>JEMP01000030.1:14367-74430 GCA_000738655.1 Venturia pyrina ICMP 11032 | reverse complement strand
TCTAGACAAAACGGCTCCGTAACAGCTTCGTAGAATAAAAAAAAGAAGGGGGGGGGGGATAGTAATGTAGAACCTTATAAATTACATTTCACAATACATGAGATTTTATCTACTAATAATCCGGAGGATAATATGTATCCTCTCTATCTCTTGGCTATAAATAAGATAAAAGATTTTGTTCCATGACATATTCAATTTAATACTTATGTGATTATTAAGTATTATGCTGAACGTTACATTATGGCTTGTGATCAATTTAAGACTGAAATAACTAGTGATATTAAGTATTATGCTGAACGTTACATTATGGCTTGTGATCAATTTAAGACTGAAATAACTAGTGATCAAAATATAGTTTATTTAAAGCAAATAATCGCAGATAAAATAGTACAAAGTATAAATTTTTACGAAATTCCTAAAAGTGGTGTCGACTACATAGAGGTACGTTTTCGTAGAATAAATATTACTCTTTTAAGTGATATTAAATTAGATCCTATTGTAAATTATTTTTATAAATCTAATTATGATTTAGAACATCTTACTAAAAGGTCTAAGATTCCCGTATCTATACAACCGTTACAAATTCCTTTGTATAGGGGATTGGATGAAAATAAAAACATAAATGCTATAGAATTAGATGTTGGGGGGGGGGGATAGAGTCATTTTCTGGATAAGTTAAAAGTATTCTCAAATACAATAGTAGACACTCGTAAATATGGTTTTACATTGCCTTTCGACGATACATGAAGTTTTTATTAAGTACAAGATCATAGACCATATGTTTTAGCAATAAAATGAATAAATACTACTTGTATACATAAAATTAGATTTTCCATAAATGGTGTATTACTAGAAAGTTTCACTGATAATATTAAGGGGGGGGTTATGTACATAGAATAAGTAATACTCACACTACTGTATATAATAACAATAATTTAGCTCTGTATACACAAAAGAATTTAAAACTAGTTTCAATAAAAGATTGGAACCGGTAAAAGGGCTGATTTTGTGACTAAACCTAATATAGGAGTGGTCGATACTGAAACGTATAGGGGGAGTGATAATGTTAGTAGGATATATGCGATAGGTTTTAAAACAGATTTAGACAAACAAGCTATTACTTATTATATATATCCTGATTCAATGTCATCAGAAGAAATTGTTATAGCAGCTTTACACCAAATGATGAGACCTAAGTATGCTAATATAAAATTTTATTGTCATAATTTTGGTGGTTATGATGCTTATTATATAATACCTGTAATATATAATTACAATGAGAAGCATCCTGAAAATCCCTTTATTCTTAATTATGTTTTTAGAGATCAAAGAATTATTAAGTTGACGATTTCTAAACGTTTTGACGTTGAAGAAAAAGAAAGCGTAAAAATACAAAAAGAAAAGGGGAAAATAAAAAATGTAAATACAAGATTAAGAAAGATAGAAATCATGGATAGCTATTGTATATTTCCAATATCACAATTCGATTTATGTAAAGTATTTGAAACTAATTTTGTGAAAGGAGTCTTTCCTCATAAATTTGCTGAGGATAATACACTATTTTATAGAGGAAGAACACCTGATATATTTTACTATGATAATAAGTTAGATGATTATACTTATAATTTAATATGTAGTGATGATTGGGATTTCAAAGAAGAATGTTTAAAATATCTTAGGTTAGATTTAGATAGTTTATTAGAAGCTCTTACTAAAGCCAATAAGAAAATATTTAGAGAATACGGGATAAATATGGTGGATTCTACTACTATATCTGGGTTATCATTAAATTTATTCATGAGCAAATACTATAATAAGAATATACCTTCAATAACTCAAAAGAGTTTATATAACGATATAAAGCAAGCATATTATGGAGGGGTAACAGAGGTGTATAAACCTTACGGTGAAAATCTTTATTATTATGATGTAAACTCTCTTTATCCTTATGCAGCATTACAACCTATGCCAGGTACAGTAGTTCATAAGTTAGAATATTATAATTTCAATCCTGATCTAAATGATTTATTTGGATTCTTTTATTGTGATGTTTATGCACCTAAGTCAGGTTACTTAGGATTACTACCTTACAGAACTCGTAATAATGGTTTAATATATCCATTAGGTAACTACTCCGGATGGTATTTCAGCGAGGAATTAAAGTTTGCAGCGAAAAATGGGTATATTATTAATGTTATAAAAGGTTACAGATTTAATAAAGAAGAAGATGTATTTGGTAAATACATACAAGATATATATTCCAAAAAATCCAATGCTAAAAATAAAACAGAAAGACAACTAGCTAAATCTTTTCTTAATAACCTTTTAGGGAGATTCGGAATCAAGATTGACAAAGATATTACTAAGGTAGTAACTGAGGATCAATATGATATTATATCTGTAGCTCATAATATTATTAATGAACACTCCTTTGGTGATAACAACATCTTAATAACTTATGCTAGTGAAATAAGCTCTGATCTATTAAAACAACATGGGTTAGATATTGTGAAATATCTTAACAAGTATCCTAACTCGGAAGTTACAAATGTTATTAGAGCTACTTCGATATCTACAAGTGCTGCTGTAACTGCTTATGCTAGAATACACATCACTGATCTAAAACTAAAAATAATGAACTTGGGTGGTAAAATATGATATTCAGATACGGACAGTATTATTACTGATATATCTTTACCAGCTGACATGGTAGATCCTTCCTCATTAGGTAAGTTAAAATTAGAGCACGAAAATATAAAAAAAGCTATCTTTATATCTGGTAAGACTTACTGTCTAGTAAAAGAAGACGGTAGTGTATTAAGTGTAGCCAAAGGAGCTACTCGTGATAGTATTCCCTACGAACAATATGTTGAATTATTAAATAAGAATAATATAACAACATTTAAAACAGTAAGTAGTAAAAGTTGGTTAAAAGGTGTAAATATAAGTAAAACAAAAATAAATTTGCTAGCTGATGTATATAATAGCAGAAAAAAGGTATATAATGAAAAGCAAATGTGGATAGATACAACACCTTGTATTGTAAATAAAATTCACTGGCCTGTAAAAACTGGAATGGAATTAGTTTTGTATAAAAAACCCCTTTCGTATAATGGGATTTTGGTAATACCAACTGCTAACACTAATAATAATATATTTATTTCAGCGTTAACAAATATAAAACTATATTTGATAGTAGGAGTTTCAGGGTTAGCATACCTATGGGTTAAAGGTGACCCTGAAGAGGATTTGTTTGATAATACAGAATTAGAAGATCCTTTCTTTAATATTAATGAAAGTAATATATATATTATGAAATCAGATAGTGAAAACTCTTTACTAGCTACTACTGAGAACAAAGAAACAACTCCAATGGTGAAAGGAGAGAACTCTTTGTTAGAAGTGAAGGAAAGTACATTATTAGAGAAATATTTATCTCTTTTAAAAGAAAAAGATAAACCAAAATTAAATTTTCTAGATTGGAAAGAAAGTAGGAGAATAGCTAATCCTGTTTATACCGCTCTATTAGATGATCACGATGATAGGGTTTTCGTAGATGTAACTAATCCCAAAAATATTCATGTTCCTGAAGAATATAGGACCCAAGATCTTACCTTAGCTTTAAATGATAAGGAGGCTGTTAGAAGGGGGGTAGGTACTGTTGCTATAGAACAAGCTAAGACACCGATAACAGCTATTCGTATTTATCCTCCTGTTACGGATGAAAATACATCCCCATCTGTAACGGATGAAAATCAATCTTCGATTGTATTTGGTCCTATTACACCTGAACAAAACTTGATCAATCTTTATAATCAATTGGGATTAGCTAATCAAAGTTTGCCTGAGAAAAACCTTACGATTTTATCTGCTGAGCAACTATTTGAGGAAATAGAAAAGACTAAGGAAAGTCTCCATTCTATCTCTGAAGTTATTGGTAATGTTGAAACTAAGGAAAAAGTACAGCTTAGTTTAGAAAGATATCAAGCTCATTTACTAGCACAATGGGGAATTTATCTTAAGGGAATGACTAAGGCTACAGTAGAAAGACTTAGTAGTCCTAACTATGTAGAGCCTGATTATACAGCTGAAATGATGAATGAGGGCAGACAAATATTAGGTGCTGTTCCTGTTGAAAGTGAATCCATAGATTTATCTGCTGATCCTGTTCAAAGTGGAGCTGAAAATTCGTCTACAAATACTAATGTGAATAGAGAAAATTCGTCTACAAATACTAGTGTGAATAGAGAAAATTCGTCTACAAATACTAGTGTGAACAGAGAAAATCCTTCTGCAAATACTAGTGTACATAGTGAAATAAAAGATAAAGATTTACAAGGGTTAAAAACTACTGAAGACGTTACTAATACTTCTAAAAAAAGTAATTGAGCTATGGTATGACTTGGAAAATGAATTATAGGTTTCAAATATATAAAAATGAATTCATCAACTCTTAAGATGTTAGGAATGAATATACCTTCCAATACTAATGGAAGTAGTTTATACAGTAACTATAAAGAAATGACAAAATTAGAGGGTGAAGAGGAGCTATCTCCCTTAGTCATTGAAAAAGAAGTAAAAGATATAAAAGATGATATTTTTAGTGACAATATCTTAGAAACTTTAAAAGGTGAAATAGATTATGCCGAATTCCGATTAAGTACTTTGAATATTGATAGTATAAAAAGTAATCAAGAAGTTCAATATCTTCATAAGATGATAGCTCAATACTCTTATCTATTAGGTCAACTAGAAAAACACTATAGAGCTATAAAAAAAGCAAGCTCTGTAGATAGTGAAAACAATAATTTTGATCACGAGGCATATGAACTCGGGGTAAATGAATTAAAAGATAAGGTAAATGGTTTATCCTCTATTAAAAACGATCATTTAGAGAAATGTAAAGTTTGAGAAGCAGAACGGGCTAGTGAGAGAAATAAATCAGATAGTATTTTATCACAGTTAAATACTAAAAGAACTCAAAATGAATCTGTATTGAATGGCACCCCTACTTTAGATAATATAAAATATCTTATAGACTCTCGAAAAGAACAATTAGCTAGAGATACTGAAGAAGGTAAAAAATCTCCTCCACTCTTTCTATCTATTGAGGATCAAAAAGATAGATATAATCCAAAAAAATAATTATCTTAGCATTTAATTCCCCCCTTTTTTTTTTTTTTTCCTATTTAGTTTATGTAAACACTAGATTCCTCTAGAGTAAAGAGTTCAATCCTCTTAATGGGTAACAAATAAACAACTAAAACTAAAAAACACACAAAAAGGTATTTTTTGTGTGTTTTTTTTTTTTTATCATCCGGGGTGATAATATTTACAATATAATTTGTATAAAAAAAAAAAAAAACTACCAAATATATTGGTAGTAAAAAAAAAGGTATTTTATTTTTTTTTTTTTTTTTTTTTTTGATCCAATGTATTCTCTGATAATATTAGTTTAGTCTATTACTATACTTAAAGTATAACAAACTGCTCGTCTATCTTATGAATAACATCGTCATCCATTTCGGTATTGTTTAATACTCAATTTATATCATGAATATCATAATGATCACCATCAGATAAGATTACCCTTCTCACAGTTCCGTTGTTATTATGATACACTTGAATCTTACAATTACTAGTCTCTTTTATAATATATTCAACATGTTTATCAAACTTTATTAAATACTGATCATTAATATATATATCAGTGTAAATAGAAGCTAATAATGTTTTTAACATAAATATTTTATCAGCCGTAGTCCCAAAACAATCATGAATTGAAAAGAACTGAGGGTTAACAAAATTAGAACTTCATTTCTCATATAATAAAGCTAAAGAGGTAGCATCTAATGAATGTATTAGATTAGGCATCCAAAATCTAATTTGTCTATTTTTATCCAAAGTGGTTTTACTAGAAACCAAAAAATGAAATGTAAGTTTGATATAAGTGAATGGAGTAATACTGGTTACTTTAGTTTCCATGTAACTCTGACTTATTTCCAACCCAGTAGGTAGATTTCATGAAATAGGTATTCCTAATTTATGAAACAAACCTGTTATATTTAAAAGATAAAGCTTTAACTTCTTCATCTTAATGTAATCATTAAATAGAAATTGTCTAAGAATATCAACTAATAATTGAACATCGTGGTCATTTATTTGTCTAGAGATATCTTTTTTAGATGCTGCATATCACATACATTTATTAACTTTATCCCAAGGATTATCCTTATTCACAACTGTTATATTATCTATTATATAAGTTTTCATAGATCTAGTCTGAGCATTATAAGGTATGGTCATAATAGCCTTTTTAACCTGAGTTCTATTTCAAGCTTTAATAATATAACTAGATAACAGACTGACTTTATCTAAACCAAAATTATGAAATTCACTAGTTAATATTTTGGTATCTACACCTAATAATTTAGTACTATCTTTTTCATATAAGAAACGGCTCCATAAATTGTCTATGAAGATATCTCTCGATTTTTTCTGGAGTTTTATTATTAATAGGTTCATCCTCCCATATTTTTACAATATTTGTAAATAGATATAAATTAAATACATAACTAGACTTTACCCTCTTTTCGTGAACTACTTGTGTATTATTATCTTTAATGCATTTTTTTCAGAGAGATTATTATCACAGATAGATTTCACCCCTAAAAAGGGGTTTTTTAGTGATTAAATTACCAACAATGCTATTTTGACGGATATACCTAAGATCATAATCCGTTTTATATCTAGTACTAGTATGATTAAATAAAAGACTACAAGAAGATAGTATAATTTGAGAAGGATTATTAACATGCTTACATATAGAATTAGACGATAAACCAAACCTAGTTATTGTAGACTACCATTTTTTTCCGATATTAGAGGGATTCCTTTTATTGATTATAGGTATAGTTATACCGTTTTTACGAGGAATCTAAATATTTATATGTAAAGTTTCAGCATCATAATTATATGTATCGTTATTATTATCATCATAAACTTCTTGTAATCTTACTAAAACTTTATGAGTATAATACTTTACAGAATTATGTAAATCTTTATACTTATTCGTTTTATATGCATTTACAAATTTCTGTCTTATCTCTTCTACATCGGATATATTAAGTTCTTCTATATTTCATAGATTATCTAAATGAATATCTAACACGTAATTCGTCCTCGAAAACAATTCGTCAGTAATTTTTAATGGTTTAATTTCAAGTCAAGTTTTAGAAAAAAGTATATAAAAATCGTTAGCGTATTCCTCTTGAGAATCTAAGCTTTCAGTGTAAATTCTTAAAAATTCTATATAAAAATACCTATATAAATCATTTTGTATAAGATCATAATGTTCATCTCAGTAATATTCGGTATAAGGATAATCAGGATTTTTTTCTTGTATATCAAATAAATTATCCAAGAAACGTCCTATTGAGAAAGTGCTGGAAAGAATATAATCATCCATACTAATCGTAACCATCCTAGGATCAACTATTAAGGAAATACTTCTTTTGGTATGAAAATATGTATTCAACCTAACTCTCGATGGAGATCTTAGATACCTCCACTCCTTGAGTGGAAGATGAGATTTACTCCTCTTTTTTTCCACAAAAAAAGTAAAAGGAAAAAGCTGTCCAAAATTAGAACTATGTTTTCTAGTTAAATCATAGAAACTTGTATTAGAATTATAAGTAGTATTATAACTATATGTCGTGGTAGACTGTCTAGATGGTATATCTAGTGCTTTTTTTCCTAACTCAAATATAAAACCTAAAGTAAGTAATATGAAGAACAAAAGCATAACTACTAACCCATACACACCATTAATATAACTACTAACAGAATAAGGGTATATTAAGAGAATTTCTAGGTCAAAAAGAAGGAACAAAAGCGCAAAAATGAAAAAGGAAATACTAAATTGTGTTCTATTTTGCCCTAAGAAAGAGTGGAACCCACACTCAAAACTCGTTTTTTTTTCTCCATAAGGATTATGAGGTGCAAAGATCAGATTTATTGTCAACAATAATACTGCCAATAAAGGTATAAAAAATAAAAAAAAAGTTAGGTTACTCATTTAATTATAGAATAGTAACATAGACATTATATTGGTTAAACCCATTATTTCTTTTGGTATAAAGATAAATAATAAAATGGTTAAAGTTAAAATAGATATTTTTCCTGTCAAAGAACTTGACAATGTTATAGTGGGTCGAGATAAATCCGAAAGGATACTATTATTTACATTTTCTGCGCAGCGGTCCTTATTATTTTCTTTTGTATATTCTGGTTTTTCAAAGAATATTTCTTGTATTACAACTAAATAATATACAGCACTTATCACACTAGTTAAAATAGCTAATAGCGACATAAATACGTATCCATTATCTAAAGCTGCACTTAATATCATCTGTTTAGCAAAAAATCCTAATAAAGGTGGTACACCTATAAAAGAAAATAATGTGATAGCTAGACTTATAGCCAATAAAGGATTCATGTAAAAATATCCTTTCAACTGATGTATTAGTTGAATAGGGGATAAGTTTTTATCTTTTAGATCTTTTTCAGTGTGATTCTGATTACTAATCTTTTCTTTATTATTATGCTCGCGTTTTCACCCTAAAAAACTATATCCTATAGTTATCAATATTATAAATGCATTTAAGTTTGACACAGAATATTGTATAATATAGAAAAAAAAAGCTTGTATGGATTCTATGCTATTTATACTCAATGCTAGTAATATAAAACCTATATGACTAATTGTACTATATGCAAATAATCTTTTTATTCTGAATTGAGTTAGACCTAATACTGACCCAATAATTAAAGATAGAAAGGAACTAATAAGTAAATTGCTTTTTCATGAATAATCTAACATAGTTATACTAGTATAATAAATGAACTCTAATAATAATATGAATATAGAAATTTTGGCTATTATAGCTACAAATGTTGTTACTATAGTAGGAATTGCGTCATAGACATCCTTTTTAGTAAAATGAATCTTACAAATTACCTTAAGTGCGACACAATACATATATTAATACATAACAAGATAAGACATTTTCCTTATCTTAGCTTAAAAAAAAACGAACCCCCGACACAAAAGCAAGCTACGGGTAAGAAAAATAAGTTTTTTTTCTAAAGGCTAAATAATAACTATGAAACATTATCTCTACTTCTATTCATTCCAGCCTTCATCACTTTCATTTACTCCAACCTAGTAAGATGAGCTTCAGAACAGCTTCATAATCTATGCAACCTTAGCTCCATGTTCGCAATCTTGGTTCGACAAATTGTGCTTCTTATGCCATAATTTTTTTTTCGCCCCCCCCCGGAAATATCTTTTAATATACTTTAAATTACGACATTTAAATTCAGCATAATCCTTATAAGTATGACAGTGTACACACTACAAATGATAAGTTAAAAGCTTAATTAGCGATAGATCACGAGAATGATGAGTTAAAACAAAAGCCAATACAACACTACCTCCTACTTTTAAATCATTTCTATCTGTTACTTTTACCATAAAAGAACCATCACCGGAAACATGAGAAAAAAAAGGATCTTTTTTTCTACTGCAATTCGATAATGATGAATAAGTAACTTCTGTGGAACAACTAAAGGTCTTTGTACAGGAATATACCCAGTAAAAGCTTGTTTCAATGCGGTACTCAACCCTCTATAAATGGAAGCTTTCATATTCATAATAGTTTTTACACCTTCGGATGTTAAATGTTCGCTTTTTTCCATAATCATAACAACCTCTCTGAATAAAATAGAATCCGTGAGCTTTTGAGTCATTAAGGCGGTATTTATCCAAAGGATGGATAAATAGAGTTATAATTTGATTTAAAGAATAGACAGTGAAAACACTACAACCATTTCTCTCTTTACTTATTTGTCCTATACCTCCAAATAAGTTTTGAATAGCTTTTAAGAGATGAACATCTTTTATATGAAGATGGAAGATAAAATTAGCTTCTATTTTTCAACCAGTGTTTCTATTAGTTGATTTAGGTGAAATAATGGTGAAACACCATAAAAAATTCTTTTTTTACTGGTTAATGGGTTTTTATATAAATAAAAAAAAACCACCCTGTTACGAATAAAGGTAGGATAATTGGAAGATAATCTGTCTTAAAGTTAATATCGTTAGTATTTATAAAATCGACTAGAGATAATTTGGTTAGAAGGGATTTTTACTGAACGGTTTCTTTCAAAACCTAATAGAGTACGCCTTAAATGCAATTTATTGCAACAACTACCGCCTACTAGTTGCAAAAAAAAAAAAAGAGTCTACACGATAGCTGTGTATTGAATGATTTTCCAGATCATTTGTCAGGGCTTCAAAAATGAAATGGGGCAGATGATATTTTAAATAAAAGACCTACTGACATAATTACGAAAGACAACTGAATGTAATATTGGTATATATTAGGTATATTTGTAATAGATGTTGAATTCTCTAACCCATCTACGTTGTTCACCAAGATACTATTAATTATATATATACCATCTAGGTTAGTACTACCAGAGTTAATATACAATAAGCTTTGCCCCAGTAATATTATACAAGATGATAATCCACCTAATAAAAAATAAGTCAAACCAGCATTTGTAGAAAGTTCTGAATTTCTATATATGGTTGATAACAAATATTATAGGGGTCAGAGGATTGGTTACCCTGCCCTCCGAACCGTACGTGATAGTTTGCCAATTTGCCATCATACGGCTCTCCATCAAATATCTGATAAATATAGCGGTCGGAATTATGTATATCTACGGATTTTAGTCATATCTGCGTAGTTCAGATCCCCACTGTGGTATAAGTCATGATGATAAGCGCAAAGGGGTACTTGTTTTCTTAAATAACTCCCTGTCCACTGAGCATATGTACTATTACCTGTTTTGATTTTGTTCTTAACGTCTTTCACTTTTCTGATATGATGCATTTCTACTTGGTGTAAAGAGTTACATATAACACATGCCTTATTCAGACTAGATTTCGTCATCTTTTTATATCATGACATCTTAAGTAAGTTATCCGTGTTAGAGGAGGATTGTGTCCCAGAGTAGTTGTGAGTCACTTTCAGAGAGTTAGGTAGTTTAAGACCAATGTCTGTCTCAGTATCGGTAAGGTTTCTACCAAACTTCTTGAATACTTTTCTACATGTTCTTAGCTTGAATTTAAGAGCTAAGGTTAAGGCACAAGAAAGATGTAGGAACATTATAATCTTTCTCAGACTTGTAAGGTTGGAGGCAAAGCTGTAAAATACTAGTAATCCTTGGAACGGTGGTTATAGAATGTAATGATTTCATGGTGAGTAAGATTAACTAATTCACGTCTAGCTGTGGCCGTAGGTATGCCCTTTGCGTTCCTTTTGGCGAATTTATTCGTTATTAGTTTTTGGATAATATCGTCTACGGGTATCATAATTCTCATTCTCATTCTGAACTTACCAGGGTTTCCAGACTTACGTGTAAATAGACCAGCTTTAAGGGATGAAGGTTTTATACACCATGCTCCTAAAAACTTAAATCCGTCTTTAGTCGCAGTGATTATTGTCATTTCCTTATTTAGCTCCAGACCACATTTTTTAATAAGAATATCTTTCACTCTATTCCTGATCATTGCGGCATCGTCAGAAGATCCTGAAATTAGGATTACGAAATCATCAGCGTACCTTAGATACATAATTCTCTTAAAGTTAGGCTCATTGTGTGTCATACTTGGTATGCTTCTTCTTTCAATGGCTAATCTTTTGATTTCGGGCGATCCAGGTTTGGACGTCTGTAATCGTTGGATTTTGCTAGTAAGCTTGTCATAATCTTTATTTCTAGCTTTCTTTTTACCCTTCTCGAAAGTCGAATTAGTTCTAGTCATGAATTGGTCTAATTCATTAAGAACTATATTGGCTAAAAGAGGGCTAAGAACGCTACCTTGCGGAGTTCCTTCTTTGGGTACTATGAGTTTACCGTTATCGGGATCGATGTACCCTGCCTTTAAGGATTTTTTTATAAGCAATAGAGTTTTATCACAAGCTATAGTAGATTGGATAATATTATTTATTGTTTCATGTGGTATCTTATCAAAACATTTGGATATATCCCCCTTGGACGACTCATTGATAATTTGAACCGTTCCTATACAGTTGGTAAAGGGGCTGTTGTAGAGATCTTTTGGGTCTAAATCCGTAGGAATCGTTGGAGAATTTATCCTCTCATATGGCTTCTAAAACGACTGTTAAGGCTTTCTGGATAATTTGGTCTCTAGGGTTACCTACGCTAAGTGGTCTAAGTTCTTTCTTACCAGGTTTGGGTATCATAACTCTTCTGTATGGTTGGAACTTAAATTTACCAGTTTTTAAGTCTTTGGCTACATAATTAAACCAACTTAGGTTAATACCGTCCAAAGTCTCAGGGTTAGTTCCTTTTGACATATTTCCAGGTTTGCTCTTAATTTCATTATAACATCCTTGTAAAAACAAAGGGTAGGATATAATGTTGATTAGACCATTATACATGTTGTCTTTCCTAATATATTTATTTACCTCCTTCTTAGCTCACATACTAACAGATGTAATTGATTCGCTCCCTTTCTCAAGGTTTAGGTCTTCAGCACCCTTAATGTTAGAGACATGAGAAGCATGAGGTAACGATTTCTGACTGTTTTCCTTCGCTATACAGCTACTATGAAAACTCTGTCCCCGCAGTAAAAACGATCGTGAATACGAGCATATAATGTTGATTAGACCATTATACATGTTGTCTTTCCTAATATATTTATTTACCTCCTTCTTAGCTCACATACTAACAGATGTAATTGATTCGCTCCCTTTCGCAAGGTTTAGGTCTTCAGCACCCTTAATGTTAGAGACATGAGAAGCATGAGGTAACGATTTCTGACTGTGTTCCTTCGCTATACAGCTACTATGAAAACTCTGTCCCCGCAGTAAAAACGATCGTGAATACGAGCTGTATTTAGAGGCGGTTAGATCCCGGGGTTGCAAAACACTGGCGTTTAAGTTGATAGTTTTAGGACTTTGCGCATTGTAATCTTCTATCCTGAAGTGAGCAAAGGGTTTTTGGCAATTAATAATATATGGTCTACTAATATTAACATTTGTGTTCCCTTTCGAATGCCACGATATTCTGCTTAGGACATACGGGCCAAGCTGAGCCACTCTATGCGTATCAAATTCGTTATCCTGTCCATGACTATCCCCACTAGGATAAATCTCCAAATGTGGCAGTCCATTTTGACTCATCATTTTGTAATCAGCTATCCCAAGATGGTAGTTATTAGCTATTCATCCGGTGATTACCCGTGGCAGATATCCTCTTAAAATAAGAAGGCCAAATATATCTGATAGTATAATTAATACCTCAGCAGTATAAGCCTCTCCAGGCGCACGACCATAACTTTGTAGTTCTATCGCTAAAAAAATAGTAACTAGATCTGAACTTGCTATTAGAAACGTAGCTCCTGTTATAACAAATAATATGATAAGTGGATATTCTATTATTCTAAATTGTTCTCCCATCTTGTTTAGTAGCTTAGTCCTTTCGGTATCCTCTTTTTTAATAGATACAACATCTGACATAGTAGCAGATTCTACATGTCACACTTTTCTAGGATAGAAACCTGATAAACTTAATATGAAAATGGTAAGAGCAAAAATAAATAAAGTAAACACCAAAGTATGAATATTCTACATGTCACACTTTTCTAGGATAGAAACCTGATAAACTTAATATGAAAATGGTAAGAGCAAAAATAAATAAAGTAAACACCAAAGTATGAATTTTACAATACACTAAACCTCCAAATAGACTTATAGATTTAGATAAAAAAGAAAAACTTATAACTGTACCTAATAAAATACTACAGTTAGTTAATATTAAAATGGTTAGTCTGGCAAATAAAATAGACTTGTCCCTTCTAAAGGTTACAGCATTAGATATTAATAATAATAATATACCTGTAAATAACATAGAAGACCTTTGAGACTTGAACTCAGAAAAGACCTAGCACTCTTTTTTTTTACTCCGCCGTAAGAAAAAAAAACCATTTTGCTAGCCTAGCATTCAAAGACCTTTGAGACTTGAACTCAGAAAAGACCTAGCACTCTTTTTTTTTACTCCGCCGTAAGAAAAAAAAACCATTTTGCTAGCCTAGCATTCTTTTTTTTTAAGCTGTTACGGAATAAAAGGAAAATCCTTTTTAATGTACTTTTTTTTTTTCGAAGCTGTTACGGAGCCGTTTGACAAGTAAAATCCTAGATTCCGTAAATAAAAGCTCCCAAAAAGCAGGAGAGAAAAAAAAAGTAAATATATTTACTTTTTTTTTCTACTTGGATTCATAGATTAAAAAGTTTTTTTCCCCGTAAATTCAAAAAAAAAAAATTGCAAAGGTTTAGTTTTTGGATGCCTTTTTTTATTTACATAATCTACGATTTTACTGTACTAGAAAAATCTGTAACAGCTTCGTAGAATAAAAAAAAGGATATTTACATAATCTACGATTTTACTGTACTAGAAAAATCTGTAACAGCTTCGTAGAATAAAAAAAAGGTATCCAAAAAACCTAGGTTTGTTTTTTGGATGCTTAATAGGTAAGCATCCAAAAATATACACCTTCACTTCGTTAGGCGGAAGCTGAAAAAACATGTTTTCTCAGCTTTGACGCCTTTGCTTAGATTTTTGGATGCTTAATAGGTAAGCATCCAAAAATATACACCTTCACTTCGTTAGGCGGAAGCTGAGAAAACATGTTTTCTCAGCTTTGACGCCTTTGCTTAGTTAGCCTTCCCCCCACTAAAGCGGGGAAAGCAAGCGGAGAAAAAAAAAAAGTAAATTTTACTTTTTTTTTTCTAACCAAGTGAAGGTGTAGCTTTCCATTAATGGAAAGCGAACCTATCCCATTTTTTTTTTCTAACCAAGTGAAGGTGTAGCTTTCCATTAATGGAAAGCGAACCTATCCCTTTTTTTTATGAAATAAAAAAAAGAGAAAAACCGCCCCCTCTGGGATTGAAACAAACCTTTCGTTTTGGGAGCCGTACACGGCCGGGTCAAAAAAAAACCTAGCTCTCCCCCCCCCCACCCCCCCCCACCTTAAAGCTTAGGGGAAGTCCTAGGTTTAGTTTTACTAGTGTCTTTTGGCTTTACATTAAACCTAAGATCTTTTTTTTACTTGTTTTTGTCAGCTTGGTAAAAAAAAAGTGAAAAAAAACAAGTAAAAACAGCCAATAAAAAAAAGCAAGGGGGGATCTTGCATCCTCCATTTTTTTTTTCGTATAGAAAAAAATATGAGGAAGCCGGAGGCTAGGTTTTCACTCTTTTTTTTCAAAATTTTTTTTTCGTATAGAAAAAAATATGAGGAAGCCGGAGGCTAGGTTTTCACTCTTTTTTTTCAAAAAAAAAGATGGGATAGGTTCCTTTTTGAAAAAAAAGGGTTTTTTCTCTTGGGATGCATTGCATCCCAAAATAAACCTAGCTCTATCCCGAGTTTTTTCTTAGCTTTTTTATACTTAAGTATAAAAAAGCTTAGAAAAACTACTAAGAAAAAGGACTTTTTTTCCTTATTATTCCTTTTTCGTAATATAAGAAGAGCAATACTGTTTATTTATACCTTAAGTATAAAAAAGCTTAGAAAAATACTTAAGAAAAAGGACTTTTTTTCCTTATTATTCCTTTTTCGTAATATAAGAAGAGCAATACTGTTTGTAAAATGTGTAATTCTAACACATATTTAAAGCTTGGCTTAGTCATTTTCAACCTTTTTATATTTTTAAGGCTAACGGGTATAAAAATAAAAAGAGGATAAATATAGCTTACATTTTACAGTAAACTAAGTGTACTCTTTTTTCTTCTGGTGTAATATTGTATAATTAACTAATAGGAAGGTTTTAACCTAATAGTAGAAAAAAATCTAAATATATGAGATATAACCATATACATTACTAGTGAAATAAAGGAAGGTTTTAACCTAATAGTAGAAAAAAATCTAAATATATGAGATATAACCATATACATTACTAGTGAAATAACCATATACATTAGTAGTGATATTCCATAATGTACAGCTGCATTAAAATAAAAAGCGGTACTAGTTAAGAATTTTAACATTATTAGCCCCTTTAAAGTTGCTAGCTCTAGCACGATAATGGTCGTTAGCTTCCTTATCATAGTCATCTGTTGCCTTATTAAATTTTTCTCATGCTAAATCCACCTTGGTGTTTAGATATTAACCCATTTTCATGATCCAATATTTTTTGGTCCAGATCTGCTTCACTTCGCTTTATTGCTGATCATGTACGTGGTCCTGATTCATAGCAAGGATCATTACAATTACTTCCGTGTTCACAATAATGACGGTCCTTACTACCACCACAATTAGGATGGTTCCCATCACCACCAGAATTAGGATTGTTACCATAACGACCAGGATTAGGATGGTTCCCATTACCACCAGGATTAGGATGGTTCCCATTACCACCAGAATTAGGATTTTCACTTGGGTTATTACCACCAAGAACTATTGCCTAGGGCCATTAGGGTTATCTGGAGAAGTGAAAACTAAATGATGTAAAAGGTGTGGATCCAATATCGATACAAGCACTATACATAATACAAAAACAATTGCTACTAACATTATAACGTACTTAAAATTATTCGATTTATTACATCAAAAAATAGATAGGTACGAATATAGAAATGAAAAGTAAAAATGATGGTTTCTAAATACTATATACCATGGTAATGCTAAAAAAACAAAGGAGATTGCAGGCATGAATACAATAAAGAAATCAGTATCTATAACAAGTTCTAATACACACATAGTTAAAAATAAAACCATATAATGTATTTGATTTGAATTTAATATATTTATTTTATTCATATATCAAATATAATAAATAGACTTGATATTATAACACCAATCTATCGACATAAAGTTATATTTAATCGCTATTTGTTTTCTTATAGACATTACTGATTTCTTAATCATACTAGGAACTTTTCCAAAGAGACGCTTTGTATTGAGATTGGCATAGAACTATGCAGTATACCACATATTTCTGAACATTGCGAACTATCTCTATGTTTATATATTGTAATGGATTGCTATTTATAGGTATAGCAACAAGAGAAAATAGAGGGTTTTATATAACTAGTTATAAGAAAAAGAAGAATTTTTATATTTATTCCCTTCCTATCCTTTTTTTTGTAAAAAAAAAAGGGTACATAGATATAAAGCTTTTCTATCTATTTTTATATTTAAAATATTAAAATATTGAATTATAAGAAAAAAAGGGTACATAGATATAAAGCTTTTCTATCTATTTTTATATTTAAAATATTAAAATATTGAATTGTATCTTTAATTCTTTCAAACATCTTGTTTATCCATATTTTCTCCTTTTACTAATATAGCCTTATTCTTTATATTCACCTTTACTAAATCTAAGTTTGTATCTACTTTTTCTTTTTTGCATTCATCCATAATGAATTCTACTTGTTCCAAATTATGAGGTAAAACTCTATTAGAATATTTACATAAAAAAGATGTTTGGAAACACTGTTTTTTATATAAAGTGTTTCTTTTAATGATGAAACTTCATTTTCTTAAATATTCAATATAAGATGTTAAAAAAGCTTTTAAAATTAAAACTACCCCCCCCCTTTATAATCTACCAAACAATTTCCTTGTTGAATTACTAATTCGACAGAAATACTTCTACGGGTACCTGACGCATAGTCACTACGTCTTTCTTTTTGCATAATACCTGCTAATTTATTTAGCGGTATATTGCTTGATCCTTTATTTCGACTTCCTTATATTTATTCATCGAATAAATATAAGGAAAATTTATTTAGCGGTATATTGCTTGATCCTTTATTTCGACTTCCTTATATTTATTCATCGAATAAATATAAGGAAGTATAAAAGGGTAGGAGTAGGTATGGGATAGCTTAACAGTAGAAATTTATTAAGATAGGGTAATTTAGAATCGATATACTTTTTACTAGTTTCAGTATGTATTTTTAACACCCTTTTTAACAGCTTCAATACGTGGTTTAGCATGATAATAATGTGTACTACATGTTAAATCGTAAACATATACAGCATCACCTTTTGAAGATCCTGCATTAACTACTCTTAATGTATTTAAATGGAATTCCTTATTTAATAAGTGATACTGTTCTAATATTAAACCGTCTTGAACACCTTCTGAACAGCTTTTTTACTATATAATCTATATATTATTAATTTAAAACCTTTTAGCGCCTCCTTGTTGGCTAAGTAAAGGTAAAAAGATGTTTACCTGTCAAAGCTCAGAGAAATCTCCTTTAAGATAATAATCCATTCTACGTCTAAGTAAATTAGATGAACCTACGTATTTATGTCCTGTATTTTTATGTATAAACATATATACACAAAAAAAAACCATTATATTTAGATTGTCAATTAGATGAACCTACGTATTTATGTCCTGTATTTTTATGTATAAACATATATACACAAAAAAAAACCATTATATTTAGATTGTCCAGTTAATTCAGCTAAAAGTTTATTATTTTCAGGACTAGATATGGTAAGATCTAACGAAGTGAAGGTGTAGGTTTGGGTGAAAAAAAAACCTTTTTTTTAATATGGTAAGATCTAACGAAGTGAAGGTGTAGGTTTGGGTGAAAAAAAAACCTTTTTTTTCACCCAAACCGAACCTAATTCAACACCTTTAACACAACTTTAATAATAGGGTTAGTGTAGAGTTAGTAACTAATAAATTTGGGTTTAATAATATTTTATAGAGAATACTTGAAGAAGTAGATTTTCCACTATGGATGTGTTCTAACGCTAAAGACTCAGGTTTAATGGGCAAAGAGCGCTTTTTTTTTTTTTATTTTTTTTTTTTTTTTAATTAAACTAGATGACCTACTAGAACTAAAAGATCTCGTTAAAGAATGAGTAGCTATAGAACGTATTCCAGCACGTTTATATAACATGAATAGACTGACAAAACTTTTCCCTGTTGAATATTGCTACACAGCTTCTACAGTAGTCGTTTTACACACTAACTGAACGAAGTCTTTTTGTATGTAACAAAAAAAAAGATGCTAGGGGTGCTTGTATAAACCAAGTGTTACATTACTGTTTTACACTGATATTCCTTTTATACATACATAAATATAAGTTTAGCAAACTATTGTAGAGACCGCCTCCCCTAAATATAATTAACGAATTAATATATATCTATTAACAAAGAATAGGTTTGTTTTTAGATGCAAAGCATCTAAAAAGCTACACCTTTGCTTCGCTAGTGAAACAAAGGTTTTGTTTTCCTTTGCTTACTTAGTAAGCAAAGGAAAAGGGGGGGGGGAGTGCTAGGGTTTTCCAATCTTTTTTATATATAAAAAAGAGAGAAAAATCTAGAAAAAAACGGTCTACTCTTCTGCACTTTTTCAAGTGGGGACTGACTATATCTTAAGCATTATTAGTATTTTTTATATTCTTTTTTTTTTTTTTATTTTTTTTTTTTTTACGTAACTCTATGGAAGTTAAGAAAAAACCTTATTTTTATCGCTAGTCTCCGCATTGCTCATCTTTTTTTCTATAAGGAAAAAAAGAATGGTGGACGACAAGGTCCCCCCAGGGAGCTAGCTAGAAAAGAAATAAAAAATATATATTTTTCTTTTTTTTCTCCTAGGATTTTACAAGTAAAATACGTACATCGTAGATAATAAAAAATGCAAGCATAAAACGAATCGAGCGATTATTTTAAAAACAAGTAAAGGTAAAAACTACAACAACACCAACCACCATTTAGTCGATGAACTGCATACCAGATATTCTATATTTGGCACTTGGCTGCGGATTGCCCATTGAATAATAAATCTTGATTTTACCGTACCACGAGTCATTACCTGTGCCAGGCTGCGGATTGCCCATTGAATAATAAATCTTGATTTTACCGTACCACGAGTCATTACCTGTGCCATAGGTTATATTACTATACCTACTTGGTTAAGATTTCTTTAGGGGATTTCCGCAATTGGATGATTTATAACCGTAGGTTTACTACAGTTTTGGCCATTGTTCAATAAGACCAAAGAAAGTACCCTCTCTGTTAATATGTACAGACATTTGGTTCAATCTTCCAGGATAAGCATCACATTTTATACCTAAGGATGGACAAGCAAAGGACGTTACACAAAATTTATCTTATTATTAATATTACCTTTTTTTCTCCCCCCCCCCTAACATCGAATATTTAACACTATTTTATAAATATATAACCATTATAATGTTTACCTGTATTCCAAATTTTAGCTATCTTATTTCTATCCATTGTTATGTTTAGCGTTTTAAATTTATTGACTATTGAAACAATGCTAGGAAATTCCATAGTTTCTCCTGTTTTCACATTTTTTACAATAACTGGTTGACTAAATAGTACTCTGGATGCATTGCTTAAGAACAAAGTTTTTTTTCTCTGAGATTAAATTAGCTATCTCACTAACACTTAAATTAGCCTGATATGCACCTTCAAGAGGAATATCCGTAATCTTAAAGAAACAACTTTAAATAAGAATTACCCTTTAGACAATTTTTACAAGTACTAGGGTGTATGCCAAGATCACCTTGAAGCTGTTAGTCTTAAAGACTTAGAATAATAATATAATGTATTTCCTTTTAAATCATATAAATAAATAGGGTTACCTTGATTAACACGAAAATGGACTATTCTTGGAGTATTTAAGTTAAAACTTTTGTGTAATAAATAGTATTGTTCCAAAAATAAAAAAGAATAATGAGAACGAAGGGTCTAAAGGCATTACAAAAATTTCTAAACTAAACTTATCAAACCCTTCCTTATTAAGCAAAGGTAGTAGCGAAAAGAAAGAAAAAAATAGAATTTTTCTTTTTTTTTCGTGTCCTGAGTCGTCTTGATTCAAAAGTTTAAAATGAAAGTATTGGTCAAAAAGAAAAAAATAGAATTTTTCTTTTTTTTTCGTGTCCTGAGTCGTCTTGATTCAAAAGTTTAAAATGAAAGTATTGGTCAAGTCTGCTTGAAAGACTATTACTTGAACCTACGTATTTATAACCTGTTATTTTATGTGTGAAAATATAAACACCCGGGAGAAAAAAAAAAATTTTTTTTTTTCTATAACCCTCTAGTCTTAGGTTTACCGATGAAAGCAACTAAAGCATGCTTAAAAAAAAAAAAATTTTTTTTTTTCTATAACCCTCTAGTCTTAGGTTTACCGATGAAAGCAACTAAAGCATGCTTAGTCTGATCATTAAGTGGTAAATCCAACTTAACACCAGGTATGCTTTTTAATATATCAAGCAGCTTCATCCTGTGAAGCTGATTGAAATACCTTGGTTAGTAACTAATTTATTTAGCGTTTCACTTGTTATATCTTCGTACTTATCATAAATCTTAATATTAGAATAAGATCTCCAAAACGTATTAGAAGTAACGTTACTAATTGCTAGGGAAGGTTTCTTGTTTAGGTTTTTTTAATATTGAATATAATCGCGTACGTTACACAAATGAATCTTGTTATTAATTACCTATAATGTAAAAATAATCTAGAATTTTTATTAGTTACAAAAATGTAAACTAACCTTTATTATGTAAGGTCGATTCATATCGAGCAACTAAAAAAAGGGAAATAAAGTATTAATAATTTAGAAAGGCTATGGAGTTAACTTTAATCTAGCATTACTTAATTTCTTACTAGAGCCGGTTTCCCGGTGACTAGAGTATACCTTACAGTCATTTTTCGAAAAAATCGAAATCTAATACTGAATAACCGTCTACTCGTTGCTCTTTTACACATCATCTTAATTAAGTGAGAGGTGATTTAGATCCGCGATTACCCATTTTCTTTTCAGATAATCATTAGTCTTGTTACTATACCTGAGTGATTAGTTCAGCCGCACACAAAAACCATTTGGTTTATTTAGATCCATTTTCTTTTCAGATAATCATTAGTCTTGTTACTATACCTGAGTGATTAGTTCAGCCGCACACAAAAACCATTTGGTTTATTTAGATCCTTTTAGATCTAATGTTAAGTAACTAATATAGTATCTAATGCTTTAGGGGTTCTCCGGAATTTGGCTATTTAACACTATGATGAGAGCCTAACCTCCTTTTTAATGTATCACATCTGCGGCAGTAACCATGAATCTAGTATGAGTCAATTCAGGTAAAATGATTCTATTATCCACTTCCAACATTCTTAAACCTCCTTGTTCTAGATCAGATTCTGGTACTAAATAGGAATCGTATTCGATAAATTCATCCTCGTTATTTAAAAAATCTACATACTGGTAGCTTCAGTATCATTGGTGACCTTCTACTGTAATAGATAAATTAGGATCAGTAACTTCGTCCATAAGATATAATAGCTTAAAACTAGGGAATGCTATTAATATCAAAATAAGGGCGGGAGTAATTGTTCAAATTAATTCGATAAGTGTCCACATCATATTGATTGTTGGATATACGTTTCACCTATTATACATTACCGGGTTGTATCCCATTGGTATTTTTACAAACTTATTAAGCCTAATAATAACTAACCATTTTGGCTTTATGGATAATTTATATTCAATAAAACGAACCGTTACTCATTTACTTCTATATATATATTCATGAAAAAAAAAAATAATAACTAACCATTTTGGCTTTATGGATAATTTATATTCAATAAAACGAACCGTTACTCATTACTTCTATATATATATTCATGAAAAAAAAAAGATATGTTAGGGAATAGCTAGATCGTCCAAGGTTTCATTATAGGATGCTTCGCATAAAAAAACCTAGCTAGAATTCTATTGAGAAGAGAATTTATATTTATCTTTAAATACTTCTCCTGATTTCATGTATCTTACCACCGTGCTACCACTGATTCCTATAAATTTCCCCGCTCTTTTTGACGAAACAAAACTACTTGTCAATTTAAAACCTTTTTTATCACACCTTTCATATATATTAACTAAATTTCCACGTTTAGAGCTCATTCATAATTTCGTATCTTCAGAGTGTTTTCTTCCTAAAGCTTTTTGTCTCATTCATTCTTTAGTTTCTTCACTATGAGATTTACCATATAATGGAGCCGTTAAGCTCACCCGTTCTTTGTTAACTCATAAGAGCTTTAGTTTCGCTTGAAAATTTTTTACCATATCAGTAGGATTTTTCTCCGACATAAACTCCCTTTAAAGATTTACTTAAATGGGTTTTAGTATCTTCAGCATGACTAAAATCCACGCTGTATCCTCCTGCAATTTTTAAGATATTATAAACAGGGTTTAAAGTATCCAAATAGTACTGCTCTCTAGGAGTTAAATCTGCTTTATCACAATATTCTAAAATAGTCAGAGAAAACTTGGAGTAACCATACTTAAGAATGGCTCTACCTATTCTAGAATTAGGAGATTTTTTAAGATAGGCAGGGTTAAAATAATGTATAAATGTATTATAAAGGTTTTTGGATTGTCCAATATAGAAGTCATTGGTTATTTTGTTAGTAATCATATAAATTCCAGCTCTAGCTTTATTTTCCTCTAAAATCCCTTTTTTCTTAGACTCTATATCAATATAAACTGTCATATACTTATTTTTATCTAAAGGATTGCTAATATTTATTACTCCAGACCCAGAATTTTCTTGGTTATTTATATTGTTATTTTTATTAAGGTTATAATAATGAATAGAATATCTTTTTAACGTTAATGAATTTAGTTTATTTATATTGTTAATTTTTATTAAGGTTATAATAATGAATAGAATATCTTTTTAACGTTAATGAATTTAGTTTATTTATATTGTTATTATTGTAATAAAGCTTATAAGAATTACTATAATACCTTTTTAACGTTAATGAATTTAGTTTATTTATATTGTTAATCTTGTTATTAAACTTGTAAGAATTGCTATAATACCTTTTGAACGTTAATGAATTTATAACGATAAAATTTCGTCCCATCGCCGATAATAATATCGTGAATCCCAACAGTCTCTATGATATAGGACTATGTATTTATCCTCTTATTAAGAGAATATTTCACATGTAGATGAATTTAGTTTATTTATATTGTTAAGCTTGTTATTAAACTTGTAAGTATTGCTATAATACCTTTTGAACGTTAATGAATTTATAACGATAAAATTTCGTCCCATCGCCGATAATAATATCGTGAAGCCCAACAGTCTCTATGATATAGGACTATGTATTTATCCTCTTATTAAGAGAATATTTCACATGTAGTCTCTGGGGATCCCTTTAATATATGCAAGAGCAGCTAAACCTGGGTAAAAAGTTGCGCATAATTATTAATTAGGTTTCCTGCTAAGATTATTCATTGTTACACCCTTTCCCTACCGTACTTTATGCCAAGCATGATTACTTGGTTAGCCTAGTAAAGGTCGACAATTATATATATCGAAGAATTATCACTAATCATCCTAATTTTCGACATCCTTATATTTCCTTACATTATATAAAAGAAACTGCTTGCTGACTTTTTTTTTTATTTACGGTAGAAAAAAAAGAAAAAATAAAAAAAAAAAAGACAGGAAAAAACGAGAATAGTATCAAAGGGTTTAGAATTTTCCAGCATATAGTGAAATTTTTTTTCTAGTTTTTCTAAGTGAATAAAAAAAAGAAAAATATTTTTCTTTTTTTTCTCCCCTCCGGAGTAGTTTTTGGGATGCTTACTAGGTAAGCATCCCAAAAACAAACCTAAGTTTATAAATTTATTTTATTTGGACGAAAACTTATATCTATCTTTAAATATTCCTCCTGATTTCATATATTTTACTACAGTGCTTCCACTTATTCCTAAAAATATACCTGCTCTTCTTTTCTTTTTTATTTTTTTAATGGACTTTTTTTTTTTATTGGACTTTTTATTGGACTTTTTTATTATTTACGGTAGAAAAAAAAGAAAAAATAATTTTTTCTTTTTTTTCTCCTACGATTTTGTATACAAAACGGCTCCGTAACAGCTTAGTAGAATAAAAAAAGAGAAAGAGCGTTTATATAAATAAGATTTATCCCATGTATACAATCCTTTTAAAGATTTGCTAATTTAAGCTTTATGCTCCTCAGATAAAATGAAACCTTTAGAGCTACCTTCCGCTACTTTTTGAATATTGTATTGAGCATTTAAAGTATAAAAATAAAATGGTTCTTTGATATCTAAGTCCGTTTTGTCACAATACTCTAAAATAGTCACAGAAAAAGGAGCATAGCCGTAATGAATCAATCCTCTACTTATTATAAGCTCATTACGTCTATTAATATAACTAAAGTTAAAATAATTCATAAATCTTTTACTAAGATCAATGGATTGTCCTACGTAAAATCGCCAGTAAGTTTGTTAGTTAACATGTATAGAAAAAAAATAAAAAATAGAATTTTTATTTTTTTTCTCTCCTGTTTTTCGTTTGCTTTCTATAAAATTGTCTTTTTCATAGAATACGCATCTATATAAAATATGTTAAGCAGGAGTATGCATATTATTACTGGACGAAGAATTACTGTAGTATTTACGGCTAGATGTGAAATAAGACCTCCGGTTTTATAGAATTGCCACTATGTAAACTTTGAAAAATATAGGAGGATGTTTTGTTCGAATAAAAGTCGTTTGCTTTTTTTCTTAGAACACTTTGAAAAAGGCACACTTGTACCGTGATTTAAATATTAGTTACTTATTATAGAATTGTAGTATATATAGTTTTTTAAAATAGATACTAATATTCAACTTACACCAAGCAGTATAATAAATAAATAAAACATAATATTATTATGTAGTTCTATTAATGCCTCCATTTGAGGACTGGCTGTGTCTTGAAAAAATAAATAAATAAAACATAATATTATTATGTAGTTCTATTAATGCCTCCATTTGAGGACTGGCTGTGTCTTGAAAATACAATCCTCAAGGATGAGGTGCATCACATAAAGTAAAGTTGAATAATAATGAATTCATACTAAAATCTATAAGTTTATTGCATAATTACATGTACTAAAAATGAAAAGGTAAAACTTGCTTTTAAAACCCCCAAAGGATAAGACGCATGACATATAAATATGCAATAATATGATTGCATGTTTACATGTACCAAGTATGAAATGGGAAGTTTATGTATTAAAAAAAGAACTAGTCTTGATTTAGCCTTTTCCTTCTTATTAGTAGAGAGAAAGATTGCTATTACATATAAATATATCCATAAAAAGGTATTTTATATCGCCACTTTCTGAACCTTAGAGATTATTAAAATCCTAAACTAAGTAGCAGTACTATAAGACTTTCATTTACCCATTATTGATGAAATAAAGGATACAAAAAAAAAAAATGTATGCGAAACTTTTATTAAGGGTATTTCATATAGAATTACCAGGAGAGGAACAAAAAAAAAAAAATGTATGCGAAACTTTTATTAAGGGTATTTCATATAGAATTACCAGGAGAGGAACGTTAAATTATATATTGTTACAATTTAGGGTAGAAAAATTTCTATTTTTCTACCCTGTAGGAAGGAAAGGAATCGAACCTTTCATAGCCGAAACTATGGTGTTTACAGCTCAATAAAAAAGAATGGTAAAAATCTTCCCTATTTTTTGTATACCAATAAACCTTCCTTTATTTTTATATTGATTATACGAAAACAAATATCCTTTAGCGTTTTAAGAGCGCTAAAAACATGTCCTTTTATTTGGTATAATAAGTATAAAGAGAAGACATCTTAAAAACAAGATTATATAAAAGTCTAAATAATAACTGTATGATAATTAGCTAAAAAAGTGTAAGATGATCAATATTGTTAACAATATGCTGATAGTTTAGCTAGTAGAACATTTACTTCTTGCTTTTCTTTTCTAATTCTTGAACAGCCTTTAGGTCTTTTATATACTCATCCTCAGCTACACTAAATTCCTCCTCAAATACTGCTTTGGTTTCTTCGCTGATAAAAGGATCTGTCCTTTCACTATTCTCATTAGCTATCGTTTCGGCCTTTTCCTTAATAGCTTTACTAACTTCCAGCTTAGCCTTGGCTTTCTCTAGAGCATCGGAATCCGAAGAGGTGGTACCTTCTGTGCTCGTAGAATCATAGCCTTGGCTTTCTCTAGAGCATCGGAATCCGAAGAGGTGGTACCTTCTGTGCTCGTAGAATCCTTGGCTACCTCTTGGGCATCGGAATCCGAAGAGGTGGTACCTTCTGTGCTCGTAGAATCCTTGGCTACCTCTTGGGCATCGGAATCCGAAGAGGTGGTACCTTCTGTGCTCGTAGAATCATTAGCCATTAGAAACTCACCGTTATAAGTTAAATAAGAATCGTATTCGATATATCCATCCTCGACATCTAAAAAATCTAAATCTACATCCTCGTATCTTGCCCATCCTCATTCATCATCTTCTACCATAGTGCATAAAAAAATATCAGTAGCTTCCCACAAAATATATTCTAGTTGAAAACTAGCCAATGCTATTTTTATCCAAGTAAGCCCGGTACTAATTTTTGGAATGAATACTATAAGACTAGCATAAATTAAATATTGGTTACTTATTATATAATTGTAGTATATATAGTTTATTAAAATAGAATACTATAAGACTAGCATAAATTAAATATTGGTTACTTATTATATAATTGTAGTATATATAGTTTATTAAAATAGATAGTAATATTCAACTTACACCAAGCAGTACAATAAATAAATAAAAGATAATATTATTATGTAGTTCTATTAATTCATTGTTTTCTATCACACCGTATCCATCGCATAAGGTAAAATTATATAATGTAGTACTAGTGTTAAATATATTATTACTATGTACTCCTATATCTCAGATAACTACCTTTTGAACTGAGGACATTACAATATCTGTTGAATAAATGAATGTAGAAACTCCGTAATGTAAACCGTCAAGTATAGGTGATGGATAAACACCTAATACAACAGTGAACAATACTAATATTAAAAGTATAACAAATTCACGCTTATTTAGATCAGGTATATTCACTTTGAAAAATTTAGAAAATTTACCAGCAAACGCTATTCTGTTAAACATGTACATAGTATAGGCTGCGGACAATACTATAGATGAACTTGCTAATGCACCTAGAATAGGCAATCTTTCAAATGTACCGTATAAACTCAAAAATTCCCCGACAAAGTTTAGAGTTAAAGGAGTTCCAGCATTTCCTAGACAAAGAATGAAGAATAATATAGAGAATATCGGCATAAGCTGAGCAACACCTCTGTAGAAAGTAATTAATCTAGTAGAAGATCTATCATATAATACACCACCCGCACAAATGAATAAACCAGAGGATACAAATCCGTGGGCTAATCCTAAAGTTATACCTCCTTCAATACCTTGTATTGTATTACTAAATACACCTAGAACGTATACGGCAGCATGAGATACCGAGCTATAAGCTATTAGTTCTTTAATGTCTATCGTTCTAAGCGTACTAAAACTTGCATAAACGATAGTGATCACACCTATAAGATACACTATAAATGTATAATCTAAGGAAGCTTTGGGTAATATGGGTAATATTAATCTCAAAATACCATATAAACTTAATTTCAATACTATAGCAGCTAATAGTATACTACCTCCTAAAGGGGATTCAACATGTTCCTTTAGTAGTCACGTGTTTAAAAATATAACAGGTGTTTTAACAGCAAAAGCAATAAATATACCACAAAATAAAAAGAATTGTGTGGAATAGTTTAAATTTATTTTATATAATGCATCCAAATCTGTAGTACCCATTACAGAATATATAACTAATATGGATAATAATAAAAACAGAGATCCTAATAATGTATATAAAAATAAATAAAAACTCGCTCTTACTTTATTACTTGAACCAAATAATCCTATTAAGATAAATAGAGGGGGTAATATACTTTCAAAAAATATATAAAATAAAAAAATATCTAGTACCATGAACACAGCTAATAAAAGAGTTTCTAATAATAACATGATGATCAAATATCACTTTACATCGTGCGATATAGATGTTCAATTTGACAATATAGTAATAGGCATTATGAAAGTAGTCAATAATACAAAATAAATGGAGATACCGTCTAATCCTAAATAAAAAGGATATTCACTAACGCTATGTGGTTCCAGTACAAATTGAAAATGATTATAGGAAAAGTCAAAGAATATAAAAATGAATAAGCATAGTAGAAAATTAACAATAGAAATAGACAAGGCGATTTTTTTTTTATTTTCAATAGATTTAGATTGAAATGGAAAATTCTCAAGATCCGCTGAGATTATAAATTTTTTTTTATTTTCAATAGATTTAGATTGAAATGGAAAATTCTCAAGATCCGCTGAGATTATAAATACTCCTAGTAAAGGTAAGGTTAGTAAGATTAATAATAGCATATAATTAAATATGAGTAGAGTTTCCTCTATAATACATTTTTCCTATAAAAGAACCAGTAAAGAATTCACCATTCAGTACTTTTAGAAGAAAAATAGTATGTAAAGACACCATTGACACCTCGTTAGTTATGTTTTTTTTTGTTTTGTTTTTTACGATATTATATAAGAAATCTTATATAAGTTATTATCTTGTTTTGGATACTTATTATATAATAAGTATCCAAAAAAAAGATTCGATAGGTTTGTTTTTGGGATGCTTACTAGGTAAGCATCCCAAAAACTACTCCGGAGGGGAGAAAAAAAAGAAAAATATTTTTCTTTTTTTTTTCTTCACTACGTTAGAAAAAAGAAGAGGACCCCCTTCGGACTAATAATATATTTTTAGATTTTTTCTCCCCTAGTGAAACAAAGGTTTCGTTTTTGGAGCCGTACACGGCCGGGTCAAAAAAAAAAACCTAGCTCCCCCTTACTTTTTTTTTATTTACGGTAGAAAAAAAAGAAAAAATTTTTTCTTTTTTTTCTCCTACGATTTTGTATACAATCATAAACTATATCATAGAGGTGATCTAACCTTTCAAGATCTTAAGTTAATCACCAAGTATAACAACACTCCTTCTTATCCCCAAGAATAACATTTGCCTTTCTCTATTTGTTCATATCTCGCACCTTCCCTCATAACCCTAGCCTTAGGTATACGCAAGTATTCTAAAATCACATAGGGTCAACAAAGCACCGCTCGGCATACTACCCTTTGATAGTCGTACGGTTCTGAGGGCAGTTGCCATGCGCGCTGACCCTACCACTTTTGGTCCTTATCGAATTCATAGAGATTGCCAGCTATAAACTTAAATATAACATTCCATTTACCTTTCACGTTTTACTCTTGTGTACTCTTTTCAGAATTAGTGAAGTAGTTTACAGTGTAAACTCCGCTAAACTCTAGGTTATCTCTTGTTCAGTGGGAGTAGGCGGGAGTTTAACTAGACCTCTAAAGAGAGGGTTTTCGTATCATACTAATAGTTTTAAAAATAGAACAAGGTTTTCTTCATCCAAAGAAATATATACACCTAAACTTTATCTTAATCCTGATGTAGACAAAATAAGAATCATTAGAGATAACAGGAATAAGGGAGGAATATATAAGTGGGTTAATAAAACCAATAATAAATCTTACATAGGTTCTAGTAAAGATCTAGGACGAAGATTACTTTTGTATTATAATTCTTCTTATCTTATTAAAGCTAATTATATGCATATATATAAAGCTCTTTTGAAAGAGGGTTATTCAGGATTTAGGTTAGAAATCCTAGAATATGTACCAACTAACCAAGAGAATAATAAAAAATTCCTGCTTGAGAGAGAACAATACTATTTTGATACTTTTAAACCTGAATACAATATTTTAAAGATTGCTGGTTCTTCATTGGGTCGTGTAACAAGTGCGAAAACGAAAGCCTTGTTGTCTTTATTAAAGGTAGAATATTTTCTGCGGAAACAAATGCTAAAATGTCAACTAACTCAGTCTTTAAACATACTGTCCAAATATCTAAAAAAGGGGCGGAATCCACTATTTTCCCTTCCATGGTAGAAGCTGGTATATATCTAGGTATTTCGCGTTCTCAAGTAAGTAAATAGATTAAAGCTAGTAAACCATAGAAAGAGTATACTATCACTAGAATAAATGAAACCGAAAATGTATCTGAAAAATTGGACAGAAAACCTTTTAAACAACCTATACTGCTAACAGATGTAAAAAAAGGGGTAGGTTCGTTTTTGGAGCCGTGCGAAGCATCCAAAAATCTACTCCGGAGGGGAGAAAAAAAATGGTATAAAAAAAAAGAAAACTTGTTTTCTTTTTTTTAAACCTAGAAAAAAACCATGGTTTTTTTCTCCTCGTGAATTTTCTTCTGTGGCAGAAGGAGCAAGATATATAAATATAACTCCAATACAATTACAGAATGCTTTAAAGAAAAATGTTCAGGAGATTCAGATAAATGGTTATAAGTTTTCTAGATTAAACCAGGATGCTAATTCAAAGTTTGAGCCCAATAATGTAGGTATAGAGGTGAAAAATATGGATATTAAGGAAGTTACCGTTTATTCTTCTATTACTTCAGCAGCTAAAGCTATGGGTTCAAACCAATCGGGTTTAAGTGCTTACCTAATTAGAAATTCTTCTACCCCTTTTAAAAGAAAATATGGAAGTAGAAGATCATCCTAGATGCATTAAGACTCAGCGTATGAGTTTTTTTTATGTATAGGTTACAAGCGGTTAAGGTAAATATTTATAAGTGTTTAATTTATGTTTATAAGAGTCTAATTTTATGATCATTTACTCCATTTATTACAACTACAAGGTAGAGTGGAATACATATATTAGATTAACCTACTTTGTGATAAAGAGCCAAACTCCGGAGAACCCCTACAGCATTTTACTAAACATTAGATCTAAAAGGATCTAAATAAACCAAATGGTTTTTGTGTGCGGCTGAACTAATCACTCAGGTATAGTAAGAAGATTAATGATTATCTGAAATGATCTCTCTCAGAGAATGGGAAATCGCGGATCTAAAACACCTCTTAGTTTACTAATGTGTAAAAGAGCAACGAGTAGACGGTTCTTCAGTATTGTATAATGGGAAATCGCGGATCTAAAACACCTCTTAGTTTACTAATGTGTAAAAGAGCAACGAGTAGACGGTTCTTCAGTATTGTATTCAATACTGTAAGGTGTACTCTAGTCGCCACGAAAGTGGTATTTGAGTAGAATTAAGTAACTCAAATTTAAAGTTTCTGTATTCTTTTTTTTTATTTTTTTATACTATATAAAAGAGGAAATTCTACAAAAAAAGGATTTATATAGAGCAAGCTGTTTGTAAAAGGTAACTTGATAATGTATTTACTACCCGCAATCCGTTAACTAATAAGTCTAAATCTGTTGTTAAGGAATACTCGAACAATGGTTTTCTATTGAACCAGAAAAAAAAAATAAAGGTAACTTGATAATGTATTTACTACCCGCAATCCGTTAACTAATAAGTCTAAATCTGTTGTAAAGAATACTCGATACAATGGTTTTCTATTGACCAGAAAAAAAAAAACCTTTTTGGTCTAATCCGATCTTAATAAATACTTACGTTATAAACAGTAAAAGGTCTCTGTCTAACGAAGTGAAGGTGTAAAAAAAAAAGTAAACGAGCAGGAAAAGCAAGCTCGTCAAGAGAAATCTTGTTTTCTCTACGAGTTTTCTTTTTTTTTATAAACGAGCAGGAAAAGCAAGCTCGTCAAGAGAAATCTTGTTTTCTCTACGAGTTTTCTTTTTTTTTAACCTACTTCGTCTAAAATATTACCTTATAAAGTCTATATTAATGCTGATAAAGATAAAGAATGGATCGTTAATGAAAATAAAGGACGAGTGGGTATATATCGTGGAGTTCACAGAGAGTCACGTAAAAGTTATATAGGTTCTTCCATGGTTTTCTTCGTCACTAGATCTTATTCTACTTTAAATAATTCATGTAGTAAACCTAAGGTTATCACTACTCCTGCAACTTTATTCCCTGATTCTTATCTAAATAAAAGTATGATATTAAAGGACAATAAAAACAAAGCAGGAGTTTATCGTTGAGTAAACAAGGTATACGGTAGTTCATATATAGGTAGTAGTGTATACCTTAATCTATGATTAAGAAGTAACTTTCACTTTCGTTTTATTACCTCCAGTTTAGTCAGAAGTAAAAGGTTGATATATAGCGCGATTTGGAAGCATGGTTATTCTAATTTTCAGTTGGAAATATTAGAATTCTGTCTTCCAGAAAACGCTATAAGAAGAGAACAATAATATTTGGATTTATTAAGACCCAATTATAATCCTAACCCTACAGCAGGATCAAGACTTGGAAGTATTCATTCGGAACAAGGGAAATTAAAATGGAGTAACTCTGCTAAAGGCCGTAAACAGACTGAAGAGACTATAAAATTCTTTAGTCTTGCGAACAAAGGTATGAATAACCCTCATTATGGGAAAACTCGAAGTGAAAAGACTAAAACCTTATATACTTTACCCAGATTAGGTAAATCCTTTCTTTCAGAATCCATGAAAGCTAAAAGGAGTATAGAAAGGGGAACACCTTTAAGTGTTCTAGACTTAAAAACTAATGAAACTTCAGTGTACCCTTCCATAAAAAAAACCGGCAGAAGCAATGGGTGTCTCACAACCTGCCATCACGAAAAGACTTAGTGAAAATCTAGATACTTTCGTGGTGTAGTTTTTTTCTTTTTTATACTTAAGTATAAAAAAGAAAAAAACTCTAAACAATATCAAGTTAAAAAGCTAAATAAACTGTAGCCAATTATACTTAAGTATAAAAAAGAAAAAAACTCTAAACAATATCAAGTTAAAAAGCTAAATAAACTGTAGCCAACGAATGATGAAAGTATAGATATAGAACGGAGTTGGGTTTATAGACCTGTTAATTCTGGGGTCTTTAACGGTAAAAGAAGTATGTACACATGGAGTATTAGACTTAAACAATATTTTAATTATAATCATACCTGACATACTAAACGGAACATCACCATTTCTAAGTCGCTATTAAAACATGGTTATGCGGAGTTTAGTTTAGAGATTTTAGAATACTGCTCTGTAGATGTATTCATTAAAAGAGAAGAATACTACTTTGATAAATGTAAACCTGAATATAATATATTGAAAGTTGCTGGATTTCCCATATGTTACAGACATAGTGTACGAGCTAAAAAATACTATACGTATAGCTCCTAAAAATAGAAAAGTATCGTAATCAAGCCGAAATCTTAGAATAAAATCTTTATTAGGTAATACTTTTGATAATATACGAATAGAAAAAATCCGTTTAAGTAATACTTTAAGAAAACCTGTCCTGTTAACTAATACAGAAACAGGTAAAAAGGAAGAATTCCCTTCAACTCTTGCGCTTTCTTATTCTTGAATAAGAAAGCATAAAAAGAGTAGGTTAAAAAAAAAGAAAACGAGCAGGAAAAGTAAGCTAGTCAAGAGAAATCTTGTTTTCTATACGAGTTTTCTTTTTTTTTACACCTTCACTTCGTTAGACAGATGCTGCCAAATATTTGGATATATCAAGGGCGCGGTTATTTTATTTTACACCTTCACTTCGTTAGACAGATGCTGCCAAATATTTGGATATATCAAGGGCGCGGTTAGGATACTTTTTAAGTAATATGTCTAATACCAATAACGATGCATTAAAAGGGTATACTATTTACAAGATAACGGATACTCAGGTTAAAGTTAACAGAAAATCTAATAGTATAGAGCTTACCGATATATATTCAAACGAAGTAATATTATACCCTTCGCTTACTTTAGCTGCCGAAACTATGGGTGTACCTCGGTCCAGTTTATCTGGATATTTTGCTAATAAACGTACTAATCCTTATAAAAATAAATAGAATCTAAAAATAGTATAAACAGGTTTTTTTTCAAGCTAGTATATATATAAAAATAATACAGTCGATCGTATCTTGCTCGTAACGTCTCATTGGGGTTACGTTTGGGAGCCAACATAAATAAGAGATAGTACCTCTATCTCTGTTGTGTATAAGAGCCAAACTCCGGGCAAATCCTAAAGCATTAGTAACCAAGTATATATCGGGAACTTTATATATGGCCTGATTAATGACTCAGGGTATGGTAATATCACCTAATGATGATAGTAATTGAAATGGATGATCGCGGATCTAAATCAAAGAGAGTTTTGATTTTAATAATAAAAAATTCTTTTTTATTATATAAATCAAACTTTATAAAGTTTGTAAAAGAGCAACGAGTAGACGGTTCTTCGTATATATATACTTATATACGTAAGGTGTACTCTTGTGTGTAAAAGAGCAACGAGTAGACGGTTCTTCGTATATATATACTTATATACGTAAGGTGTACTCTTGTCGCCGGGAAACCGGTTCTAGCACGAAAACAAGTAATTCTAGATTAAAGTTACCATAATAGTTTCATATGATATATATATTTATTCACGAAAAAAAAGAGGAAAAAAAAACCTTTTTTCCTCTTTAAGTTAAACATATTTAGATTGTTTTATAATCCAAAACATATTTATTCACGAAAAAAAAGAGGAAAAAAAAACCTTTTTTCCTCTTTAAGTTAAACATATTTAGATTGTTTTATAATCCAAAACATATGTTGTGGATCGTATATTATATTTCTTCCTATATTTTAAACCTATATTATTAAAAGGGAAGAAAAAACTCGTTTTTTTCTAGCTTTTTCTCTCTTTTTTATATATAAAAAAGATTGGAAAACCCTTGCTCTCCCCCCCCTTAAGAGGGGGGGGAGAGCTAGGTTTGTTTTCCTTTGCTTACTTAGTAAGCAAAGGAAATCTAAACCTTTGTTTCACTAGCGAAGCTAATAAAAAAAAGAAAAATCTTTTTCTTTTTTTTCTCCCCTCCGGAGTAGATTTTTGGATGCTTACCTAGTAAGCATCCAAAAACAAACCTAGGTTTTTCTCTTTTTTTTATGAAATAAAAAAAAAGGGGATAGGTTCGCTTTCCATTAATGGAAAGCTACACCTTCACTTGGTTAGAAAAAAAAAATAAAAAAAAAAAGAAAAATAGATTTTCTTTTTTTTTTCTCCCCCCTCCGGAGTAGATTTTTGGATGCTTCGCACGGCTCCAAAAACGAACCTACCCCTTTAATACTACTAATTATTCTACAAATCCTAACTGCCTTTTTATACGTAGGACGAATAAAGCCGTTTACATAGAAACTACACAACCAAATCTAATAGTGATATTATCAATTATGATTCGGATAAGGATAAATGGATTCTCCTTGACGCGCCCCACCCCCTTATTTTTTATATAATAAAAAAGTAAGGGGGGTGTAAAAATAAAAGTGGTATTTACATGTGAACTAAAAGATTTAACAATATTAAATATATTGGTAGTTCTGTGAAGCTGTTTAAGGCGCAGATTCTTGGAATATTATAATGTTAATAGATTAGTAAGTCCAAATAGCATGGCTATTAATAGAGCTTTATTAAAGTATGGTTACAGTAGTTTTACTGTAAATATATTAGAAACATGTGTAGCGTCTTTTTTTATAAAAAAACTTTTAAGGACCTTGTAACTAAAGAAAAATACTATTTTGAGATATACTCCCCTGAATATAATATATTAAAAATTCCTGGAAGTCCATCTAGAGGATCAGGATGAAAACATTCTGAAGCAACCAATGAAAAAAGGAGACTTGGAACAATTGCAAGTCTTAAATCTTTAGAATCAATACTTAAACTTTCATTAGCACAAAAAACAGGAATATATATAATGGTTACAAATGTAGAAACAAATATAGATACCATCTATCCATCCATTAAAGCGGGAGCTCGTGCTTTAAGCATTGACAGTAGATATATACAAAATTATATTCATTTAAAACAGGAAAGAAAAAAAAGAAGTTTTTTTTTCTCCCCTGTTCTAGGTTTATATATTTTCAAACTACTTATTCCCCGAGTGGATAATATAAAGGCTATAAGTAAAAAAAGATCTCCCAAAATTCAAGTGCTAGATGTGTAGTTTTTTTCTTTTTTATTGGACTTTTTGGGAGCTTTAATTGGACTTTTTTAATAAATGCCATCTTTTTTTTCTTTTTTAAGATTTTTTCTTTTTTTTTCTCCTACGATTTTTCATACAATACGGCTTCGTAACAGCTTCGTAGAATAAAAAAAAACCAGGAGAGGAAAAAAAAAGTCAATATATTTACTTTTTTTTTTCTACTACGATTTTACTAAGGTTAGAAAAATTCGTAACAGCTTCGTAAAATAAAAAAGAAAAAAACTCTACAAAACAGACTATAGTATATCCCTCTATCTCTTCTGCAGCTAGAGTATTAGGATTACGACAACCTAGCATTTATTTATATCTTAAAGATAACCGTTCTAAACCTTTTAGAGCAAGCTATGTATTTAAACTTGTACCTTAATCTTGAATTTCAATTTGCATCTTAATCTTGTATTTAAATTGTATATCATATAATAAACTGATGGTTCGAATTTCAGGTCACATGCTGTTAAATATCCTTAGTGGATTTACTTATAACATAATGACATCAGGTATCTTGTTTTTCTTTATAGGACTGTTGCCGTTAGCTTTTATAATAGCGTTCTGTGGATTAGAACTAGGTATCGCATTCATTCAAGCGCAGGTTTTTGTAGTTTTATCTTGTTCTTACATAAAAGATTGTTTAGAGTTACATTAATTGAACCCTTTAACGATAAGATACAAAAATTCTTTTATATTGAAATAAAAAAAATCTTTTTTTTTTCTCGATTTAATATTATTTTGTTTATATAAATAAGTTTTATATATACGTTAATATAAAAAAAGGGGTAAGTTGCAGATGGTTCTGCGTTTTGATTGCAGTCCCTTTAACGATAAGATACAAAAATTCTTTTATATTGAAATAAAAAAAATCTTTTTTTTTTCTCGATTTAATATTATTTTGTTTATATAAAATAGTTTTATATATACGTTAATATAAAAAAAGGGGTAAGTTGCAGATGGTTCTGCGTTTTGATTGCAGATCATAAATTTGAAGTTCAATTCTTCCTTATCTCTAATAACTCTGGTAAGGGTTATAAGTAATAATGGGTAACTAATAGTAAGAATTTATAAAGGGTTATTTTCGGTGTTAGCTTTTTACTTTTATTTAACCCTTTTTTTAGATATAGCTGAAAAAAATGTCCTAAATAAGGGAAAAGTATAAGGCTGCGCTTAAACTTTCTCTTACATAAATGAATGTATACAAGTAAAGTATCCATTGCCAGCTTTTCAAGTATATATAAAGTATATGAAAAAGGGTTTTGTGTTGTCGTTTTTTTTTTTGGACTTTTTTTTTTTCATTGCCAGCTTTTCAAGTATATATAAAGTATATGAAAAAGGGTTTTGTGTTGTCGTTTTTTTTTATGGACTTTTTTTTTTATTCTATGAAGCTGTTACGGAGACGTTGGACAAGACAAATCGTAGGAGAAAAAAAGGAAAACTTCCCCCCCCCCCTTTTTCCTTTTTTTCTCCTACGATTTTTCAGAGAAAAATCCGTAATTGGTATATCAAAAAAAAAGGATGCTAGGGGAATTAGCTTAATGGTAAAGCCTACGTTTTCGGCACGTGATAATAAGTGTTCAAGTCACTTATTCCTCTAGACTTTATTCTAATATTAGTGTTTTTCAAAAAAGAAAGTTGTTGTAGATTAGATAAAGTTGAAATAGTATTTACTGCTATTGTTAGGCTATTATACAAAAAAAGGAGGCGTATTTATATGTAAATAGAGAGTATATATTGCGAGTTTTTCGGCTCCTTTATATACTAAAGTATATAAAGAAACAAACTCTCCTGAAAAGAAGTGTTTTTCTTATTATTACATTTGTAACAGCTTCTTATTTCTAGCTCTCTTCCCCCCCCCTTACTTTTTTTTTTTTTTTTTTTTTAATAGAAAAAAAAAAATTTAAAGCTAATAGATATTGGTCACGGTGAAGGAGTTACTAAATGAAACGGATGGGCTTGAAAATGGCTTCTCGTAGAATTGGTCATTTTGTGGTTATAACTTTTCATATTATGTAGTTCTTTGGCTAAAGAAATAAATATGGTTTTGTTACCAATTAGGAAGAAAAGGAATCGAACCTTCGATAGCCGAAACTATTGAGTTTACAGCTCAACCCGTCAACCAACAAACGGAACCTTCCTTTGTTTACCTTATTATATAATCCAAAAAGTAAAAATACCTTATTTTATAAAGTACCCTACTTTTATATAAGTAAAAATAACCTTATTTAAACGAAGTAGGTTTGTTTTTGGAGCCGTGCGAAGCATCCAAAAATCTACTCCGGAGGGGAGAAAAAAAAGAAAAAGTTTTTTTTTATTAGCTTCGCTAGTGAAACAAAGGTTTAGATTTCCTTTGCTTACTTAGTAAGCAAAGGAAAACTAACCTAGCTCTCCCCCTAGGGGGGGTAGAAAAAAAAAAACTTTTTTTGGTTTCTAGTGCTTACTTTTTTTATTTACGGTAGAAAAAATAGATTTTTTCTTTTTTTTCTCCTACGATTTTCTAGACAAAACGGCTCCGTAACAGCTTCGTAGAATAAAAAAATAGAAAAAATAGATTTTTTCTTTTTTTTCTCCTACGATTTTCTAGACAAAACGGCTCCGTAACAGCTTCGTAGAATAAAAAAGTGAGAAAACCTAGAAAAAAAAAAGCCGGGAGAGAAATTCGAATTCTCATTCTTAATGCATGAAATTAATGTTCTAACCTGTTGAACTATCCTGGCCTACTTTTATTTTTAAGAATTACATCATATTTAGAGTCTAAATAAGAAAGTCTAAAAAGTATAAAAGATAAGCTAGTAAAAATAGATTCTTACCCCTAAGCTTTATTATAAAAAAAAAGAATGCTAGGTTATTTTTATATAAAGATAGTAGGGAGGATACCCTGATTTGAACAGGGAACTTACTGTGCCACATACAGCTGCTCTACCAATTGAACTATAACCTCCTGTTTTTTATACTTTCCTATTTTTATACGTAAAAAAGTAAATAAAAAAAATCTTTTGCCTACCCCCTTTACTTCTGCTATACTAATGTATTTTTGCCTTTTTTATTTATCCATCCCTAAATACACCCATGAAAACCACTTTTTTATGCTTGTTAAGCATAAAAAGTTAACCCTTTGCTTAAAAAAGAGTGATAGAAAATAAAATATATTATATTGCTTTTTCTCGAAACTTCTACTAAATGAATACGAATATATTCTAAAATGTATAAGTATTAAGAAATTATATGGGTAACAAGACTTGAACTTGTACGGTTAATACCGCCCCGTCCTAAGCGGGACCGGACTACCAATTCCAGCATACCCATTGAAAAAAAACATACTTTATTTTGGTACTAATATATATACTTTCCAATTATATACTTTTTTTACTAAAAAGCCGATAAATCTTGTAATGAGTTCTTACTTATTGCAGAATTTTTTTTTTATCTTACTTTTTTATTTACGGTAGAAAAAAAAGAAAAAATATATTTTTTTCTTTTTTTTCTCCTAGGATTTGAGTTGTCAAACGGCTCCGTTACGGTAGAAAAAAGAAAAAATATATTTTTTTCTTTTTTTTCTCCTAGGATTTGAGTTGTCAAACGGCTCCGTAACAGCTTCGTAGATAAAAAAAAAAACAGGAGTGAAAAACTTTGGAATCTACGAATACAGGATTCCCTAATTAAAAAGGTTTTTACCTATGATCGGCTCCGTAATAAAAAAAAAAATGCCCTCTTTTACTAATAAAAGTGCAATGGGTTTCCATTTTATTAGTTACTAAAAAGGAAACCCTAGTAGATAATAATAAAAATAGGTTTTGCTCAAGATAAGATTCGAACTTATAACCCCAGTCTCTTCAGGACCATGCTCAACCAATTGAGCTTCTTAAGCTTTTTTTTTTTTTTTTTTTTTTTTCCAAAAACAATTCATCATTTTCTATTAAGTATCTATCTAAATACAAGGTTCTAGTATTTTTATATCGTCGTAATGTAGATTATCCTATATTCAAGAAGGTGTAGGGTTACACATTTTCTTTTTATAATGAAATTTGTTTTGTTTGTAAATCTGTAATTTTTAGTTTTATATAATTTTTTTAAACCCATTTTTTGTATAGTTTCATATGTATGTCTCTTACCATAAAACGATGTTCTATCACCTTTTGTATTTATATCTGCTATTTACATTTTTTCTACAGACTTTTCGGAAAAAACTCTCCCTTTTAAAGCATTACTTATCATACCTCTAGTTTCTGATGATAATTTAAATCCTTTACGTGAAGCAGCTATTTTTTAAAATGTTGTATTCAAGTTCTAAACTATCTATATAGTATTGTTCTCTGTAAATTAAATTATCTTTATCACAATATTCTAATATTACTAAACTAAAGTTCTAAGATTTATATTTTATTAATGATAAGTATATAATACTGTTTAATTTTTCTAACGAAGCAAAGAAACCCCTCCGGAGTAGATTTTTGGATGCTTACTAGGTAAGCATCCAAAAACAAACCTAGGTTTTTCTCTTTTTTTAATCATAAAAAAAAGGGGGGGGGGGATAGGTTCGCTTTCCATTAATGGAAAGCTACACCTTCACTTGGTTAGAAAAAAAAAAAGAAAAATAGATTTTCTTTTTTTTTTCTCCCCTTGCTTTCCCCCCCTTAAGGGGGGGGGGGAAGGCTAGCTAAGCAAAGGCGTCAAAGCTGAGAAATCTTGTTTTCTCTCCGGCTAATTTACTGGACATATTTGCTATACTATAATATGTTTTTAATCTTTTACTTAAATCTAGTCAAGATCCTATATAAAATTTTCCAATTATTAAATTAGTTCAACGGTAAAGAAAAAAAAAAGAAAAATTCTATTTTTTCTTTTTTTCTCCCCGCTTTATTATTGTTTTCCTTATATATTAAAAAAAAGAAAAATTCTATTTTTTCTTTTTTTCTCCCCGCTTTATTATTGTTTTCCTTATATATGAAAGATTTAGATAGTTCTGCATTTGGGTAATATTGAACAGGTACAATATTTCATTTCTGATCTCCATGAAGTTTTTGAGATGTAATAATATCTTGTTGCAAAATTTCTTTTAGTTGTAACGAAGTGAAGGTGTAGTTTTCCTTTGCTTACTAAGTAAGCAAAGTGTAATAATATCTTGTTGCAAAATTTCTTTTAGTTGTAACGAAGTGAAGGTGTAGTTTTCCTTTGCTTACTAAGTAAGCAAAGAAAAACGAACCTAACTCCAACATATCTACTACAGATAAAGATTTGGGATTTAATGTAGAGTATTATCGTCTAGTCTCCAATGTAATCTAACAATAGCTTTTATTTCTAACGTCAAAAGCTATAAAACCGTATATTTTAAGTTTAATATTTATGTATTTCATTAGCTTATGAAAGATTTGAACTTGCTTTTTTATAATATATTTAATCTAAACCTACCTATAATAAGCTTTAAGAGTTCCGCTCAGCCAGTGGAGCTTATTCAGCTCCATTTCTTACACTCCTTTATTTACTACAGAGTTTTTTCTTTATTATACTATAGTATAATAAAGAAAAAAAAAAATCAGCTCCATTTCTTACACTCCTTTATTTACTACAGAGTTTTTTCTTTATTATACTATAGTATAATAAAGAAAAAAAAAAAACTATATAAAAAAACTATACATAACAAAAAAGTGTTAAAAAGTCCAATTTGTATACTTAAGGATACAACTTGTATATTATTACATCTGAGTAGAAGTAACTTCATTAGTAGTAAGTATATTTTTAGTAGTTATATAACATATACATATCTTATTGTTGTAAATATGTGTATATCTTTACATCTAATGGAGATATTAGGAATCGATCCTAAATTAATGATATGCAAAATCACCGTTTTACCAGTTAAACTATACCCCCTTTAGTTTTTTTATAAGTAGTGTATATTACATCTATCTGTGCTAATAGACTTACTACTATTAATGGTATATCCATAGTATATATTACAAAAAGGATGTTTACTTTATTACACCCTATTCAACTAGCTTTTTTTTTTATTCTAAGAATAAGGTAGTCGAAAAAATAGTATACTAATATAACCCATAAGGGAATCGAACCCTTATTTTAACAGTGAAAGAGTTCTGTCTTGACCATTGGACGAATGGCTCTAAACCATTAGAAAACCATTTGGAAAACAAATCCATTTAGAGTATAAAATTTTTTTTTTGTAGAATAGTATTTAAATTTAGCTACCCTAAAAAAGTGCTAGCCCATTTTACTTAGAAAGAATATTTAAATATAAATCATAAATATATAAAAAGAAAATAGGTTCGCTTTCCATTAATGGAAAGTTACACCTTCACTTCGTTAGGAAAAAAAAAAGAAAACATATTTCTTTTTTTTTTTTCCCTTTGCTTTAACTAGGTTCCCTTTTTTTCGCATAGGCGATGGAAAGCCATTTTTTTTTTTTTCCCTTTGCTTTAACTAGGTTCCCTTTTTTTCGCATAGGCGATGGAAAGCCACACCTTTGCTTTTGCTAGTGAAACAAAGGTTTAGATTTCCTTTGCTTACTTAGTAAGCAAAGGAAAATGGGGGGGGAGTGCAAGGGTTTTCCAATCTTTTTTATAAATAAAAAAGAGAGAAAAACCTAGTGCAAGGGGAGAAAAAAAAGAAATATATTTTCTTTTTTTTCTCCCCTCCGGAGTAGTTTTTGGGTAGTAAGCATCCCAAAAACAAACCTATCGAATCTTTTTTATAAATGAAAAAGAGAAAAACCTAGGTTCATAAAACTACTCAGGAGAGAAAAAAATTCCCTTTTCTAACGAAGTGAAGGTGTAGATTTCCTTTGCTTACTAAGTAAGCAAAGGAAAACGAACCTATTCTTACACCTTGCCTATTTTTTTTTTTTTTTTTTTTTTTTTTTTCTGCTTACGCGCTTATTACTTATCCGAAAAACGACTTTAACGTTTACGACGATACGTCAGCAAAGGTCTCTTTTCAAAAAAAAAATCTTATCCGAAAAACGACTTTAACGTTTACGACGATACGTCAGCAAAGGTCTCTTTTCAAAAAAAAAAAGAATTTATAATAAGAATATTCAGATTTGAACTAGAAATACGACTTATGAAATGAAGGTTTACCAAAACCATTATCCTTTAGGGTTCTTTCTAAACTTTTAAAGTTATTAAAAAAAGATGCTACACAGCACAAATCTTAGGTTGGTTTTTTAATGAAGTGATAAGTTTAGTTTTTGGATGGGGTTTTTTCGATGCTTAAAAAAAAGCACGAAAAAGCATTTATTATATCATTTTTCTAATTACGGTATGTCCTTTACAAGCTCTATTGTTAGTTATAGACCTACGGACATGTGATTCATCTACACTTATGTAGTTTGCCGCTGCAGATACAGAAATAAATTCTGAAGTTTATTTTGTTTCATTGTTCGTGACTAACACTGGTTTGGCATTTTTACTAATGTGCTTTTTTGGATGGTTTCCAGGCTAAGTTTTTTACCCTGGTTAGCTTCACGAATCAGTTGCTTAGAGGCTTCGGTGTGTTTGATTGAATTTACACCAGTGGCTGTTATAATAGTATTTTTATATGCTTCCCCTCAACTTTGAATATATCCTCTAAATGAATTGAGGATCTATAAACCAAAAACTGACTACTAGAGTAAAATCCACTTTCTTTAATCGTTTTGGATAAATAACTCGTATGAATATCCCTAAATTTTTCAGCTTTTCTAAGAGATAAAAAGGATAGAACTACATCTTTTTCAAGATCTTTTACCAAAATTCTTACTCCTTTTGATATTGTAGCTGCGATTTTTAATTTTGTCTCCTCTAAAAGAATGCTATTCTTTCTTACTAAACTCATCCTCTCTTTTGTAACATCACTATGCTTAAATCCTCTTAAAGATCCTGCTATTCTTAAATTGTTATATTCTGGGTTAAATTTGTCAAGATAGTATTGTTCTTTTTCCGCGCTCCTTCTTTTTTTTTTATTCTACGAAGCTGTTTCGGAGCCGTTTTGAATACAAAATCGTAGTAGAAAAAAAAAGTATATATATTTACTTTTTTTTTCTCTCCTGGTTTTTTTTTTTTTAAAAAAAAGAAAAAATCTATTTTTTCTTTTTTTTCTACCGTAAATAAAAAGTCCAATAAAAAAAGAAGGAGCGACTAAGGAGACTTCGCAGTATTCTAATATCTCTAGTCTAAAGTTAGAATAACCGTTTTTTAGTATAGATCTATATATCTTACTATTATTTCTTATAATCTCTTTTTCTAAAGAATTCAAGTTAAAATACTTTTTTAAACCTTTCGGATAAATTCCCAGATGAACCTATATAAGACTTAGCTGAAAGGTGGTTAACTTATCTATATACCCCCCCCACTTTTTGTCTGTTTTCATTCAAAATGTCTATTTTTTTGTGTCTCTACATTAGAATAGGAAAGAACAGGCACAAAATCACAACTCGAAACAATAGGGTTGTAATTAGTACTATAAAAACCCAGAGAGTTCAAAGAGGCTATAAATTTTACTAACACATTAGTATTAGTACTCTGCCCATACAGAGATTTTTTTTTTAAAGAGGCTATAAATTTTACTAACACATTAGTATTAGTACTCTGCCCATACAGAGATTTTTTTTTTGATGTTAATATTAAATAATTGTGTAACGGTTTTTTTGTTCTTGTAAGTCTTTAAACGAGCAAAGAAAAATATAAGTATAGAATAGGTAACTCCCAAAGTTCCGTATGGATATTTAAAATATATCTTAATCCGTAGGTATTGTAGACTGAGGGATTTTCTTCCTCAAGAACGCTCACAATGCTACTTATTAAAATGATAAACTATAACATTACTTACTTTACAATATAAGGTCCTTAACTAATACTACTTGAGCATCATGGGTTAATTCTTAAACCATGTAATCCCATTAGGGTAAAAAAAACATTGGTTTTGTATTGTTTGTTTCTAGTGCTTACTTTTTTTATTTACGGTAGAAAAAAAAGAAAAAATAGATTTTTTCTTTTTTTTCTCCTACGATTTTCTAGACAAAACGGCTCCGTAACAGCTTCGTAGAATAAAAAAACTTTGGGAGAAAAAAAATGAAATCTATTTTTAATCCGAAGGGGTCCTCTTTTTCTAACGAAGTGAAGGTGTAGCTTTGCTTTGCTTACGCAGTAAGCAAAGCGAACCTAAACTTTAGCCTTCTAACGAAGTGAAGGTGTAGCTTTGCTTTGCTTACGCAGTAAGCAAAGCGAACCTAAACTTTAGCCTTTTTTTGTCCGAAGGGGTCGCTTTATTCATAAAAAAAAAGAAAACCTAGTATAATAGAAGGTTTATTTTTTTCTTTTTTTGTCCGAAGGGGTCGCTTTATTCATAAAAAAAAAGAAAACCTAGTATAATAGAAGGTTTTTTTTTTATCTTTTATAAACTTTAAGGATGCTCGGTTGAACTTGTGACCCAACCACTTTGTATTAAGAAAGATTGCCACTACCCATATATTCCTAGTGTCATATCTATTACGTACTTATACTGTAAGACTTCTTCCTTTAGGTATAAAGAATAAAAGGGGGGGGGGTGGGGGGGGGGTAGGGTGTCAACCTTACTTTTAGCTTCATTATCGAAAATATACCTTCTAATTCTATTTATTTTTACCCTAAAGGATGTAGAAGAATATTGTTCGTATTATGCATAAGGATACAATATACTTTTATTAGTGTAAACCTGCTTATTTAGGTTCTACCTGAGGGACGATTTGAACGTCCACGAGACAAAGCTCAGGATATCTTAAGTATCCACTGTATACCAATTTCAGCCTCAGGTTAAAAGAGAAAATAGCCCCGCTTACTTTTTTTTTTATCGATTTGAACGTCCACGAGACAAAGCTCAGGATATCTTAAGTATCCACTGTATACCAATTTCAGCACTCAGGTTAAAGAGAAAATAGCCCCGCTTACTTTTTTTTTTTATACGAAGCTGTTACGTAGCCGTTTTGTATACAAAATCGTAAGAAAAAAAGGTCTACCAATTCCAGCACTCGGATTTGCGTAAAAAAATCTATAATGATATACAAAATATATATAATAACCTTGTAAGTTACCATTTTATATCTTTTATACTTTATACAAACTGTTAAAAACCATGAAAAAAAGGAGAAAAAAACTTTTCATTGTTAGTTTTGCTCTTCTTTCTTATAGTCCATTAATACAATACACTTGATGTAATATAAGGCTAGAATGACTCGAACACTCATCTGAGCTATCATGAGCAGCTTGCTTTACCAATTAAGCTATAACCTTTCCGATTTTTTAAATGGGCAAAGGTATCGAACCTCTATATCTTGGACATGAGCCAATAATGTTACCGATTACATCAACCCACATAAATATAAAATTGTGTAATATTATACGGTAATAAATAAAGATAAGAAAACAGATTACAAGTTTGACTCTTTTTGTATCTATTTATTTTTTATTATAATAAAAAATAGGTTCAGAAAATCCCATAGGGTTTTTTTATACCTTTGCTTTCTCTAGCACTCCCCCCTTAGGGGGGGGGGTAAAAAAAAAAAGAAAATATATTTTTCTTTTTTTTTCTATCCCATCTTTTTTTATCTGTAAAAAAAGAGAGAAAAACCGCCCCCCTGTGGGATTGAAACAAACTTTTCGTTTTTTGGAGCCGTGCAATGCACGGCTCCAAAAACAACCTAGCCTCCGTGTTCTTTTTTTAATCTACGATTTTTCAAAAGAACACAAACCCGACAAAAAAAAAATTTTTTTTTTTCTGCTTTCGATAGAGATAAAAAAGGATAACAGTACCTTACGTATGTTCTTTTTTTTTTATCTACGATTTTTATGAGAAAAATCCGTAATACGTAGATTGAAAAAAAAATCTTGAAAGAGTACTAACATTTTATCTTTTTTTACTTTTTTATACCAAAAAGTCCTGAAAAAAAACAAAGTAGTAGAGGAAAGTTTGTATAAACATAGCCCAGTGCAAGTATCGCACTTACTTCTTCCGATTACAAAACGGGTGCATTACTTTTATGCTAACCAGGTTTTTTTTCTTTACATTGCTTTTCTTTTTAATATTCGTAAAAAAGTAAGAAATTATGATAATTATTCACGTTTTCTTCTTTTTACAATGATCCCCAACTTTTTCTTTTGAATTTACTAAAAAAGTAAGAAATTATGATAATTATTCACGTTTTCTTCTTTTTACAATGATCCCCAACTTTTTTTTTTGAATTTACGAAATATTCGATTTTACTTGTCAAACGGGGCCGTAACAGCTTCGAAAAAAAAAGTTGGGAGTGATATGTATATTATTTAGTATTGAATAAAATTAGTACTTTATACCTCAAAACATCAAAATCCTTACAGCTAAAGCCTATATCGTAATGTTCTATTACGTATTTTTAAAAGTATCTTAAGGTAAACTTCGTGCCTAGATGCATTCAGCACTTATTTTTAATTAATATAGCTTTCCTGCCGTGCCTATGTAGATCATTGCACTTAACGCAATAACTACTACTGTAAAGTAATGTACACTAACACGCAATATGTACTAGAAATTGCACATACACGCAATAACTACTAGTGTAAACTAAAGTAGAAATTACACTTACACGCAATATGTACTAGTGTAGAGATCGAAATACCCGCAATAATTACTAGAGTAAAGTAATTTCCATGATAAGTAACTATAAATAAAGGCAGCCTACTAATAACATAGAAGCTAGGCAATCTTTATATTTAAATTACTATATGTCTAGTGGAATACTCCAAAGATTAATATTTGGGATCACATAAACAACAGGTAAACCAGGGATTAACATACCCAACTCCTTTCGTACGAAGGGGCTATCCTTATTTTACTCTAATTTCCTCTAGAAGATAGAAACCATACTGTCTCACGACGTATTTAACCCAGCTCGTGTAGCTCTTTAATCGACGAACAGTCGAACCCTTCATGACTCTTGCATTCATGTGGATGAGCCAAGCCGACATCGAGGTGCCAAACTGCGCACTCAATTTGTACTCACTGGCGCAATTAGCCTGTTATCGCTAGCGTAGCTTTTTCAAAAATCCAAGACCTTTCCTTTCTGCATCTTGTGATCATATGACCCGCTTACGCGACTGAAAGACGTGTAAGTCAAACAGTAAAGCAAGATTAAGCCATTAAACTTTATAAGTAAATATAAAAATCATATAAATATCAAAGATCTTGATAACTATATAACCATAAATATTATTCGATAGAAAAAAGTATAGCTCTATTTTTGGTTATGGTTATCATTATAAGTATAAATTTTCATCACTATTCTACATGAAGACTCTAGCTTCATCCGAGTTTTCTCTCTCTCACAAATTAATATTTAATTTACAACTATTTTCCATATAATAAAAATCTTACTTGAAATAAAAAAATAAGTCTAACTCAATAGAAAAATAATTGAATTGACAAATAAGTTGCTATAGAAAAACAAAAATATAAAATTTTCAGATAACAAGCAAAAATAAACCAACAACAAAATAAATGTAATATAAACTACAGGAAAACTTTCTTGTAAATAAGGGGGTATAAATCCCTTTTCTACAAAAAAAGTTACGTCTATAAATTTAAATGTATATTCACATATACATTTACAAATTCAACTATGAATATACCCAGGTACTTTTTATGGGATCTGTGCCCCGCATAAACCGTCTACTAGCAATTGTCTCCCTGTCATCGCTAAATTCATACGTAATATTAAATCGCTAAATTCATACGTAATATTAAATCGCTAAATTCATACGAAATACGAAACCTCTAAATACGCACGAAATATTAAACCTCTAGAACCAAGTTGGATACTACTCATACGGTACTTAGCCAAGGACACTAACATCCCTAACACATACGGTACATAGCCAAGGACACTAACATCCCTAACACATACGGTACATATCCAAGGACACTGACATCCCTATAATCACCTCCGCATCTATATGGTTCCTAACACATACGGTACATATCCAAGGACACTGACATCCCTATAATCACCTCCGCATCTATATGGTTACGTAACTCTCTTTATCACCATATATAGAAGTACTAGGACATAACAATACGTGGTAGTCTTAACAAGACTAATCCTATAATGACCCTAACTTGTTACAAACTTATACCAACTTGTTACAAACTTATACCAACTTGTTACAAAGTTATACCTACTCGAACCGTATTATTATATTAACTTGTTACAAACTTATACCAACTTGTTACAAAGTTATACCTACTCGAACCGTATTATTATATCAGTACTCTATCTGAGTAATCCTGCCTACTAAAATGATTTTCTATACTATTCAATTGTATGACATTTTTAAGGATTAGTTTCGAATATAAGACATATATATATATATATATATAGCTATGTATATAATATATCCCTATTCCTGATATAATAAACAAAGTAAAGGTGTTTCAACTTTATTTGACAATTACCTTTTACACTAAAACTTTATTTATCATACCCAATAATTATTAACAGTAAAGCTGCATAGGGTCTTCTCGTCTATCTAGAGGTAAACAGTATCTGCACTGCTATTCGAATTTCACTGAGCCAACCATTGAGACAGCTGTTGTATCGTTACATCATTCCGTTTCACTACTTTAACCTTAGATATACCTTAGGTTTAGGTTATAGTGATCGCATTAAGCTTAACTTATTCCATTAGGTTAAGCGCCAATTTCTTGGTGACTAGAGCACACCTTACCATTAAAAATAATTTTAACGGAAGAAGCATCTGCTCGTTGCTCTTTTACACATCATCTTAATTAAGTGAGAGGTGATTTAGATCCGCGGTTACCTACTTTACTTTCGTATATCTCTTTTCATGTTACCATACCACTGTTAATTAGACAGGCCATTTAAATTCTTTTAAATTTAAACTTGGTTAAAAGAGCTTTATCTCGTTGCTCTTTTACACATCATCTTAATTAAGTGAGAGGTGATTTAGATCCGCGGTTACCTACTTTACTTTCGTATATCTCTTTTCATGTTACCCTACCACTGTTAATTAGACAGGCCATTTAAATTCTTTTAAATTTAAACTTGGTTAAAAGAGCTTTAAGGTTTTCCCGGAGTTTGCCTCTTTATTGCACAAAATAATCAATTTCCTAGATTGATTTAATTCTATTAAATTTTAATCGTTTGCATTTGAGTTATTGTATTCTATATGAAATTTATTTCTAAATAATTTACCAGATTCCAGATAAGATTTCACAGGAGTTTTTTTTTTAAAAAAACTAGACCAGTCGTATTCGTAGTTTTTTTTTATAAAAAAAAACTCTTGAATCATAAAGCTGCCTTCCTAATAGAATTTATCATTATTACTTTTTTAGTTTCAACATCCGTTATACTTATTTCAATTCCTTTTTTTTTTTTAAAAAAACTAGACCAGTCGTATTCGTAGTTTTTTTTTATAAAAAAAAACTCTTGAATCATAAAGCTGCCTTCCCCTAATAGAATTTATCATTATTACTTTTTTAGTTTCAACATCCGTTATACTTATTTCAATTCCTTTTTTAAAGGAATGATTAATATTACTTTCACCCCCTTCTCAATTACAAATAAAACCATGATAAGGTTCTCCAGATTCTATATATCTATATAAAGTAGTTTTAAAACTCGGGGCTATACTATTTAAATAAATTAAACAATCCTGAATACTATTAAAATGAATATTCGTTTTACCATCCATTGAATTTAACAGTAATTTTCTCCCTTTTTTATTATTTAATCTCTCTTTTTCAATAACAATCAATAAGTCGTCTAAAGACATTACTTTTTCTTTAGCATTGTTAATGGGAGTGCTATAAAAATAAAATTGGTTAAGAAAGGGCTTGTTTTCTTTTATACAGTTTATTATACTAGTATAATGAATATTCAGCCCAAATATAATTTCTTCTTGATTGTTTGCTTTATATAATAAATGGTTATCTTTATATATATATAGAGGGTTTGATCTAGAACCAGATATTTTGTTTACAATTCTTAAAGTATTTAAGTTGAAAACAGAATTTAATAAAAAAATATAGTTCCAAACATAATTGAATACCATCTGTATAAATGCTATTATCTATAGGAATAACTTGCAGTTTAAAAGCATTTACTCCTTGTTTGTTCAAAAGGGGAATAAATTTACCAGTATTTGCATGTGTTCCTTTAAAATAACCTATTAGTCTTCTAGGTTTTTCTCTTTTTTTTATTCATAAAAAAAATGGCGAAAACCCTTGCTTCCCCCCCCTTGTTTTCCTTTGCTTACTTAGTAAGCAAAGGAAATCTAAACCTTTGTTTCACTAGCTAAAGAAGAAGATGATCCAACATATTTATTACCTATTGAAATATGTGTTCAGATGTATACACCACCAGGATATTTTTCATTTCCTTACGGTACCTATTTTTCCTATAAAATCTTCTCTTTTATAACTATTGTAGTTAAGCTTGCTATATTCTACCTTCGGTATATTTAATAATGGATCTAATTGAATTTTTGTGATATTTAAGTTATTTGTAACTAAAATTTGGTTAAGAACTTCTATAGAAATTGGTAAATTATATTTTAGAATATTCATTGCAATGTCATACGAACCTTTCATTTGCTTAATTTCAGATCAATTTCTTATTGATCTATGGCTAATATAGCGTTCTCGCAGTACTGCGGCATTATATATTGATTTTAATAGTTGGATGTTTTTTTTCATATGCAAGACCGCATTTAACGGCCAGGGTATTCCGCTACGTTAAGACCCTTATCATAGCTATAAAATTGATCCTACAAATTAACTACTATCTAGCCTTAACCAGTTTCGTATTCTCTATTCAAATTCATACCTTTTTTAATCTGCATTATTTCGTTGTAACCTTTTTCAGTTAAATGCTCTTTATTTGATATCATATCAGCTACTTTCTTAAAGTCATAAAAATCGAATTTCTTCTGACCTTGTATCTCATATTGGTTAAATAAGGGTATTATCACATTAATAATGTCTGAAAAGTTCACAATTTGAATAGATACAGAGCTGTCAGTATAATGAATATATTTACCAGCTTGTTTATTACTAAGGTTATACGTAGTAAAAAAAAAAAATTCGGCTAAACCTTTTATAACATCTACCTCTCTATTATGTAAAGTAACAGCATATAAAAAAAAAAAATTCGGCTAAACCTTTTATAACATCTACCTCTCTATTATGTAAAGTAACAGCATATCTTAGTTGTATTTTATTTTTTTTAGTTGTAGTTGTCTTAATATTAAAACTTCCATCTCCACTAGTAAAGGCTGATACTCCAAAAGGATCAGGTATACCTTCAAACTTAAACTCTGGTCTTTCCGTTTTGACGACGTTAAATTTACTTTCTAAGTCAGTAGATAATCCTTTATTAAGTGAAGATTTTATTTCTACTAATGTTAATAATCCCTTTTCGGTTAAATCTTCATTTGCTTTAATAATATAAAACATTCTTTAAACAAGATGTAATCCACTTTTTTAGCTGTAACAAGCATATAATTATCGAAATGTTCTATAATAGGTTATAACTCATTAAAATTTTCTACTCTATAGTATACGCTATTACCCGAAATATAAATCTTACCAACACCTAGAGAAAACTTAATGTCTACTAAAATGGCTATATCTTTCTTGTGCAATTTTATAGCAAAATTAGCTTTCACTCTTCATTTTAACTTTGTATCTGTACGAGGTTGAATTAGAATTATGAAACTAGCTTCGGCATCAGAAAACCCAGTAATAAACCAAGGATTTAATTTGGTCCTAACTTCATTTTTAGATGTTGAATAGTAGTTAACTTGGTTAGAAGGGATTTTTACTTGATAATCCCTTTCGAGACCCATTAGAGTACACCTTAAATGCAATTTATTTTTATTGCATCAACTACCGTCTACTCGTTGCTCTTTTACTAAAAACCGCCCCCCTGTGGGATTGAAACAAACTTTTCGTTTTTGGAGCCGTGCAATGCACGGCTCCAAAAACAACCTAGCCTCCGTGTTCTTTTATTTATTTACGATTTTTTAAAAAAACACAAACCCGAAAAAAAAATTTTTTTTTTTAAAGAATAAACCTCGCTGTAGATTCTCCTTTTGCCAAACTAGCCTTTTGTTGAGTGCTTTTACATCGTCAATTTGCGGGTCCTGCTGCTGTGCGGCTACGGAAAGGTCGAATGCGGCTTCTGGCTGGCAAATAGAGGCAATATATGCTCCTCTAGCTCTTTGTTGCACGTAGGAATCCTTGAAATCAGGCGAAGGCAAAAAGAAAGAATACAGCCATTAAAAATGAGCTGGTTCTTAGTACTGAGAGTTTCGATAGGTTTTGCGGTAAAATTAGCCCTTTCCAGTTCTACCTGCTCTCTGTTTTTGAAGGCTTTGTCGCAGAGAATTAGCGTGTCATCCGTCTGCATTCCAACAACTCCGAAACCTTCTCCTTTTGAAACTAGGAGGCATGGATCATACACAGAAGTAACCATGTCCAAATTGGTTTTATGGTGTTTCTGGTAGGTATTAAACCAATGTAGGCCTGCCTCAGGGATACCATACAAAGGAAGAATGATTTCCATGATAGTTCCGGGTGGGTACTCGTCCGCGAGTTCTTTTGGGAGATAGACATACATTACCCTGTTGAGAGGGCTTTTGGATTGAATGTACGCCTGGGAAATGTCTCTCAAAATGAGGAAAAACTCGTTTTCGGAAGTTGACGAATTAGGACCTGAGAGATGACCAAATGCAAGTAAACTTGCAGCTATCGCGAGAATGATACGCTGGCTTGCGCGTTGAATTGTAGGCGATTGACAAAGAATGAATTCTTTTCCTGCATCATTGAATCCCTGAACAACTAGGCGCGATTTTTCATAGGGATTATCAGTCCCTTTGCCTTTGATTTCCCTGACCATTCGAGAGCCGTAGATGCGTTGATTTGTATGAGGTTTAAGGATAAATCTCATTACACCTCCTGCAATAAGGCCGTCAATCTCCTTTTTGTCAGAAATGTACCAAGGAGGATATTCCACGGGCAACTTCTGTTGTTGACGCAAAGTTAGGCATAATTCCTGGTCGGCACGCTCTTTTGCTGATAGGAATGTCCAGGAATTGAACGTTTGGAATTCGCCAATGTCGCGCCGTTGCGATCTCGTCCTAATTGGGTCAATAACAACTCTCCCGTTGGTTCCTGTAACAACTTGTTTAGGTGCACTTCGAGTTGCACGTGCTCCTGAGTTGTCAATTGCGTCTGGGATAGGAGTAGTTGTTGGGGAATCTGCGGTTTTGTCCTGGGTTTTGTCCTGGGATGGCTCGTCTAAATCGGGATTGGAATCAGAGGAATTGACATCGAAATTGGCTGCAACTTCAAGTGCAGGCCGAGTTTGGTATTTCTTAACGCTGGTAGATCTCAAAACGACGTCCCTGTCGTTAATTCTAACCGTGCAGTCATGTCCATCTATCTTCTTCAAGATATATGGTCCTTTCCAGACACCAGGTTCACGCCAGACAACCACTTGACATCCAATTGGCAAAGACTCGTAGGAGAGAGGGACAGGGCCATTGCGTTGAGATAACGCTGAAGATACCTGCTCTCTAGCCTGTATTTGTCTTAATTCCCTCATCGCCTTTTCTACTGCTGCGGCTCTCTGCATAGTAGTCTGGCTAGGAGGGAAAGAACCAGAGATCTTCGGGTATGCACCAAAAACGAGAAGCGTAGGGACTAGTCCATTTGGGCCTGCTGTATCATTGATGGCTTTAATGGCTAGTTGTAGGCATTTCTCCTCAGATTCCCAAGGGATTTCTTGCCTGAAAATGTTGTAAATCCTTCTCAGAATTTGATGGTATCTCTCGGCTTTGCCAACGCTGTGATGGGCTTCTACTGGAACTTCTTTAACGTCTATATCAAGTGCATTTGCAGCCTGATTGAATTCATTAGACGAAAAATTGGTACCAGCATCTGTAATGATAGTATCTGGAGGACCAAGATAGATATCAATCCAGGAATCTCTCACGGCGTCCCATACTTCTGCTGCGGTGGAACCTTTCAGAAAACGGCCTGCCTGGAACGCAGTAGCGACATCTACAATATGCAAGACAGGTCTTTTATCAAGGGAAAGAATATCCATGACAATTTGACTGTTAAAGATTAAGTCATCTTTCAGAGAAAACTTAAATCTTTGCGGTGCCTTTGCATTCATCTGGCAATGTTTACAGACTTCCGAAATAGACTTAACAACATTTGCATCTACCTGACTTAAGCCAGCCCTAGATAGGACTGTCATTAGTCTTTGGGCTGAGGGATGGCCAAAACGGCGATGTAGTTGCCTTAGCTGTTGCTCGTCCAAGTCAGAGAAGAATGATTGGCTGAATTGTAACATTGGAATAGCCGTGGCTTGGGATGATTTTTGCGGCTGTTGCGGTTCCCGCGGTACAGATTGTGCTGGGATCACATGGTTCCGGTCCAAATCGGGACGTTCCGAGTCTATGAAGTGTTGCGAAATTGGATGCACTTCGGGTTGCAGATCTTCCGGAGGCTGTTTTTCGTCCGATTGGAACGGTAATTCCATCCAGGGGTGACCATATTTGCGAATGAGGGGAAAGGTCTTCTTACCCTGGACTAGCAGGTTTCGAATATTGTCCACGTATACACCAAGTCTATCCATATCTCGGATGCACATGAGAAATGGCGTGTTAGCAGGGACAACATGGAAATCAATTGTTCCTATTGGTGTAGGAACTTTCGAGATTCCAAGCGAAGAAGTTTCTCCCTTGCCGAAGACGATATTGTGCTGGCCTGATGTAGAACGGTCCAAAGTAATGTGCAAGTGAGATTGCAGTGCTCGGAATTGCGGTTCTCCGGCTGTAGAGATTCCAGCTGCTCCTGTGTCTGGTAGGATTCCTTGGAAAATTTCGTCGGAGTACCTGTGCTGGAAGTGGAAAATCTCGGGCATTTCGCTTGATTTCTTGCGTGCAACCTGAAGTGCATAGTTCGTTTTGGTAAGAAAATGTGCTGTAGAATTGTTAGATAGCTGCTAGGCTAGCGTAAAGAATTATTCGTGATTTTGGTCTTAAAAAAATGCTGAATTATCCTGGAAGAATACTGACATTGCCTCTTGTTTTGCGAATTCGTCTTGACTATAGTCTGTACCTTCATACTGGTCAACAACCAATAGATAGGTTTCAACTAAGTCTTCTGTAACGTAGCTGGCTGGCTGAGAGGCTTTGAATTTGTCGAAACTGGCTTTTCTTTCTTCAGGAGAGTGATTCGTAGACCAACAATCAGGTTTACCACATACGTAGCAAGAACCTTTTCGCTGCTGTTGGGGCTTCCACTGATTGCGTCCAAAAGAATTCGAATTTGGGTATCCACGACCCCTGCCTCTAAAGGTAGAGCGTCCACGTTGTGCAAATCCTCTTGCACGTCCTCGGGGTCGAAATCCAGATCCTCTGTTGCGATTGTAATGTCTGTCCGTGTAGAAAACTCCTTGGGGTCCTGGGTCGTCCTGGTAGTCCTGGGGGCCTTCCAAATCGTCCAAATCCTCCTGCAACTCGAAGTTACCAACTCCTCCACTCCCAAAAAATGCTCCTTGACTTTCCTGAAACCTCGAATTGCTTGTTGATGAAGACGTTGCGTAAACTGCTGATTTCAATTGCGCACAAAGTGGTTCAAATCCTTGAGCAGGACTGAAAATCGCGTAACGGCATTCTGGAATTCCTCTACAACCATTAAGAAGATGGTCGTAAGTATCCTGTTCTGATTTCTCAAGGGTTTTTCGTAGTTTGGTAATCAGAGAGATTAGAGACTCTAGGCATTCGATTTTAGACTTTCCGGGGTATTTCTGGATTTGTTGTAAGAGAGTAGCATTTCTCCATTCCGTTAATAACCTCTGGCGGCGTTCTGGAGTTTCGAAATGGTGCCAAAATGCCTGGTAGAGCTTATTGATAGTGGTGTACTTTCTATCAATAATCTCCTCGTAGTAGAAGTCTCTTGCCTTATCCTTAAGGACTTGGGGGAATGCCGCGATGATATCCTGCATGTCTACAAGGCCAACTTTTGTTGCTGTATCCTCGAAAATGATCGATTTGCCCTTAAGACTCTCGAATTCCTCTCCGCCATACTTCATGTCTTCTGTGTAAAGTTTGGCGAGATTTCCGAGACGTACGGCCAACGGGGGATTGTGCAAGTTGGAGTGCCCGCCTGCTTCGTAATTGTTCTGTACTTGTTGAGGCGCGGGTTGCTGCGTTTGCGGGTAGGAGGGAGCATTCTGCTGTTGTCGAGTATTTTGTCCCTGGGATTGCCTCTGAAATCTATAGAAACCTTGTGCTTGTGCTGTTGTAGGGCGTTCTACCGGGCGTTCTATCTTTTCGCGTTGTTGGGGAGGCGTCCTATAGTTACTCCTAGATAGGAAAGGAGAACGGGCAGGAATAGGACCAGGAGTAGGTGAAGTAAAATCCTGTTTTAGCGTAAAAGATCGAATTGGTTCTCGTCTGGTTTCGGGGGTTTCGATTGGCATATCAGCTGCAACTCGGTCTGCATTGGCTTCCAGGGCGATGTGTTCAACTGTAGCGAGTAAAAGATCAATAACATGCGCGGTTATTTGGATCTTTGCTGGAAAAATGCGGCTGACTGAGTCTCTAAGCGCAAATAGCTTATTATTCTCGACTCTTTCGAAGGTAGATCTTGTCCATCCGTTGAATTGCTGATAATAGCGTTGCTTTAGAAACGTAGGGTCCGTCTCTATTATCAAACAGAATGCTTCATATGCCACAAAAGCCTCTAGAACTGGTACTGGTGTTTCTGGCGTAGGAATCAGGTTGGAATCGATAAGAGATCTGTCGATAATGAATTGCTGTCCTTCTAGCTGTACTAGATCTTCCGTAAATCCACGTTCCGATGTCTGGCTGTGCTGACTGGTCCCTCCAGCTATCCCTTGGCTGGCGTCAGGCATGTTCGAATCTGGTGCTGCTGCTGCGTTGTCCGACATGGAGATTCGAGTCGTTGGTATACTGCAACTTGGAGTGCAAGTATAAGAGGTGATTGTAGAGAGACGGGAAAGTCGTATTTCCGGTGCGTAGGAGGAGGATTATTCGTAACCTTGCGAATCTGTGGTTGCAAAGAACAGCCACTGATCAGTGTTGGTATGCTTACCAAGATACCTAAAGGCTGGTAGGTAGGTATTGACGTCAATAGTAAGGAAAGAAAGACTGTAAAGGAAATAGACTGAGATTGGATAACTGTTACTTGATTCTTGTTACCTGCAAGCCAGCTTGCAGGTATACAACTATCTAGATTGCCACGTGATTGTGGCGAGTATAGGGCCGTGGGTTAGGGTAAGCCTACCACAGCCATATCCTCCCCAAATACCACGTATCATGTTTGCCATTATCCAAACATGTTAGGGTAAGCCTACCACAGCCATATCCTCCCCAAATACCACGTATCATGTTTGCCATTATCCAAACACTGGCAACTCTTCTTTTATGATAAGAAAACATAATAGGTAAACATAATACAAATAGCTAAGTATAAAAGATCGAATTGACGTGCCTAGACCGCTCGGATAAAATTCGGACATATCGGGTACAAACGAATGCTATGTGCACTTCCAGTTGCAGCCGACGGAATGACGAAAATGGCGTTGTTATCGGGTAGACATAGTAGAATGTACTCGGTATCGGGTAGGTATGGTAGAATGTACTCGGCATAGGGCAGACATGGTAGAATGTAGTTTTTCGCGGGGGAAGCTGTTTGCTGTGCTGCGAGGTGATTGGGTATTGTAAGTCCGAATTATGCCGAGTTGTTGGTGTTCATGAGTACTTATACTCGACGTTTGGGCGTGCAAATTCTTCTTTCCATCAATAACAACTTCCAGCAACAACAACTTCCAACAATCCAAAAATCCAACATTCCAACATCCAAATACCCTTCCCTGGCAACCTTCTCCAAGCTCTTGACCTTTATCCATCTACAAGAGTAAGAAATGCGTCATG
>JEMP01000029.1:307986-386213 GCA_000738655.1 Venturia pyrina ICMP 11032 | reverse complement strand
TAGATAGTAAAAGATTAGGTAGATCTTAACGACGAACGATATCTAGGGCTAGCCCTAGATATCGATTCTCTAACGCTAAGAAATACTAAGAAATTTCGATATCGGAATAACTCCCGGGGCTAGCCTTAGATATTAAGCGGTAACCTCTAGCTATTATCAGATAGCGCGTACGGGTTAGGAAAGAAAAATCTGTAAAATACCTAGGTATTAGTTCTATATAAAGGATTTACGGCGAAAAGTTCCGTATAGCGGATTCCCAGCGGCCAAATTTCTATAAAACGGACTTCGCCGATATCGGGGGCTAGCCCTAGATATCGGTACGCTCGGAACCAACTATCGTAGTATTACGAAATATAGTACTAACATTAACAGGATAAGAAAGAGCTTATAATAATATATTTTCGACGCGATAGAGCTCTGTTTCATATTTAGACAGCAAGTTATATTAACTATAGGGAATTATATTAACTTTATCCTACTACTTTACGTATATCTTTCGTCTTTCCTTTTATTATTTAACTTGATTCTCACTTTGTAGAGTTTTCCTTATAATACTAATATTGTTTAGTGATTCGCTGTTATCTTCTATATGTTAGTAGAATGTTCCTATTATAATAGTTATTTAATAGTTATTTCCGTATTTTATTTCCTTTAATTCCTGTTTTCGACCTATATTTCCTGTTCCTTAAGTGTTTTTTGTTCTAATAACAGGCTAGGACTGCAAATACTAGGAGTAGGAACACTAGAGGAGCGGCTACTTAAGCGGGTAGATTCTTTCTCTCTTTTCTCTTTCTTTCCTTTATTATAACCTTCTTTGCTTATACACCTAACTATATCTATAATTACGAACGAAGCCCTAAAGCTATAACTATACGAACACGAACTAGCTAAAGTACTTACTATAGCGTCTAAAACTCAAGCTAACGAGGGTACTACCTCCGCCTCGGTACTAGTAGGAGACGTAGTTAAATAAAAAATAGGCGAATCTACCCCTAGACTAGTTAATACTAATAATACTCTTATAGTTACAAGCGGAGTAAGCGTTACGGATATTAACAATACTATAAGCCTTCTATAGTCTATATAATTCAAGTCGATTGCATAGGACTNCTTTTTATCGTAGATCCCCCCCTCGGGTTTAACGTCCTTAGCGATATCGTAGCGATTAAGAGAATTAAAAGGGGAATTAACAGAACAGCGATAATAATAATAAATTAAAAATAAAAACAAAATCCCCTAAAACTCCCGTTATGAATTCCCTTTCTTATCCCTCTACCTCTGGAGGAGTGAATATAGTATACTAATTAGTATTAAAGNGAGGTACGTAGTTCTATTTCTATAGTTCTAATTAGCTTAATAGTCCTCGTATATATATGGTTCCTTCTCTTTCCTTATATACGTATATATATATATAAGGTTTAAGGTAAAGGAGTTATATATATATTAAAGGTTTAAGGTAAAGGAGTTATATATATATAAGCATGGTCTTAGCGCGATACACGTAATATTAGGATTCCGGGCTTATAACTAAATGAAATGGAGATCTCAAAGAATATGAGGAATTAAATATATAAAGAGTAAGTACAATAGCCTAATCTATCTCAGTACATGTAGAGAGCCCAAGATAGTAAAATGAGTATAATCTCCCTTATCTCGGCCGTGTTATCCTTATCTCCGTATATACACATAGATCCATGCAGCCCAGACGGACTAATTCATACATCGCGTCTCATCTCTTCCGTATCTACAACGCGTAGCTCTTCTCCTCCAAGATGGTGTTTTCAATCGTCATTGTGCCAAGCCTCAATGCGCTACTGAGTAATTACGTCTGCACTTCGTGAGAGACCTGCGCCAAGAGAAAGTCTTTCCGTCACCAATACCACCTTGACCCTTCACATGAATGGGCATCAAGAACACTGGTACTACAGGCTGGATTCAAACCACTAATACTAGTAATGCCAAGCACCAGGCAAGCATAGCCTCAAGCCTTCGTTACATTCCTCTCTTTCTTCACAGCCAGCAGCAGGAGGATGACTATCTGGAAACTCCTTGGGGGCACATACTGCCGCTATTCAACAGCCAGGTCCTGCTATCGTTTTCACAACCATTGCTCTTTACCCATTGAGCCTCGGAGGTTTCTTTCGAAAATGACAGCAGCACACACCCTCAGAGCCACAGGGTCAAAGCATGAAGACAGAGTTCGCATGCTCGTTTTGGAAACGGATCAGACTTTTGAAGAAACAGCGAAAAGAAAAGGAAGTTTTGGCCAAATTTTCCACGAATTGTTCTCCAAGGCCGGGCAAGACCATGATCCACCTCTCGAAATCGAAACATTGATGAAATTCATCGTTGAGCCTGAGGGAGGAAAATTACCAACTGCCGAAGAGGTGGGCGAAGTCGATGCTGTCTTGATCACGGGAAGCAACTATGATGCCCATGGAGACGATGAATGGATCCTGAAACTGATTGAGAGGATACGAAGTGTGTTCCCCATTAGCCAGCAGGATGGTGTAGCTAACCAGGAACAGCGGCCTGGAAAGAAAAGCCAAACCTTCGTTTTTCTGGAGTTTGCTTCGGTCACCAAGTCCTTTGCCGTGCTTTGGGTTCGACGGTTGAACCATCGCCGGGTGAGAAATGGGAGCTTTCCCACACAAAGATCGAGCTCAGTCCGATCGGAAAAGCTTTGTTTAGGACTAAGGCCTCCATCGATCTCCATCAGATGCATGTCGATCATGTAGTCCAAGCTCCCTCTTCAAAATCTTCTGGCGGACTCATCAAGGATGATAGCTCGGTGCATATCTGGGGGTCCTCAAAAGATATTCCTATACAGGGAGTATATATCCAGGAACGACTATTCACCAGCCAAGGCCATCTAGGCTATGATGAGAAGATGGTGGAGAAGTGAGTGATCTTCAGGGCAATGGAGAATTGCTCCGAAAAGCTAACTTTTACCACAGACACATTCAACATCGTGTGGAAAAGGGGTTGATCAAAGACAAAGAACAAGCCGAAGAGGCAAAACAAAAGGCTCATCTCGATCACGATGGTATTCTTGTAGCAAGTGCCATCTTGAGATTCTTTCATGGCGAGGATAGAAAGATTTCTTGATCCATGTATAGATACCAGCTTCATGTAATGCCCATTTCAACAACCATTCCACAAGCTCTGCTTCCACCTTTTCTCGCAGCTCAACCTTATGCTCATTTTTCAAACTGTTTAGCATCGCTCTGTTGCACAACTGGGATGGATGCAACAGTTTCTGGAATCGCGTTAATTCCAGAATCCCGTCCACACCCTTGATGTCCACAAAGACCAGTAACACCACACTTTTCCGTCGAGATAGTCTACGCTTTGGCGATCTCCCATTTACTGATCGAGTTTTCGTCTGCCAATCAGGAGGATGTATATTCCTTTCCCAGTGGAAACTGTAGCAGATATTTTCAAGGTGTCGCAAAAAGGAGACATTTTCAGGATTTTGTTGGGGCTGATGATAGAGCAATCATGATCTAGGCGCGCTCGCTCGTAAGAAGATTCATTAAAGGATTCGAAGTGCTCTATACTAGCACATGCTTTTTCGTGCCTCCAACAAGCAGTTGAATAATGTACCTGGAGCCTGAAAGTGGGGATGGCGGACAACGACAGCTATAAGGAGAAATGAGGTGAAAGATAATGTGCTAATGTCTCCCATACACTTCCTATCCACCACGGACAACAACTTACAGCCCCCGAAACCTCCATCTGTCGAACGTTTTTGCCCTAGTCCAGTTCCTGCTCCTCCAGAGGATTCCCAAGATCATAGTGCTCATCAAAGTGATCATAGTGCTCATCAAAGTGATCATAGCAAGACGACAACGCCACCTTGGTCGAATGAATACCCTTCACATCGAATTTTCCATCTCTCAACCACTTCTCCGGCGCCAGTGCGAATCGACGTCCACTACCGGTATCAATCTCAACAAGTTGAGACTCCCCTTCCTCGGTCCTCGGATCTGGTTTGGCACTGTTGATCGTGTTCTCGGCGGACTTGGGACCCTGCCACAGCGGCTCGACAAGCTTTCTTTCCCGGTCTTGCAGAACGTTGACATCGATGGTGTTCAAAGCGACCTGTATTGTTTTTGATCAGCTGAGGGGATTTAGTGGCGGGACCAAGGAACTCACGAATCGATAGACTTTGACGTCTTTCTTCTGTCCAGTTCTGTGGCACCGGCGAATAGACTGCAGCATGATGGTTTCATACTGATACTGATCAGCAGCGTGGTAAGGCGCCAGGAAGAAGACGTGATTGGCATTTTCCAGATTTCTGGAACTCGTTAGCAAGCGCGAGCCAGATACCGTCTGGGAGATACTTACAGTCCAGTGACATGTTCACTATCAAGACATATGACCAGGACCTGAAACTCAAAGAGTTTATCCTTGGGTTTGGCCTTGAACGATTCAACAGTGTTCGCCGCACTTGCAGCCGTTTCTGTCAAGTCCTTCATTGTCTTGCCCACAGCGTTGGCCAACACCGCATTGCTGATCTTGTGGCGATTCAGGCAGGCTTCTACCTTGTCGGCTACATAGCCGTCTTGCACGAAGAGGACGGCCTGGTCACTGGGATCGATCGTCTTCAAGATGTCAACGATTTCATCCAGCTTTGACCCAAAACTTGTTTCCTTCGAGAGTTGCTCTTTGCCAAAGTCATCACGCTTTTGGACCTGGGCTGAGTTTATTTCGGCATCGCATTCGTCGACGACGCAGGTAAATTTCATTTCCTGATCTTCGAGGCAAGGCGCGCAGATGATGTGGCCACACGGCGAAAGGATCCTTGCTTCGTCAAGATTGACTGCCTGTTCATGGCCATGGAGGCAACTTGTCGCCTCACAGTGAATGCCAGACCCTGCGTTGTCCATCTCTGGATCTTCCAACACAGTTCTAACGGATCGGATGTATCTCAACGATCTGAATCGTGAAATCATCTCTCTCGTCAGTCCTCGAAGTTTGAGTACTTTCTTTTCCAGTCTTTTATCAAGAGTGTCTTGCTTCTTGGGCGGGCCATCGTTGCCGTCGTTCTCGGCCTCGTCTTCTTCAGGCTCTGACTCTTCACTCTTTGCACTATGAGAATCCTCGCTGCGTGCCTCATCGCTCTCTGCAACGTCGCTCTGTGCGTCGTCGCTCTGTGCGTCGTCGCTCTCTGCACCGTCAATCTCTGCATCGCCCTCCTCTGATCCATCATCACGTTCGGAAACCTCATGCCCGTCCTGTTTCTCTTCTTCATGATTGTCGGCATCTCCTGTAGGTGCATCACTGCTTCTGACTTCATGTCCAACAACTTCCATCCCTGATATATTCCCAATAAGTTCCTTGATACTTGAGTTGGTGTCTCGGTCACCGGTGTGCTCGTTTTTCCATTTTCCAAAAAATGAAAGCTGAGGTTGCTGGCTCTGAGAGAAGTCCACGTCAGCCGGCGGCTGGTCAACTTGCATTTCCGGGGCTCCAGGCTTCCTGCGCCCAGTGCGTTGTGTTCCCAGCTTCGCTGCCGCGTCCGTAGCTTTGGCAGTTCCGGCTGTCTTCTCTTTTTCTGATTCCTGGGCATACCATTGCTCGCTAAGTGAATCGGCATCGGCCAATGCTTTTGTGATGTCGCCTTTCAAATTCTCCATCTGTCGCTCGCGGGAAGCCTGGAGGTCTCTGAGTGTAGTTGGGAATACAGAAGAAGCTCGCAGCAAGGCATGCTCTATCGTCTTGGGACCAACCAATATAGACTCATGAGGATCGGAATTTTCGGCCGTTGAAGACGCAGCCTTATCCGTTGGCTTGTCTTTCTTCTTTTGGCTGCCTTTCACCGCTGGCCTAACGTCCACCTCTGCTTTATTCTCGATCGTGGCAGATTCGGATCGCGCATCTGGGCGAGCTATTGTCGCGGCGCTTGATTCAGCTGCTGGCGTCAGTGAACACTTGTTTTCGACTTTAAATCTAGCCCTTAGCTTACCCGTTGCTGTTGGTGGCTCTTCCGCTTCTGCTTCACCTTCTGATGTTGGAGGCTCATCTGTCGATACTGGGTTAACTGCTGAAAATGAATCACCTACCATGCTGGCTCACCTCTAAAATTTGATTGCTCGCCCTCGGGTGATGCTGTATCTTCCAGCAATGGCCGATGCCTTGTTGCCGGTCTCATTCGCGCGCCGACCGAATCGAGGTAGAATTCAAGTTCCTTGTATACAGCTCGATGGGATGCTTTGAGATCCACGGGATGTAAGCTGCATCGTGCCGGGATTTCACTCAAGTCAACCTGATTCTGCCTGACGAACGTTTGTAAGAACTCCTTGGCATAACGATGCCTTGTCAAGTGCCAGTGTAATGATTTCTGTTCCTGAAAGCCCAGGAACTTCTCTGCATTTGTTAGCTGACCCTGATAGTTTCTCACCTTTGCATCCGACATGATGCCAGGACGGAAAGAGTCAATGCCAAGGTTGACGCCGATCAATTGAGCCATCAGCTTAATGTCGTGAAAATCGTCCAGTGGGGGCGTTCCAGAGAGTATCCATCGTTTCTCTGCCTCCAGGCCAACAATGGACGTATAGACGAGTGATACGTGATTCGTGGTCAATGCAAACTCATCAACGACCAGCCTGTTCCATCTGAACATATGAAAGATTGGGCACGAAAGAGACTGGTAAGAAGTGCCATCCTTGTCTGTTTTCTTTTCGACATTTTTGAACCTCGTTCTGACGGCATCGTTCCGTTTCTCAGCTGGCGATCTCGTTTCCACTTTCTTCGTGGCCTTTGGCTTCTTCGGCGTCGGCTTCTTTTTTACTGGCTTCTTCGCTGTTGGTTCCTTTGCTGACGGCTGTTTCTTCGGCTTCTGAACGAGATCCTGTGGCATTAAAGCAAGGGCATTGTCGTTGGACGTCCGCGCTTGAATGATCCCCTCCACAAAGTCTGATATAGACTTATCACGGATTTCTGCTACTGACTCTTTCACCTTCTCTAGAGCATGCTCCAGCCAGAGACTTTGATCAGACGTTCTCGGAGGGCTCAAGCCGGCAAGCTCAGCCAAGGCTCCAAGATAACTGGGTCTCTCCAGTAGTTCTGAGCATACGAGTACGATTCTGGCTTCCTGGAATTTTTTTATCGAGTTCTTGTTCAGTTGTGTTAAGTCTTTGATCTTGATGACTCGGTTCAACTTGTTGTATTCAGGGAGTTTTGTCGTTATCTCTTCGTGCCATTGGGTAAGCAGATGGCCAGGAGTCACGATCAAAGTCGCAGCGGTTGGAATCAGGCTGGTCTTTGGTCTTTGGAAGTCTTTGATGATATCTTCGGGTGTGTTGTGGCGATTGAATTCTTCATGTATGAGAGCGAGGGTTGTAATGGTTTTTCCGTAGGATCTATGAATAATGAGCAAAGCCAGATCACTGAGGAAAACCATAAAATGATTAAGCATAATGTGAAACTTCAGACCATACAACAATGGCGCGCGAGAGCCGTAAAGGGTCCAGCACATTGCGATGCCCATGACTAAGATTCTTGAAAATTGTAACAAACCTGCCTCCAGAATCCTTGGTCAAGGTTCCCGCGGGTACAGAAAGGGGAAGGACAAGTACTCACGGCGCATCAGCAAGGACTCCACCTTTGATGAAAATTCGCAATTTAGCCTCTACTTCCAGGCGCCATCCGATATGCTGGAGCGTTGCCTCCTCATAATGCTCGAGTGTGAATGGCACCCCACCTTGTCGTTCTTGTTTTTTCATCCACGAAAGTGACTTGCTCTGTTCGTCATGAAGCCCCTTTTCTCCTAACTGCAGGCCGTTTATCGAAGGGTGAGGTTCGTCTTCGTCATTTCCGCTCAAAGAGTTGCGAAAATTTGGAAGACTTATTGCTGCAGGCTGAACATGGTCGGTGATCAGACGCCAACGGACTGAAGGAATGGAATCTGGTGAGATGCTGAGGAGATGCGCGATAGCTCGGTGGGCTAATTGTCTGACATTGGCACTGACTCGGATCAGTACTTTCGAAGCGGCATCATTGATAACTTCGACACCAATCGCGAATGGCTTGGGCCGCTTGTTCATTTGGCTCTCAAATACTGCTGCATCGAGATATTTTCTGTTGGCGACCATCTCAGACTTTGAGTTCCGAGCCCAATTTGTTATAGGCGGCTCTGGGGAGCATTCAATGCACCGAACTGGTTGGAAGAGGTCTGTGACACCTGTGATGTCTGTCCATTCGTCCAGATGAGAAAGGTTAATTTGTTTGAACACGCTGGAGAATGTTTCGAAGAACGACTTGTCATTCAAGGAAATAGAATCTGTGCATGCCCATCTAGTCCCGGCGAAGTCGCTTGCGATAAAATCACGCATGTTAATTGTGGCGTTCAGCAGCATCGGTGCTTTTGCACATATTTGTCCAGCGATCTCTTTCTGAGAGCCAGATGAATCAAGGGACCTGAACTCGATATCAACATCGCCAGTTATCAAAGAAAATCGACCCAGGGAGTTCCATGAACCCCTAAACTCTACGAGTTCCTTCCAAGTCTCAGTCTGTGGGTGCTTCCAAGGACGCCAACTAGGGATTGAGGCAATGCTCTCGCGGTATTGCCCATGATCGAGCCGCCGGCAATTGTGAGAAAAGACGAAGCGATCCGCAGATGGTTCACCAAGCGGGTCTGGGTCGAGAAACAAGAAGACGTCGACCTCGGAGTCTGTTCTACAACAGTCGTTAGCACAGGTTTTCAAAGGCGATGTTGGACTTACGACTTCGCTGCACAATCTCTCTTGTAAAGGCTACGGAAAGCTGTTCCACAGTCGGGCAGAAGAGTATATCTCCCTGTGATACCTTGGGCTTGATCCCAAAACAACGATGGTTCGGGCTGCAAAACAACCTCGAGTGTCTTTGGAACTTCCTCATGGCTGAAATTGTCGAGCCCGAGCTCAGCTCGCCATGATGGAACTCGAGTGCCACAGCTAGATATGGATATTTCAACTGTTGTGTCGGACGGTACGTGGGCTTCCCACTCCATCGGCGAGTCAAGACTTTGCTGGGTCTCAACACGTGCTCGCGCCACAGGGTATCGTAGTACCCGTTGCAACTTCAGGTCGGCAGCCAAGTTTTCTGGCGGGCTAACAACAATTCGCCATTCCGGACTGTCTGACAAAACAAGCTCAAGTTTTGCAGAAAATGACCTGTAAGAAACAGTCCACACCTCCTCTCGGCGGATTCGGTGGAATGTGAAGGTTTCTTGGAAGGCGTTTTGAAGATGAAGACACAGCTCTGAGGCTTTTTCGTCTCCGAACATCTGAGTGAAGGCTTGCCTTTGTGCAGTATGTAAGTTCATACTACGACCCAATCGCAGTCGTAGCGGGAATTGCGAGCTCCAGCGGCCCAGAAAGGAGTCAGGACGGCGGCTGAGTCGAGTATAAGACTGGACGATATCGTACGAGTGTTTTGGGCTGCCTTTGCATTGTGTACAGATGGACTGGCTACAGTCTGCGCACTTTGCGATGTTTTGCTTAGAAACAAACGACGAGCCTTCGCAGTAACACTTCCGAGCACTGCTTTCAGCCTCTGCAAGCAGCGTCATCCAGTCGATCTTCAAGGATGCAGGTTCCCTTGATCTTGCAACCCCCAATGAGTCTTCCTCTCGGCCCATTAACCCTCGCCTTGGTGCGAGTACAGGGTCAGAGGGGCCAGATTCGAGCCCTTTGAATCCGACAAGAAGAGCGCTGAGTAACGCAGAACCAACGACTGTCGAGCTGCGCGTCATAAACAGTCAGCAAAGATCGGAGCAAAGAAGTATAGAAAACTTACGTCATGGCGTTGCCGGCGAGATCTTTGAGATTCGCATTGGACTCCGTCGTAAACGAGACCTCTTCAATTGGTATGCCTTGAAGCATCAAAGCCTCGTAGCCATTGAGAGGTCGGACTGCATCTGTAACATAACTTTTTCCTTTCGGTGTGACGCATCCAGCGACACCCAATGGATTTCTATCAATGCGATCTACGGCCTGGCTGATATCCATCGTACGCCTACCCCTATTAGCATGCGGTATAGTGCAGATGAATTTGAATAATCTTACGTCTTGAAAAGCGAGTCCTGATCATACACGGAAGCCTGCAACAGGTGACGAATGTCTATCACTTCCCGTTCACGAGAAGGTATCGTCTTGAGCCACTTATGATGGCCATGCTCAGGACACTGATGAGGGGAAGATATAGGCCTTCCCGAACCAAGATTATTATTCGGCCTGAAGTTTTTGTGAAGTTCTCGGGCGGCTTCCCATTTCTCGTCTGTTTTGAAGAAATTCGTGTCTCTCTTTTCGTCCCATGCAACCAGGCTTAAGACACGGGGGTCATCGGCTGGAAGGAGAAAGGATGAGACTGGGGCACTGGGGCGACCCTCCAGCTTGCGCATATTGGCAGCCCAACATTCAAGTAGAGCCTTGGCGTCACCATCGCGGGAATAAACGTCCTCGTTGAGGCAGAGCATATAGCCGCGTTTCCTAGTATGGGGAATGTAGTAGTCCTTTGTATCAACAATGAGCACTTTTGTTGCATAACGCAAGTCTTGATAACGGCGCTCCATCTCATCCCAAATTTTGCTATCAGACTCGACGTTCTCGAATACTAAAATCAGGGGACGAGCACAGTCCACATATCTCCAAACAGCTTCAAATGTCTCTTTAGACTTGCCTTGAGCTTCTTTCCAACTCTCTCGGACTGGATTTTGATTTAACTTGGACAACTCGACGCAGGAGGAACCCGCTATGAGAATTTCAACGTTGAGAGGGACGTTCTCGGTGGCGCCATATGCAGTCAATCCAGTCATGGATCTTTTGCCAGAATGTTCGTCCTCGTGAATGTCGAATTCGACAATGTTCTGAAACAGAAGAGGTGGTGAAAAATTTCGTTGGATGTATGCCTGCTTGTACGGTTCAATCTCTGCAGAAAACAAGTGCTGAAATCGAATAGCACGTTTGCCAGCTCGCACCAAACTTTGCTCAATCAACTTGAGAGCGAGAATAGGACTTTCGGTGCCACTGCACAAAGTAGCGACACGAATAGCTCGATTTCCGAGCCTTTTGGTCACGTCGTCTAGTGTAGTTTCATCGCCTTTGGCACCATTATGCAATGCCTTGTTGGTCATGCGGAAAAAGATGTCATTGATATCTGACAAAGGTGGTTGGGACAAATCCAAGCCCTTGCCTGCTGTTTTTTGGTCTGCTTCCCTCACAGTCTCTGACTCGCTGGTCTTGAGACGCTTCGGGTCGTTACTGTTGGCTATCGCGGAAGGTGGCGAAAGTTGATCTCTTTTTCTGGGTGGCATTTTGATCAAGATCGACGAGGGCAGCTTTCGAGAGTGATGCGACAATTTGAGGTCATTGAAACGATTGGAAAACTTCGTGGACGTAGCGAGACAGCATTTCTATACGTCGAACGGTATTTGCCATGGTCACGAAGACAGCCGCTGCTTGCTAACACAAACGCCTCGTGGCGTCCGCCATAACCGGTTGGCAATACAAGATTAGCAGGTCGAGACAAGGAATTGATACCACGCTTTGTCATGTCTGATGGGTAGCCGTGTCAAAGACGTAATTCTTGTGAGACATGGGCTTTGATAGTGGCTAGCCACATGACTTGCGTCTTCTTCCCTGGTGACTAGAAGTGTTAGTGAGTTGACCTGGCTATGTTTTCCCCGACTTAACAAAAAGCACAGTGGAATCCCCTCATAAGATGGCAAATGACAATCCAAGCTTGGTTTCCTGTATCCCGTGGCCACGGTGGGCGAGGGTTTGTCGAATGCGAGGCCTGAAAGTATAAGCAAAAACAAAAGAAATATATCTTGCACTCAGGAATAACACTGACCTCCAGAATGGTCCCTGGGCCGTCTGTCCTGCTTTCTTCATGATCCCGTCTAGAAACTAGGAAACCGCCGAGTTACCTTAAGATGGAAAGATGTTGATGGTAACCTAAATTTAGTATTTCCTGCTCAACTTCCATCACACTGGCATATTCGATAGTAATTCCCAGCCTAGTTGTGTCCGCTCCCTTTAAATTGTCGCGAAATCCAAGTGAGTTCCCTATTGCTTGCGTGACATCTCAGAAGTCACGACAAGAAAAAGGGGCCCTTAGATCTCATAGGGACTACTGATGCTGTAAGTGGCGTCGGTGGTTGGCAAGGTCGTGATCCCGAGCACAAGGGGCACTTATCCTTAACGTAAGGTACTAGTATCGTTGTGGCTGCAAAAGCAGCGATGACATTGGGTTGAGCAGCCTGTGTCAAGCATACAGACAATCAGAGCTTCACCAGGGCTGCTGGATTATACCTCTTCTCGACCAACGACTCAACTACCCTCAACTCAAAATCGATACAGGTGAATTTCTAGCAATATGACTTGAAAATTTGCCAAAATTTCATCGACATCGATTGTGAGTTTGAGAATATGTTGATGTTTCCTACATATTAAAGGGACAAAATCCATGGCCTGGCGTGGCCTCAGATAGGGAATAAAACTTTTCGTAAGCATTTTCGAAGGACACGAGAGAATATGATGTATGAGCCCGGAAGACCTCCCTGGGAACATATGACGGCTTACTTATGTACAAATGTTTACCTGTCTACCTTCATGCTGTGTGCTCAAATTGATTTTACCTGTATGGTGCATCTGCTCTAGCAACGGCAGCAATTTCCGGCTCCCACTTGTCACCTAAATTGGTGTTAGATATAGTCGAAGAAGCACAGTGAGGGCTTTGATTCGGTGTGCTTCCTGCTTAGCAATGATCATAGGCTATATTGTCGACAGCTTCCTGGCGACTTCAAGAATAAACTCGCCAGAAATTTGTTGACATCGATCCAGATTGAGAAGCGTAAAATCCAATACCGATTTGAATCGAAGGACGATGAATCGAAAATCTCGATGTTGTAAAACGATGGGGTAGCAGACATACCATTTGACAGCAACTTCTCCTTGTTATACAATAGCTCTTCGCGTGTTTCCGTCGCATATTCTGCGTTTGGTGCTAGAAATCGCATGTCAGTCATTATTCAATGCCGCCTTTCGGGTCACATACTCTCAACAATAGCATCCACCGGGCAGCTCTCCTGACACAGACCACAGTAAATGCACTTGGTCATATCAATATCATATCTCGTCGTCCTCCTGCTTCCATCCTCTCGCTCCTCGGCTTCAATTGTGATGGCCTGGGCCGGACAGATAGCTTCGCACAGCTTGCAAGCAATGCACCTCTCCTCACCAGTAGGGTATCGCCGTAACGCATGCTCGCCTCGGAATCGCGGAGAGATGGGACCTTTCTCGAACGGATAATAAATAGTGTAACTATCCCAAAGACCATCAGTAACAGTTTCCGGTGGCAATTGCTATTCACAGCGAAGATACTCACGGAGGTCGGAAGTACTGTTCCAAGACTACCCACATGCCTCTGAAGATCTCGGTCATCAAGAAGAATTTGCCAGCCTTGTCGAGGGCGCTCTCGCCGTTTTTGTCATCCCATCGCTTTGGTGGTGGTGTTCGGAATCCAGCTGGTGGTGGACCGGCGGGTGTTGCAGCGCGGGAGGAGCTTGTCGAGAACGACGTTGCGTAGATTGCGGGTGCAATTCGCGGTCTTGAAGATGGGAGGATTGTTGTAGTGACAGGACGGGCTCGCGCCATCATTATCAGCGGCCGCATGTTTGCCATGGTAGCAGGATTGTAGAGTTTGTGGCGAGTAGGAAGTCAAAGAGCAATGATTGAAGTTCGTGGTGTAATCACTCGAAACGCGATTGGATGAGGCTAGTATCGAGCATAACTTTTTGTAGAGAGCTCTGAGGAACTATTTGAAGATACAGAAGAGCAATTGATTTGGATCTTCATTTCCTATTATGCCCATGGAAGCTACAACTTCGATTTCAGTGCTTCAGTCACGTGATCTAGAAGCTGCGATTTTCTGGCTAAGTAACAATCATCGACATCTTGAAGACCCCGTCTATTATCCCAACTCAACGCCACCAACTCGCCCACAGCCATAATGTTCCGAACTGCGATCTTCACAACTGCCCGAGCGGCATCCCGCACTGTCTGCTCGCGACCTGCCCCAATTGCCCGAACAGCCGCCATTCGAAGCTCATTCCTCCCATCCAAGCTCCAGCTTGGTTCTCAGTTTGCACGATGCTATTCGGCATCTGCTGGCCTATCAAAAGATGAGGTACAAGGAAGGATAATGGACTTGTTAAATAACTTCGATAAGGTACAGCAGTCGTGGATGAATAGTTGAGGACCAAGTACTAATTGATTGCCTAGGTCACCGATGTCTCAAAGGTAGATACACATGTAAACAGACAAGTCGAAGTACATTTAACAATAGGTACAGCTTTCCGCTTCCTCCCACTTCTCGAACGACCTTGGATTGGACAGTTTGGATACCGTGGAGGTGGTCATGGCTATCGAAGAGGTAATATCGGCATACACTCCAACCTGAAAGCATGAGGCTAACGTCATTTAGGAGTTCAGCATTGAGATCCCAGATAAAGATGCAGATGCAATTCATAGTGGTTTGCAATCCCCAATTTCAAGAGTCTCTGGTTGTCCACATACTAATGATTGCGTAGTGGGCCAAGCTGTGGAGTACATTCTAAGCCAGCCAGATGGTACGTTCATGCCCTTCCAAACCGTTCAACAATTCATGTCCGCCAAAATTCGATTTACTTACTGCACTTAATACTATCAAAGCAAGACCGATATCGATAAAGTCCTCGCAATTTGAAATAGAGTTCTGCCAGAATTTTATCGATATCTATCTGCCTCCCTGGCAAAGGTATATAGATGGTGTTGCATCGTGACTCCGAAGGCAGCGCGAACATGACTTAGCGGAACCACCCTGCACTCGACAGTAATACTAACTCCTCGCTAGCTCACTGATGGATGTACATAATGAGGGGTGACGTTGGATTGGGGCGACGAATCTGCGCCAATAGTCTTGTTGACAATGTATTCTGAATGGTGCGAAGAAATGGTTTCTCCGGGTCTCTCCATGCGTGTACAATGATAGAGCAATCGAACTTCAAATGAACCACTTTGGATTTGCATGTGCCGAGTGTTGTTCTCTATTTCTGATTATGACGATGTCTCGTTTTGCACCGTACAATAGGCAATTCTTTAAGCTTCGGCCAAGCCATTGATCCTCCAGCAGCACTCAAATCAAAGGTAGCCGCCTTCAAACTGAACAATTCCTCTCTGTCAAACAAATAAATCGTGCGAAACTATCAATCAATGCTGCAGGTGCCGTTATCCCCTTTCCCATGATCTCAAAGAACAGCGAACGCCAAAAATAATCTCCCTCCTCCGCCCATTGATCCCTGAGCTGCACGTCCAACTGCCCGCGAGACTGCTACCACCACACCGGCGCATTACAACACCTGGCACACACATTCCAACTGTTCGCTCCATCCAGCGCGCCAACGATGGCGTCCACCTCTACCACATCAGGCCTGACTCGCCGCCGGGGAGCAGCCCAAGGCACCCCTGGTGATGAAAACGAAGGCAGCCGAGTCTCATCTCCAGCACCACGACGACCCGATGCCAGCGACCGCGCGCCTGAAACCAGCTACGAGAATTCTGAGAATGGACACAAGATCGCATTCGATCCGAGGGATATTAGTGAGAGTGCGGAGAGGAATAAGCAGCCTAAGTTGACTCTTATGGAGGAGGTCTTGCTGATGGGGCTCAAGGATAAACAGGTTCGTTGCACTCCCTAGTCGTCTGGATGGTGGATTCAGGCTCGAGAGGGGGGAAGACGTGGCAGGATACTAATTCTGCGAGTAGGGCTACCTATCTTTTTGGAATGACAATATTTCGTATGCCTTGCGTGGATGCATTGTTATTGAGCTTGCATTTAGGGGCAGAATAAGCATGACGAGGGATGCTTCGAGACGACGGTTCCCACTGCAAGATCGGGTCATTGAAGTTATAGACGACACGTTGACAGGCGAGGTGCTACTGGACGAGGCATTGAAGATGATGAAGTCAAGTGAGAAGATGAGCGTGGCTTCATGGATCGATTTGATGAGTGGTATGCTCTCCTCGCACCAGTGTGGAAGTATGGACTAAAATCATCTACAGGCGAAACCTGGAATCTCATGAAGATTGGCTACCAACTCAAACAAGTCCGCGAACGACTAGCGAAAGGTCTTGTCGACAAAGGCATTCTCCGCACTGAGAAACGCAACTTCCTCCTTTTCGACATGGCTACACATCCCGTCGCCGATGGCGGTGCCAAAGATGAGATTCGACGAAGGGTTCGGAACGTCCTAACAGCTCGAACCGTGGTCTTACCTGCATCGCAATTCCTACCCGAAGAGATGGAGTTTCGGTACCTAAGAACTATCGCTATGGTGTGTGCAGCGTATGCAGCCAATGTGTTGGAGAATGCGTTGAGTACACTAGGACACGAAGCAAGAGAACGGGCATTTGCACAAGTGGACGAGCTTTTGGCAGAATACTCACAATGGCCGTTTGCGAGAAGAACAGGGGGTAGTGGAGGTATTGGCGCGAATCTAGGACAAGTTATCGGTGACGAAGTTACCGCCGCAAGCGCAAAGGAATTGCAACTCGAGGTATGTTGTATTCGAGTCTCTTTCGAATGTTCAAACTAACATTACTAGGTTGTCGCCGCATGTCTGAGCGTTTTCACCCGCCTTGACTCCCTACTATAATCCTCACAACTCCTGCCACTTTCCATTTTTTATATCTATCATCAGCTCGCTGAAGGGTGTTCCATTTCCACGCCCATGCCCAGGCCCCAGCAACTTCTGCACGGACGCGAAATCGCTTAGGCCCCGGGATTACCTTTCGCCGGCACACCCCATATTTTGCAAACTTTTTTCTTTGAGCTGAGGCGTTTGGGACAAACATTGTACAGGTTGTCACAATGTATGTACGAATGAAGCGTTGATCGTGCTAGTGCTGTTTGCAATATTCTGATGCGCGATATCGTGGTAACGACCTTCTGGATCTGGACGCATGGCAGGTAAAAGAATTTTCTGTCGGCGTCTGCTCTTGGTACTGGCGACTGGGCGTAAGTGGGTGGGTAATAGAAGGTTCGACTGCTTCATTCCCATTTCCGTTTCCCCTCATCGATGTCTTGATTCCTCCCTCCCCGCCCTCGCGAGTTTTTCTCACGCGACCAGTCTTTCGCCATTCAGGACGCGGTCTCATGCCTCGCTCAATCTAATGCTATCTACATTGGATTTCGAGCTGGATACCATACTTCGGTACTCTGTACTGTTGTTTGTGTAAGAGACAAGATTGAAATCCGGTGATTTTTGAGTACGGGCTTTATGATCGCGCAATCTTTTAGCCACGTAATTTTTCATTGGGACATACTTATCGGTGCTGTGAAATTGATTCGCTACCGCCAGTTCACAGAACTTTGACAAAATACAGGGCTCAGTCTGTCATCCCTATTCTCAGAACAATATATGTTTTGACGTTTTGATAAGCGGGAACAAAAATTTGATGAATATCTATGGATCACTATTCGAGGTTTGTGGACTTTATCTCCTCATGTAACTTTGTTCATAGATGGATGAGAAGGGACGTCATATATGGCCCTGCTGCAAGAGTAAATACTCGAATTTGGTGGTGGATGGAGTGTGAGTTTCCATGATGGCCGAAAACATTTCGCTGCGACCAACACCACAATCTGGTGTTTCTGCACGATCTTAGACCAGGAAAGTTTCTTTGCACTTGGCGAGTATACATACTAATTAGCACAATGACAATCAGAGCCTGGAGCCAGTCTCGAATTTGAGGAAGGAAAGTGCTATCAAGAGCGAGTAGCCGATTTACTTTGAGGGCCGGGTAAGAGGATACTAAAGTCTTGGAATCAGCGACTATACATCCATCCATGCGAACAACTAGGCCGTGGGTTTTATCGAACAGTCTTTCGAATAACTTTGGCTCAAATGGCAATTGATACCTAAGCATGAAGCTACTGTGCAGCCCCACATTGTGCCGAGCTACGGCCGCTCTGTCAGGTACATGGAAGATGACGATGCATACATGTAGTACCCCACTATAGCTCTCAGTCACCATCATTTTTATTACCAAGCAGCCATTGTATCCGGCGACGACAATTAAACTTCCTTGCCTTTGATTTCTTCTTGACCCGATATACAGTTCATCTCAAGCCTTACTCACTTATAACAAGTACTTTCCAGCAGCTTTTCAATTTTATTATTCAAGCAAGCAATTCTTGCAGCGACGATTGAGCGTCCGCCTTGCTATTGGATCTCTCGCCAAAGGTGAATTATATTGCGAATTGGTCTGCCCGAGTCAAATCAGCCGACTTGAAATAACACAAGTTACTTTTCCAAGATGGCTGGAACCATGAAAGCAGTCGGTTCGTTCTCGAAAGCCTTCTTCTCATGCATATCTCGGTTCTAACACATCTAATAGATATCAAAGATGGAAAAGGCCCAGCTTCGAATCTATTCATAAATGACAAAACGCCAAAGCCAAAACCCTCCAAGTCCCAGGCGATAGTCAAGGTCAAATACTTTGGGTTGAACCGCATGGATCTTCTGCAAAGAGAAGGGAAATACCCATTACCACCACAAGCCGGACCAATTCTAGGAGTTGAGTTTTCGGGAACGATTGAAGAGTTCGGCGAAGATGCTGAGAAGAGTTTCAGAATTGGTGATGAGGTGTTTGGGCTGGCATATGGCGGTATGTTGGAGTTCCAATCGCGCTCTGAAAACGGTATTGACCTTACGACATCGCAGGTGCCTACGCCGAATATATAGCCGTCTCCACCCACATGCTCATTCACAAACCCTCCCACCTGTCCTGGGAAGAGGCAGCCGGGATACCGGAAACATGGATAACAGCAACACAAGCGCTTTATCTCGTCGGTGGATTTTCAGAAGGAAAGACCGTACTCTGGCATGCTGGGGCCTCGAGCGTCTCCATAGCAGGACAACAGCTTTCGCATTCCTCGGGCGCAAAGGCGGTATATGCCACGACGCGACAAGACGAGAAAAACAAATGGTTGGAAAGCGAGTTGAAGACGACGAAGGCATTCAACCAGACTGGAGACTGGGCTGCACAAGTTTTGGAGGCCACAGATGGGCAAGGTGTCGATTTGATCATCGATTTCCTTGGTGCGACGACTTTTGGTGGCAACCTGAAGGCATTGGCGAAAGATGGTGTTCTGGTTTGTTTGGGGCAGATGGGCGGCTCTATGCTTCCTGAAGGTGTCAACATCGGACCGCTTGTTTTCAAGCGCATCCGCGTTGAAGGCAGTACTCTGAGGAGTCGGGATGAGACCTATCAAGGTAAATTGAGGGATCAGCTTGTTGACCATGCCATGCCTAAATTTGAGGACGGCAGCTTCAAGGTCATTATCGAAAAGGTGATGCCATGGGAGAAGATCCAGGAGGCGCATGAGTTGATGGAGAGTAACCAGACGAAGGGGAAGATTATATGCAAGATATCTTGAGGTAGGAGATGTCGAATTTCAGTTACCTTGGTAACTTGTCACAAGTTACTTGATCAAATGGAAGAGTCTACTCCTGGTAGTGACCATATCGCGCAGGTTGAAATCACTACATCAGACTCTTTCTCTTCAAATACCTCACGAACCTGATAGAATTGTTGACGGGGACGAACAGGATTGCGAACTTTGCCTGTAGGTAACCGATCAGGCTCCTATCGCGCGTCAAGCACGCATAAAATTGACGCGTCGCATCTGACTCATTTTCAGTAAAGTATCAACTTCAAAAGAGCAATGGCATCCCTCAATGAATTGGTTGGTGTCGCGCGCAAACCTGACCAGGTTGGACGATTGAATATTGAGGACCTCCGGAATCAACGAGAAAAGGAAAACAGTGACGCGCCCTGGTGCCTCTACTAGACTACCACTCATGGCAAACAAGATATCGCAAAAAGCAAAATCACATTCACACGTGCTCTCCCCTTTTCTCCTCAAGAAATCCAAGAGAACCACAGTACGGTATTTCAATATCCCCCAATCAAATCCAACATAGAAATCGACCACGAAATCCCCTCCAGGTTCCAAGAATTTGACGATATCTCAACCCTCAGTGTCCAATAAACAGCGAAGCCTATAGTTAGAAGTTTAGTAAGTAAAACCTCTCAGGCTGTAACCATTCCCGTGTTCAACGCAGAAAACCCATAACCATTTCCTCACTTAACTATTTCCTCACTCAACCAAGTAGATTTACGATACCCAAGGCTGAACCCCCGTCATCAACCAAACCCTCTTCCCTCTTCCCTCTTCCATCTCCATCTAAATTCCAACCCCTTCCCCATCCCCCTCCAAAAATCAAAAAAACCATAAACAACCACAAACCACCCAAACAATCGCGAAAGGCCCCAAAACGTCAAAAGTCCGACTCAAAGTCAAGGCTACAGAACCGCAAGATCACCAAATGAATGCACATAGCAGCTTTCCAACCCGATTCCAGTGCCACATGTCACCGTAGTAATTCATAGGCAGCAATCTGGAAGGAAGTGAGGCCCCGAGATATACTTCGTAGACCCTGCGGTACTTACCTGATATTGATATTTGGGCTTCTGGAGGTTAGAATACTGTCTGAGCATCGCCCTTCACTTTCAGATACCCAAAGAAGTGAGGTTGGTATATTTCCTGAATAGATGTAGGGGTGGCAGCATCAGTGCAGGTACAAGTGAAGACGTATGCATATATATGTGACGAATCGACAGGGAGTATTCAATAGATAAAGTCAAACCGATTTAATGATTAAGATTGCAATTTAATTTTATACTGCTACTCAGCGAGCAGCCATATTTCCATCTTAATGGACATCCGAAACCTTTTTCAATCCCAAGTAGGATGGTAAAATCAACCCGAAATCCCAAGTATAATGACAGACTCAACCCAAACTCCTCGTCTAGTGACACGCAGCATGCTGGCTTCTGTGAGCGCCAGCAAAGTGTGAATAATGAAAGTGAAGATATGTTCGCCCAAAATGCTAACCGCCAGCCCAAATTTTAAGAAATCTCATGTTTCTGCCTCTCTCATTATGCTTTCTTGCTTGGATAGACGAATTTCTTTCCATCCATCAAGCTCCATAGCTCTTTGATGACCTGCTCTCCCCCTTCACCAGCGCGTACGGGTAGGTAAGATCGCCCTTCCAAGGTAGGATTCCACTCGTCCGGGTTGGCGCCAACAACCATGCCTCCAGCTTCTTCGACGATGATCCAACCAGCGCACACGTCCCAGATCCAAACACCACCTTCCCAGAACATGTCATACCAGCCGGTAGCTACGTAGCAGAAATCGAGAGCCGCAGATCCATTCGAGCGCACCGATTTAACCATAGCGCCATCCTCTTTCTTATCAGTAAGTAATTTCCTGTGCACCGATGTGCGAAGCGCCCAGTTATCGCCCTTTCGCTCGTTGCCCCACTCAACTGCAACCAGGCATTCTTGAAGTGTGGTGAAGGGTTTTGGATTTCTGTTGAGAGGAAGTGACTGCTTGGGTCCACCGTTTCTGGAGAAGAAAGCACCTTGACCTTTGATGGCGGTGAACATCTCTGATCGGAATGGGTTGAAGACCACACCAACGACAGGCTTCAGATTGACTGTAAAGGCGAGGGAAATGGCCACATTTGGGAAACCATGAGTGAAGTTGAGTGTGCCATCGATTGGGTCGCATACAAACGTCGGCTCGCTAGTCAACTTCTGCTTATCTCCGCCGGTCTCTTCGCCGAGGAACTGATAGTTTGGGTATTCTTCAGTAAGCTTCGTTTTAACCATAGCTTCGATTGCTTTGTCGTAAGCTGTCACACGGTCGCAAGAATTGTTCTTCGTGTCGGACTCCGTCGAGAAAGGATCTGCCTCAAGCATCATGCTGCCGCCAACGTGAGCGATTGATACGAGAAAGTTGTGGATGTCTTCCAGATGCTTGTTGTCTTCCAAAAGAAGACGTGCCTTGAGTTCAGAGGGGTCGATTGGTGCGCCTGGCACGTCAAGGGAGCTGGCGGGAGACTCGAAATCGGGCGAATTGCACGAATTGCAGGATGAGAGATCGAGCGGGGTGGTGTTCGAGGTCGACATTGTGGATGTAGGTTCACGAATATAGAAGTTTATGTGTATATGTGTGTGTATGTGTGTGTGTGTGTGTATGTGTGTGTGTGTATGTGTGGTTGGTGTTCGTCGGAGTAAAACTTTCTGTTTTATACCTGTGTGGTTTGTGAATCGCTTTGATATACTAGTGGCGTTGATAGTCCCGTGGTTTAGGAAGTCCCGTGGTTTAGGAAGTCGCTCTGAAGTGAAAGATAACGAGTAACTCCTTCCTCTGCAATATTTTACACGATATGAGGTAAAGATAAGAAAGCTTCGCTGCGCAAACGATGGCTCAAAACGGAGGTAAGAACCGATGAGAACCGATTTTATATAGAGCCGCTTTGAATGTCAGTTGGGTAGGAAGGAGCTCGTTGCCGTGATAAAGATGTAATAAAGATGTTTAGAACAGTAGACGTAGCTATTTCGCAGCTATTATAGCTAATTATGATTATGAGAACAAAACACCTATCGCCGGATAAGTCGATACATTTCAAAACAAAGATTGGAAAAGAAGCATTTGGAAGGACAATGGAAGTGTCATAGCAGAAGCTAGGCCAGACAATGTGTGGAATCTTAGGTGACTTATCTAGCAGGATGCGGTCGTTTGTTGAAACATATTTTTGAAAACGGAAAATGTCCGACTGTACCTGGTACTCTCACATGCTCGTTTCCTGCAAGTCTAGAGCAACTCGACTCAAATTTGAACAAAGGTGGTGTATGGGAACCCAAGGGTCTGGACATTGGAGGCCCTAATGTGCGCCATCACCCCGGTCTACTGGATGATCGCGAAAGTGTCGACCACTCTGCTCTCTAGCTGCGTCTGTTTCACGGGAACCCTCCAAACGGCGCGGTAGATCTTTGCTGAGCGAGACGATTAGGGAAGACAAAGCGACCGCTGCCAGTACTCTGCTGAATTCGAATGTTGTTCAAGCCTGCAACCGGGGCGTGGAACAAAGAAGCAGATGGGACGTCGAGCCATACTTACTACATTCCCAATGTAGCGGGTTGAGCTCGAGGTACTTTGAAAATCTTTGATACGTATACGCTCGGTGGAATGCCTCTCATCCTCCAGCAATGACCATCTGCACATGTGTACTGCCGCAAGTCGGTTTGATGCTATGCAATGTTCATTAGTGGTCCGTAGTCCCTGCGCGAGGACAACGCGAGATAAGGATAGAGAGAAGCGTTACGTGCGATGAAGGAGTAACAAGGTAGGCGGAGCATCAATACACAATAGGGATTGATTGCCGTTTGTTTCGAAGTCGCTTCCAAACACAGGGCCTGGGATGTACTTCTAGAAGGCCTCAGGCTGTTGTTACCTATGAGTTGTCCGGCCAGGCAAGAGACACGTGAAGTTCGACGTAGTCTTGAGGAAGTTGATCGAGAATTGGCATTGGTAGTAAGATGATCATAAGCTCGAGGAGCCAGGGAAGTGGACTTGGAATAAGTACGCGCGCTATCGACATCATGTGACGGAATCAATCTACGCGTGAATCAGGCGCGTCAAGTCGCCATTCGAAAGAAACTCACAACTCCCCCTCAATCACAACATTCGTCAAAATGGCCGGACTCGCGCAAACTGCTATCAGCAGAGGCTCCTTGAAGTGCGTGTAATGTTCCACCACCCTTTTTATCTCCTAACATCGATGCAGAGCCATCTTCGACATAGAAGGAGGCGTCCCTGAACCAGAGCCTGTTCTACAATGCGTTCAGATCAAGTCTATGGCCGCCAAAACCGGAGACACTGTATCAGAACGATTTCGAGTCATCTTCAGTGACACTGAAAACTTCATCCAGAGCATGCTAGCAACGCGTAAGTCTGTTCGAAACCCACCCCCACCAGCTTTCGCTGAAACTTTGCAGAACTCAATTACATTGTGACCGATGGTACACTGAAGAAAGGATCACTGGTGCGGTTAAAACAGTTCCAGCCAAATCTGGTGAAAGAGAAGAGAATCATCATCGTCCTTGATATCGAGGTTCTTGCTGAGTACGGAGAACACGAGAAGATCGGAGACCCCGTTGCCCTTGCAGAGGGATCTGTAGCCAAACAAGAAAGCCCTGCTGCCGTTTCTGCCAATGGATTCTACGGCAGTCGACCTCCGGTGAAGCAAGAGCAGACAACCCAGCGAGCCCTGCCTACACGACCCACCAATACCGACTCCAGCCACGGCAACCTGTACCCCATCGAAGCTCTCTCGCCATACGCGCACAAGTGGACAATCAAAGCCCGCGTCACACAGAAAGGCGATATCAAGTCATGGCATAACAACAATGGTGAAGGTAGACTCTTCAGCGTGAACCTTCTTGACGAGAGTGGTGAAATCCGTGCTACGGTTTTCGCGTCAGTCGGTGACCACTTCGACACCCTTTACGAACAATTTCAGGAAGGTGGCGTGTATTACATCAGCGCCCCATGTCAGGTGAAAATGGCCAAGAAGCAGTACTCGACTCTTAACAATGACTACGAGTTGGCTTTCGAGCGAGACACCAAGGTGGAAACAGCGGAAGACCAAACGGACGTCCCGCAAGTAAAGTATGTTTTCACTGACATTGGAGAATTGCAGCACGTAGAGAAAGACACAACTATCGATACCATTGGTGTGCTCAAAGAAGTGGGCGAATTGAGCCAGATCGTATCGAAATCTACCCAAAAGCCATACGATAAGCGAGAGCTCACTCTGGTCGATCACACTCTCCACCAAGTCCGTCTGACGGTTTGGGGCAAGGCGGCCGCATCATTCCAGGCTCCCGTTGAATCTGTGATAGCTTTCAAGGGTGTTAAAGTCTCGGACTTTGGTGGACGAAGTCTTTCACTTCTTGCCTCGGGCAGCATGTCAGTGGACCCTGACATTGCTGAAGCTCACAGAATGAAGGGATGGTATGATGCTCAGGGACGTCAGGACAACTTTGCCTCGCATTCTTCTCTTATGACCATGGGATCTTCCGGGAGCGGCGATGTCACCAAGACCATTGCACAAACCAAAGAAGAGAACCTGGGCATGAATGAGGAGAAACCGGATTACTTCAACGTCAAGGGAACGATTGTCTATATCAGACAAGAGAATATATCCTATCCGGCCTGCGCATCAGAGGACTGCAATAAAAAAGTTGTTGAGGTCGACCCAGGTTCTTGGCGATGTGAGAAGTGCGACCGAAGCTTCCCCAAACCACAATATCGCTACGTTCTTTCCTTCAACGTAGCTGATCATACGGGATCATTCTGGCTGAATTGTTTCGATGACCAAGCTCGTTTCATGATGGGAAAGACGGCCGATGAGATGAATGAGCTCAAAGAAGCCGATGAGACGAAGCAGATAGAACATATTTTCCAGGAGGCCAATTGCAAGTCGTACATTTTCAAAGTCAAGGCGAAAATGGACACGTTTAGAGACGAACAGAAGTATGTATTTTCACCTTTTGAATGTACGGATCGGCGATACTGACCATGATCGTTTAGGGTACGCATGTCGGCCATCAATGTGACGCCATTGAACTTCAAGACCGAGACAGCGAAGTTGACGGAAATGATCAAGCAATACTCGATCGGAGACGATAGTCTGTTCGTGCACGGATGAGAGACTAGTGTAGATGACGGTTGATTGTAAACAGTCACTTGTCGGCTTGATTGTATGTATACGGGCTTGGTGTTCAGGTCCACACGATTTACGTGGTGTTGAGAAGCCTTCTATCGTCGCTCCCGTCGATCTTGGTCCACAGAGGAGTTGATGAAGCGCTGGTTCCCTCAAATTATGTCACGCCTTCCAATGATGAGCTTTCTTCCCATGCAAGTGTTAAGCGTGTGATATGACGGAGTTGAGATGGGATGTCGATAAATTACTGGCAAGCTATTTTCCAGAACCGCTCAAAACTTATCATTATCAATTCGAACATTGCAAGCTTTTCTTTTCCAAATGAACCTTCACGTTGACAATTATCTACATACACGTGATGTGATTGTTTCAGTTGTCCGAGCGAGTAGTAACTTGAAGTAGAATTCTTCCAGTCGTAACACCACATGTTCCAAATATTTTTGCCATTACCTTCGGATCCTTTGAGGAGTGCTTTACAAGCATTAAAGAACCAACCATGTCATCCGGCTGGAGAGCCGTAGTCAGCATGTGGCTGCGCCGACGTATCCGTCACCGCGAGATCTTTCACCACCTTGGTGAGTTGCGACACCCTAGGAGGTGGGAGGCAGGTCCTGCTTGAAGATTCTGCCATGGAGGGATCGCGGTCGCATTACTTCATCCTGACCAACCCTTCGAGAGGAGACCCTTGGATGCCGCACTCGCCCAAGAAACGTTAGCGACGGTTCTCTTCATATCCGTCACGGTCTCTCTCCACAACGTCGTCCGGTTGTTCTCTTCGTGGTAGAAAATTGATATCCAGTGCGAACTACTGCGATAGAGTGACCTTCACCAACGTTTCAGAAGACATGGGTACCTTAACCTTTGCACGATGCAGCTGGCGCTAGGAGGTAGGCTGACCGTTGGAATGCGGCTGTATGGTAGACCCAGGGTATCATGCTACTTTCGCAGGTCTCGTCAGCTTCCCACCGCCAACTCTTTCCTCCTCGAAGAACAGCCTGCCCTTGCAAAGTATACAGCACAGCCTTCTCGCTAACCTTGACGCGAAAAACTCAATCCCAAATTCTGCGTAAGAGCTTGGAAATCTGGTTCGACTTAGACTTAAGATAGTTGTCGCACACCTCCGCACTTCTTAGCTTTGCCAAAGGCGTCGTGCATACCGCATATTCCACGTTACTGGCACCAATACCATCCCTATCACGCGGCGGGACGGTCGTTCCCTCGTCCCTCCGCCTTTATCGAACAACCCGAGTCGTGCTGATTCGTTGAGCGAGAACCGAGTCCTCATGCCATTGGCGCGTCAGCAATGGCCATGGTCGACCATGTTTAAGGTGCCATTGAGAAAAGTCTTAAAATGTTATCTCCCCATCCGATCTTTTATGTTTGATGATTCGATCCCCAGTGTCGTCATTTCTTTCATCATCCCCTTCCCTCTTTCATACATCAATCTCATTGTCACGCCTTGTCACCATTCAGCTTATTCCTCGCTACTAGCTATACTTCTTCACCATCCATGTCGTACCCAAACCCTGATCCTATACGCACATTGACAAATCATCTACTGCGCGCAGTCACCAAACCTTTCCCGTCGTACTATCAGAGCCAGGATCCGATATCATCAAGCTTCCATAATCTCCCTTGGCTACCAACACCACCAATGACATCGCCTCATCTCGAACCAGTCGAACTACCTGGCTCAATACCGTCGTTCGAGTTGCCTGGATCATGGCCTAATACTTCGACACCGGAGCTGTTAGAATCGGTCAAGAACGTCTACGCAGATGTTGGGCTCACGGAAGGCCCACCACCTTATTCTATGTTCCCGCCTTCACCAACACTATCGGCAATATCTGTCCGCAGCAATGAGTCGACCTTGACGATGTACTCTGCAAAATCACATGTCTCTCAATCATCTCAGATATCCCAAACCTCAAACAGCCCACGACCAGCTCAGACCACGCCGAGTTTGAGACGGAAATCAGCACCACAGCATATCAGTTTACGACAATTGCGAGCGATAGAGTCAGAGGCGGAGTTGAGGAAGATGTATGAGCAGCAGACGGACGCATATTTGGAGGAACTTTTCGCGATGCTGGGATCGCCTATTGAGAGACCGTTATCTTCGATAAGAGAATAACGACGAAAAGATGAGCGGCATGAATGGCTCATTACTTATTCATGGCCATCAGGCAAGATTCAGGCATTATGGGACGGCGATTTCAAGCGATAATTTCGATACCCATGAAGGACGAGGCGTCTTTGTTTTTTCTCTCTCTGTCAAGAATAAATCATTTCAGCAAATTCATTCCGGAATTCGTTGCATTTTTAATTCAGTCTCTCTTGATATATCACGTGTCGTCCGGCTGATTTCCTCCTGGTCCTGGAAGTGCAATGAGGTGATTTGGTATCTAGTAGAAATTGGCATGGCAAGATTTTATTCAAGTACACTGAGGACTAACAAGTCGATACTTATATCTACTTGCTCGTTCTTTCAAAAATCACGATAGAACTCCGTTTCTCGGATCTTGGATCTGATCTCCGTCTCTCCCTTTTCAGTAGAGTACAGGCGAAGAGAACGGCTGGTTTCTTCCTATAGAATAGAGAAATTTAATCAACGAAGCGGATGTTTTCTTTCCTAGCCGAGCGAGAATAGGTAGGCTTGACAGGGGCCAGTCGATAAAGCTAGGTACCTTACTGCTTTTACCTAAGGAGTAGTACTCCAGCGCCATGTGTACTTATCGATAAGCCGTTCCCCGACAAAAATCCGAAAACCTCGCATCCCATCCCATCCCATCCCGAAAATCGAAAGACAATTCCAACAAACTTCTTCAAACCAAATAAACCCTCTTAGAAAAGAAAAAGAACCAGGTCAACAAAACCAAACTCTCGCATAGATAAAAAAGAAACTCTGAATGGAGTGGGACTCGAACCCACGCCTCTTTCGAGACCAGGAGATTATCGTTAAATAACCGTGCAGTTAAAGTAGACCTTAACCTATTCCTGAGGTTAACACGGTGTGCGCGTTCGAAAGATGATGAGGGGGAATTACCTGGCGCCATAACCAACTCGGCCATCCATCCTGTTGCATGGACATTGCCACCGGTGATTTTGTATAGGTAGGAGGATTTAGTGGGGAAATTTTGGGGTGTGGGACTTTTTTTGTTTTGGGTGTGGGGCTTTTCCATTTTCGGAGAGTGGGGTTCTGGTTGGGATGGGAGTTGGGATTGGATGGTGGGATGTTTGGGATCGGGGTTGTGAGGGGATTAATTAGATGCAGGTGGAAATGGAGGGAGATGGGGAGGGAGATGGAATGTCTGATGCTTGATTCCATTGTGTTCTATCTGTTTTGCGAAATGTTTTATAAACTGGATTTTATTATGGAAAAAGAACGCTCAAAATACAGTAGTGGGGTTGTGCTTTGTATCCTCTGAAAGCTCGGTGTCGGACTTGGCTGCGACATACTCCTTGATGTTCGTTGGAGGGGGGTTTTGGACTGCGTTCGTGTGCGCATTGTTCCTAGTTTTTCGGTGGAGGAATAGGTTCCCATATACGCATGAAGTTGCAAGTGAACACGTCTCGAAGGGAATGAAGAAGCGAAGCGGATCACTCCAAGCTAGTGCGAAGATAGCTGAAAAATGTTGAAGCTATGAACTAGTCGTGCACTCTGTGTAGGAAGGTTGAGAAACCTGATGAGACCGAATAACTCGGCTTAGGGTTCTTATACGACAATGTCACACTCCGCCAGAGTTGACAGGAGTACTAGTAGAATGGTGGTGCGATCAGGAACGAACCTAGGAGAGGAATTATTTGTAGAAGGTCCAGGGGTGCATGAAACGTGGCAGAGGAAGAGTTTGCGTCTTCTTCCGATCGAGCGTCACCCCGAATTGCGGCGTAACTTCGTGCTCTTGGATGCAGATTTTGAAAGGCACTTAGGGTTTTGATCGAGTAATTGGTGTTATGCAGGTCGGCAGTGCGGATGAGGAAACTCGTGCTAGATTAGAGCAGGATCTTTTTTAGAAAAAAGCCACTTTTCAATCTTATGGAGAGGATGTGTTGGTCAAATACATCGACGCGACATGGTGCTGTCGGCCGCGCTTTCATCGAACAACTTGAAGCTGCTGCTGTGAATTCGCAGCCAGCAGCTCTTTCCGCCATGTAACCATCTTCTGAAAGAATTTTGGATGGGACGGAAGAAAGGTATCCGTGGGAAGTGAATGGTACAACGGCTGAAGGTAAAACAGGAATCTCTTACTCGATGGAAGGGGTTCCCATCGAGTAATATAGGAAGGTAGTCCGGGAATTATCGGCAGGACCGATCTGATTTGCCGGGATCTTGAGCCAGACCAGCCATCATCCTCAACAGCCGATGCGAACAAGGGTTCGGAATGAACCGATATGTCTGACGCACAGGATGGATACTTTGGTAACCGAATGGAAGCGTCGTTGAGTGTTCCGTTAGATGGTCCGCGTTGAGGACATGTCTGGTCAGGACAAGGAGCGCGTGTGCTGACTGCTAACGTGTTCAAGGAGAGATCATGGAGGCTATACACAGTACACAGTAGGTACACAGTAGTCATTGTCTATATCTGATTCTCGAGATATCAAGTTCGATTAACAAGCTTAAGATAGAAGGAAACAGCGAGATCGGCTCCATGTATATGGCCAAGACTTTGTCCGATATGGGATTAGCTTATCAACGCACGCTCCCAAAGCGGATCCTCCTTATCTCTCCAGATGTCCAACGACCAACGAACGATCGAGTCTCACACTGGCAGACGTGTACAGTACTGTGTGAGTCCCGCACTGACAGACGTGTACTCACATGTCCGAGCTCGTATAGTAAACCATAATACCGAATACCGAAAGAAACCACTACGGCAGACCCCGGCTGCAATAGAGACCAGATAAGGCTCGAGCAGGCTACACGCTACAAGTTTGGTAGTTTCCATCGAGTAATGCTCTGAAGAGCCTCTAGAATGCGTACAACTCGATCCGGGTATTATGCCGGACCCTGTCCAGCAAAGATAAGGGGCTGCTGTACCCCAGATTCTGTGAATATCCATCAACTTACTCCCCAAACATCCCACTTTCCTTGCTTGCTTCTCCACCCTCTCCTTCACTTCCTCATCTCGATACCCAGTAGACCCTCGTGCCTCATTTCTTCTCTTCTCGTCCTCCCACTTACTCAGCAATAGCTCTTCCACCCGCTTGAGCCATAAAGCAAACACACTGACCGCCAGCTTGCATCTACCCACGAATCCACTCTGCACTCCCACCCACTTTCCGTGATCTTGCAGTCCAACATGGCACCTCACGCGACTGGCACCGATTCTCCCCCACTGCAATGGACTTTGCCCGACGGCAGTCAACCTGCACCCATCACAGTTCTTGCTTCTTCGAGGGCAGTGGTGTCTGGAAGATTAACTGAAGCCACCATCATCATCTCGACAATCACCGGCAAGGTTATCTCCATCTTTCACTCCGTTCTTCCACCGTCGGATTTTCCTGTCGGCACTCCATATGTTGACCACTCACCACATATCCTAATGCCCGGCCTAGTAGATGCGCACGTGCACCTCAACGAGCCTGGCAGAACGGAATGGGAAGGCTTCTGGACTGGGACCCGAGCTGCTGCTTTTGGTGGGGTGACTACCGTCGTGGATATGCCACTCAATGCAATTCCTCCGACCACTACTGTTGGTGGTTTCGAGGAGAAGATTGCTGCTGCACAAGGCAAATGCTGGGTCGACGTTGGCTTTTATGGTGGAATCGTCCCGGGAAATGTAAAGGAGCTGAAACCTTTGGTAAAGATGGGCGTCCGTGGCTTCAAGGGCTTCCTGATAGACAGTGGTGTATGTTCTCCTCACGCCATGAAAATAAAGTAAGCCAACTGACGAACCCACATAGGTCGATGAGTTTCCCGCAGTTTCATCCGAGGATATTCGCAAAGTATTCACCGAGCTGGCTGACGAGCCCACGACTGTCATGTTCCACGCCGAAATGGTCCCACCAATCACTGCTTCCGTGGGTGACGCTGTACAGCACTCGTCTCAGCCTCCGTTTGTCCCATCTGGCCCGCTTGATCATTATCAAACTTTCCTCGATTCTCGGCCCCCAGCGTTCGAGACGTACGCAGTTGATGAGATTCTCTCGCTAGCTCACTTGGCGCCAAACCTTCCTCTGCATATAGTTCATCTGTCGGCACTGGAAGCCATTCCTTTACTCCGGGAAGCAAGGACTGCAGGAATCAACATCACGGCTGAGACCTGCTTCCATTATTTAAGTCTAGCAGCTGAAGAAGTGAAGAGAGGCGATACCCGACACAAGTGCTGCCCACCTATTCGAAGTCAATCGAATCAGGACGCCCTCTGGAAAGAATTGTTATGCGAAGAGACCGACGGCGTGATCAAGACAGTCGTTAGTGATCACTCACCGTGTACTCCGAACTTGAAGCTTTTGCCGACCCAATTTGGCGGTAAGGTTGAGGGCGAAGCGGGCGCAGGCGACTTCTTCCGAGCGTGGGGCGGAATTGGTAGCGTGGGACTTGGTCTTCCCATTCTATGGACTGAAGGAGAGAAGAAAGATATCACTATTGAAGACATTGTTAGATGGTGCTGCAAAAATACTGCTAAGCAAGTTGGATTGGAGAGAACCAAGGGTGATATCGGCGTGGGTATGGATGGCGATATTGCTGTCTTCGATGATGAGGCGACTTTCTTGGTGGAACCAAGCACCATGCTCTTCCGCAACAAGTGCAGCCCTTACGAGGGCAGAATCTTGAAAGGTGTTGTAAAGGAGACCTGGGTTCGTGGTCAAAAGGTCTACACCAGGCAAGCTGGGTTTGACGAGAAGATGGGCCCGAGTGGCTCGTTATTGTTGGAGCCCAGGACGACCAAAACGACCATGAAGGCCTAATGATCAAATTGATTTTTAGGACGAGTCAAGACGAGGGAAAAGAGCTTTAGTGGTTTAGAGTTGACGATGAGCATGATATATGAGGAATGGGCGTTGAAAGTGAGGAAAGGGGAGGTTACAACGAAGGTTTATTCAGATGGCATTGAGGGGGTGATTAGGAGCGGAGCGAAGCTCTTAGACGGACAATATTGCACCATTATAGCATGCATCGCGTACGGCATAAAGCATACATACCCATGAGATTCGCAATTTGAACAGCCTGGGCTTTTTGAGTCGACCATCGAAATGAGGAGTAAGAATTTCCAGGGTCAGAAGACGCGATAATCACGTGCGATGTTGCCAAATGCGGAAGCTCAACCCTTGCAGAGCAGTATCTCAAACCAAACATTTTGTTTTTCAAACCCCCAACCGTACACCTTAAGATCTCTTCCACTATCTACCATCATGTCTACTGACTTTGGCTACCTGGATATACCCGAAGAGTGTGAGTATCTCTCCTCACTCCCAACCCAAAGCACTGCTGACAACCTCAACAGACAAACTTCACGAATCGCGTCTCCTTCCAATCGAGAACAAGCCTTTCCAGCGCGTCAGCAAGCATCTCCTCCAACCAGCGTCTCAACTCTACAAGCGTTCCTCCTCACTACCCAGCCCCCCACCCGATGCCTCAGAATCCTCCGCCGCCGAACTTGCAGTCGCTCAAGCAGACGAAGACCGCCAACGCTCCCAATGGCGTGAAGAAATGATGTTAGACTTCGCCGCTCTAGAAAGCACAATGGTACGGATCCAACTCCTCCAAAACTCCAACGAGCAAGAACGACAACGGTATGCCAAAGAGAAAGTACACATTCTAGAAACACAAGAAGCCATCAAAGCCAATACAGCGGGGCTGCGAAAGGATCTGGAAGCCGCAAGAGCGACGATGGAGCAGAAGAAAAGGTGGGATGAGATGGCCGATAAGATCCATGGGAATATGATGTTGAAGAGTCGTGAGGATCAGGCGCAGATGCAGGATAAACTTAATGCTGAGATTGCGGAGCAAGAGCAGGAGATGGAGGAGTATGCGAAGCTCATTGCTGCTAGGAAGGCGCAGATGGGTGTGATTGGTGTTGGTGTCAAGGAGATGATGGCTTTGCTACATCCAGAAGAGCAGGAACCTGAGTCTCAAGAGGGCACTGAGGGAGCGGAGACGAGAAATGGGACGAGTCAGGCTGGTACACCTAGGGAGGGATCAAGATCTGGCACACCAGATGGGCTTAAAGTTAGGCATAGTAGTAGGGGCCATAGTCGAGCTGTTTCTATGGCGCCTAGCCAGGGAGGCGATGTCGAGATGGCGGATACCGTGCAAACACCTGGTGGCGTCGAATCAAGCAATGGAGAGATCGAAGAGGGGGAAATGGAGACCTGATTTCCAACTCAGCATATCCCATTCCAGATCGATATCGCTGGACTATGGCAATTTCATGGCTGAAGATTTGAAGAAATTTATCGATATCATTCTCAATTCCACAGTCACCATCTCAAAGCCTTCAACTGACCTCTCAACTTCACGTCATATCTATCCCAACCTGCCCAAAATTCATACGTAAATACCACTCTCGAATTTCGAAAAGTCGTAGCTTAGGTCGACCGGGGGCGTCGATCTGAAGTCAGTAAACATCATATATATTCTTGTCTACCATTAGGATTCGAATCGGTTTCAATAGCCATAAATTCAATAAACACATAAACAGCCCGACCCAACCCACCAAGGCCGAGCTAATTACATAAGAAGAACCTCACCACATCAATATCGATCTGAAGTCAGTAAACATCATATATATTCTTGTCTACCATTAGGATTCGAATCGGTTTCAATAGCCATAAATTCAATAAACACATAAACAGCCCGACCCAACCCACCAAGGCCGAGTTAATTACATAAGAAAAACCTCATCACATCAATATCGCACGCCCGTCCAAACGCCAAATCCCATCACGACAACAAGACGAGACCAACCAATAATGTCTCTCTTCTCCGCAGATATACAAATACAACCTAAGCAGCAAGTCCAGTGACCCTCCTAACAGTCCTCCGGCCCCCTTCCCCAGCCAACTGCACAGCCCCCTCCGCCTCAAGCGCCCTCAACGCCGTCATCATCTCCCCCTGATCAACCTGTCCACCACTCCCCTCCTCAGTCAATTTCCTCATTAAATTATAGACAGGCACGGCACCCGTAGCACCAGCTCTCAACATATCGTCCAAACCACCGAGAACAGCGGCTTTGAGATCTTCTTTCCGTCTTCGCTCACCGGCAGAGACACCCTCGGTAAGGAGACCCATATCGATGAGACCAGTGCGGGAATCGGTGGCTGCTTGTTTGAGCGCTGATTTAATGAGACGGACGGCTTCTTCTACGTCCGAGGCTTCGACGGTTTGGGAGAGACGCATTTTGGCGTGGGCTTCTGCGAGACGGATCATGGATTCGAGTTGACGCGTTGTGGCGGTGATGCGGCGGTCTTGGGAACGGACATCAGCCCCGAGAGCGCGCATGGCGACATATGCATCGACGAGTGCCGTAGAGGCGGCTTGGGTGAGCTTCGGTTGGATGTTGGCGCGAGCATAGGAGATGTAGGCTGTCAAGAATTCGACGGGCTAGAAGTGATTAGTAGTTGTCGCTGCAACAAATGGAAATAGCAACTCACGAGAATCTCATTAGCACTAGCATTTTCAGGTGTGTCCTCAAGATACATGCCAACCAAATGCCTGGCCATCCTACGATCAGTCTGCTCATCGATTCTGTCAAGAACGAGGTAGACAAGATCGAATCTACTGAGTAAGGTAGGAGGCAGATCAATATTCTGTGGGACTGGTAGGTTGATGTTATATTTGCTGCCAATGGGATTGGCAGAGGCGAGAATACTCGTACGAGCATTCAGTGTTGTGATGATACCAGCTTTGGCAATGGAAACAGTCTGCTGTTCCATAACTTCGTGCAACACGGATCGAGTCGCGTCAGCCATCTTGTCGAACTCGTCGATACAGCAGACACCTCCGTCACTGAGAACGAGAGCTCCAGATTCGAGAACGAGTTGCCGTGTCTCTGGATCACGAGTGATGTAAGCTGTGAGACCGACGGCAGATGAACCCTTTCCACTAGTGTAAACACCACGAGGCGCGATCTGGTGGACGTAGCGGAGAATTTGGGACTTGGCTGTAGACGGATCACCGCAAAGGAGGACGTTGATATCGCCACGGTACTTGGGACTCCCACCCTTCTCGAAAGACTTGTTGGTTCCACCGAAGAGTTGAAGAAGAATACCTTTCTTGACGTCATCCATCTCGTAGATACTCGGTGCCAAAGACCGAGAGAGAACCTCATAGACATCAGGTCGTGAAGCAACTTCCTTGATCTTGGCCTCTTCTTCCTCAGTAACCTTGCGGACCTCACGAGTCTGGCCAGCGGCTTGATCCGCGAGCTGTTCCTCGATCGTGGAAGTATCAATACCCAGCCGACGCTTATCAACCTTCTGAACATGCACAACATCGACGTACGTCTTGAAGATGTTCTTGACAGTTCGTTGTCTCGGATTGACGCGGACTTGATTGCACTTGAAAATGCCAGTGACTTCGATACGATCACCAGCCTTACAAACGTCTACCAGGTCATCGTAGACACAAAGAGAAACGGAATGCGGCGTCTGTCCGTCCGGAACACTGTCTGGTGTCTCTTGTAGCTTAATAACCTGCTTATCTGCGAATGTGCAACGATTGTGGATAATTTGCATTGAATTTGCAGACCGGCAAAGCTCTCTTGGGCATGCTGTCGGCTCAGTAATTTTGCCTCGGTCGAGGTCAACCAGGACGGAGTGGTTGCAGACAGCACATCTGAAGTAGGCACGGTTCATGTCCGGGATGATTGGTGTCGTTCGAATGACTAGACCTTTGACGCTGACCATCTTATCCATGTCTGTATTTTCAATTAACACAAGAAACTATCCCTCAGTGGATTGATTATACCTTGCGGATTCAATTCGCGCAAATTGATCGTTTTGTCCAGTCCAAATGGACGAACGACATATGTCTGGGAATGAATCTCCTTCAGCGCAGCGTCCACAGCCTTGAGTGCATCATTGACACCAGGTTCTTCGCCTATGGGCGTCTCTGCTGCATCCGAATCAGGCATAGGAGGCATGGAGCTTGAATCTCGTCCACGTGCCTTGCCATTCGCTCCATTGGGCCGTGAGTTGAGGATCTCATTTTTCTCATCTTTCGCCTTCTTTTCTGCCAACTCATAGATCAATTCATGAATGCAGTCATCCATGATCGGCACAATTTCTCCTGGGTAGTGCTGGATTTGGTGCCACAGTTTCAAAGTCGGAGGATAAGCTTTGAGGTTGCGCATATCGAGATTGAGTGCTGTAACATTGAGTTCCAACATCATCTCTGCGAGCTCCATGTACTCGTGCGTGTTGCCAGGGTGGTCCGCAGGCAGTCCGTTAACAGATTCAATCTCGTTGTCCCTGAGCATGCGATATTTCCTCGTGTAATTGCGCAGAAATTCGTCAAAAGCGTGCTTGGTATCCGTAATTGAAATGTTCGTTCCCCAAACCAACATGCCCAACCCATCTCCTCCCATACGGTCCGCCTCTGAAGTATGCGGATTGAGATTCGAGAAGGTATTCGTTTCAGATGGAGGCATGCCATTCTGATCAACCATCATACGACGCCGTCCACCACCATCTCTTCCCCAGAAATCAGAGTTCATCTCACCTCGGTGACGGACTGGCGCAGCCCCATCTGTAGTGATATCTCTTACGAAGAGAGCACTGCTGTCACTTCTGGGTTCGTTTGCTTGCGAGCGGGATGGGCGCCCTCCTCTTGAAGGACTAGAGCTGGGAGCATATCGAATTGGCGAAGAGTCACCGATGTTTGCCCTCGAGGCACGAGGGGTTCTATCGCCATCTGTAACATCTGATGGTGCAGCAATTGGACTACTGGGACCAGCAACATTTGTAGCAGCCGTTCCTGACGCACCAGGCGCTGGAGAAGACTGATAGAAGAGGGGGGAGGAGGCGGGGACTTGGGATGAGCGAGCGGCGCGACGGGGAGTTGCTGAATTGCGTTGAGATTGAGGAGTTGCTGAGCCTCTTTGAGAGCGTCCACGGCGTGGTGAAGACATTTTTAAGACAATCGTAGCAGTGGTGAAAGACGGAAAGATTGAGGGGGTCGCTGTGAGGGTGGAGATGAAGAAAAGGAGCACTTCGCGTCTTGCACGCGCGACGCGTAGATAAATGCCGCTAAACTACTTTCGCTAAATTGGCTTTTGCCTTGATATTGCCCCATCTCAGAGGCTTGCAATCCGTCTCCTTCTATTTAGTAATTCAAACAATTTAACAAGTACTCAGAAATCCCGCAAGTTACTCTTCTGCCAGAAACTCTTTACAAATTCTGGTCGCTCTCTTCTCCTTAGAACTACGACAAAACACCCCTCCAACTCCAACTCTTCCATAACATTCCACATCAAGCAAAACCACAAAACAACAGCCAACCCCACCAAACCATCATTCTCACGTCCCAATCCACATCTCTAATCTCCATCTCGAACAAGACCTCAAACAAACAAAAATGGCACCCCCCTCCAAACTCACAATCTCAACCTCCTCCCTCCACCGCCTCATAAAAGAAGAATCATCCTACCACAAAGAACTAACCCACCAACAAGCCCGAATCAAGACCCTCGAACAACCAAGCGAAGACGAAAACGCAGAATACCAGTTAAAGCAGGAAGTACGTATTCCCCCCAAGCCCCCACATCCATTCCCACAATATTTTCCTCACTACCATCGAAATCTCTGACGTTGCAATGAATGCATTGCGTCGTGGATGTCCTCCGCCACCTCATGATCAATAAGCGACCGTGTATTCTTTACTGATCCACAAAAAGAAACAAGCCCTCGAAGAAACAAAAGCCGTCTTACCAAGCATGAAATCGAAAATCAAAGACGCGCTCGAGAAACTAGAAGAACAGCTCGAAGCAACGGGGGCCGATGCACCAGAGAGTGAGGTAACCAAAGCGAAGGAAGTCATTGCGAGTGCGAAGGAGGCTGTGAAGGAGTAATCAGGTTTATCATGTGGATTAGGGGAAAAGAGTGAGTGGAGAGGACGGAATGAACATCTCGATGTAGAAATTACATGGTTCATTTGATTCAGGGTCGGGTTTTTGGTTTGTGAGCAGGAGTAAACAAGTCTTACTGCGAAGGAGCGAGAGAATATCGAATGGTAAATCTAGTCGCTATATGATGGTATTTCCTCAACGAAGAATCGCCAATGATATCGGTCCCGATAGCAAGCTTCAGGATTGCTGTAGAGATCTCTCTCCATGAACGTTGATAGAGATCAATTACCGGTGCCACTATGGACCCAGAACCAGAGAGTAAATCGAGAACACCTCCCAACACCTCGCTGCGTGACTCCTTTCCAGTGTCCCATATGAATCTCCTGTACGTAAAATTCCTTTCCCAGAACACCAAATGGATCTCATTTACGTAAGTCTTTTCCCAAAATACCAGATGAATCCAATGTACGAGTAAATACGTCCTACCGTGCCACGCCATGCCAGACCAACCGTCATACCATAAAGATCATATCGAATCATCATACATTGCAATCAAATATTCAGGCGGTATCCCGTCGTCTTCCGCCTAATTCATCTCTTCTTCCTGTTGTGAAACATATCCACCTCCCTCTTCCTCTTGACAGCCGGTGCCAGACTCGCCTTGGATCCAGATCCGGGACTCGCACCAGGCGAAGTCTTGCGCGGGACACCCAACTTCGGGACTTTGTAGCTCATCCCCTGTACCAAGCTGCCCTGTCCTGGTGCACTTCCTCCCTGGATATTCCTCAATCGCGCCTCTCTAGCAGCAAGCTCAGCCGCCTTTGAGCTCGTAGACGTCGCAATTCGTACCTCAGCTTTCTGTTGTCTTGCCGCAGCGAGATCTGCAACCTCTTGCTTTCTCTTGTCTAGGAAACCTTCCGGTGCTTTCTGTACGCGATTGAGTAGACTGCGCTGTGGTGGTCGCATCATGGCTCTGCCTCCCAAGGGCCCAGAATGCTGTGCCTTGTGCTCCGCTGCCTCACGTCTTGCTCGTGCCATGACGTCCTTCGTCTTGCTTCCACCCGTGAACCTCAATGTGCTTTTATCCGGCGTCTTCGAGAAGGTACTCGGTCCCCTGTAGCTAGAAGATTGCTTGGGCGGAATCATCTTAGTTGGAGCAATGACTCTATTTGCCATCCTCGCCTTCTGAATATCCGTATTCTTCGCAAACAAAGCCAGCTCAGCCTCCCTCGTCTCTTCTTCGGCCTGCCTTAGCAACGTCTTGTACAACTTATACCAGTCTTCTGGCTTCCTCGGTCCAAAGACACTCACTTCCTCTCCAGTCTCTTCATCGATATCAGTATGCGTGAACCTGCCGACCTTCTTTTCCCAGCCACTGACGTCGCGCTGTATGAGTTTCTCCCATATCTCGCCGTTGAGGCCGATGATTTGGGGTGAGGACTTCTCTATCTCGCGGAGCTGGGTAGGCGATTCGACGCGGAGGAGTATCGAGCGCACGAAGTGATATGGGAGATCGCCTACATCGTTAAGCATAGCGATATTCTTGATCAGGGCCGTTTTAGCCTGTTCGTAGAGAGATCTTGGGCCCATGATTGCAGATCTGGTATCGATCTGCTACCGGGTATGCAGATGGTCTATATGTAATTGTGAAAGGAGGACAGTGTTGGAATGCTGCGGCTGGTAACAGCCAATATATTAGCAGCGCTGCGTGGACGATTGAAGTAGCTCCTGAACGATAATGATGTGGGTTCCAAGTACCAGATGTACCAAAGGTTGTGCGGAAAAAACCGAGAATGTGAATGCGAATGTGAACTTGTGAAGTGAACTGGAGGTTGAGGTTGTTCGGAGCAGGCGACTTTAACGCCGGTCTAAGCGACTTGGTGCATGACTCGCCAGAACACCTGCCCTGTCACCTTGTATCTTCTCGCTTTTGCACCTGTGTACCCAAAATAAGCCCCTTGGCAAAACGGAAATTACTTTGATGAGTAATAGCTAGACTTCAGCAGGCTTTACAGGCTAAACTTCGCTTTAGCATGAAACTAATTCTGTGTAAACCGGTGCAAAAGCGATGTGATTGTGTAATCATCGAACAAAGGAACTGTGAGTACTAGGAGATCTTGGTCTATTATTTGACACATTGACAGTGTTTAAGCCTGAAGTTGAGACTGAAGTTGAGGTCAAACATTGTGAAAGTTGGTCGCTGATCTGGGGTGGGCATCGGTTGAACTGTGACAACTTTTGATCTGAGGGAGGGCGCCAACTATGAAGACTCAAAAACAGTTGACAGTAACTAGATTGACATCGATGTTGTTGAACTTCTGGGCCCTTCCGCCATCCATCTCGCCAAGAATTTATCGATGTCGAACTTGAGATGGGAGAAGTTGGAATGAAAAGCATCATCATAATATCGATACCTCTGATTGAGTGATACCCTCAAAACGCTATCATTCCATGCATGTCCATAACCTTAGAACTCCGTGTTTCCAGTGCTAGAGTCCATCGTTCCCAAAACGTGCCTTCCGCATTATGACTATCCCTCACTTTCTAACGCCCAAGCAGTATTCCTGAGGATGTTTATCGACCGCCACGTAGAGCAAGTACCAGATGCAGTGTTGCGCCGCCTTCTAGGCCATATTCCTCTGCAGTCTTGTCGTCGGTCCTATGAATGGATTCGTTTAGTCTAGTACCGGTACACTCGTGGGGCTACAGAGGGAGTGAGAGTAGTGTAAGAGGAAGTGGCATTACTCACATTTGCTTGCCTCCAAAGATCAAACGCTGTTGTACTGGCGGGATGCCCTCCTTCTCTTCAACGCGCTCCTTTATCTTCGAGATTTTGTAGTCCGGCTCAATGTCGAGTTCGATTTCTTTTCCGGTGAGGGTGCGGACTCTGCGCGGGGCCTGATTAGCTTCATGTCTCTACGATGGAGGGGTGGTGGGGCAAGCAGCGTACTTGATGAGCATATTGGGAGGATGTTAGCGGCGGTATGTAGATGTTTGAGTGATATTGGTGGCTTATGTGCTGAAGGAAGGTGGATTTGGCGTTGTATTTGTACGGAGGCGCAGGCTATAGAGTGGTGGGAGGGTGGGAGAGCGATTGAACGAGGCGTGATGAACCTATTTCTGGGTCACAGGCCGAAGAAACACGCCTCAAAGTAATTCAAACACAATATTTGTTGCGGACAACAGCGCATTTACTTTACTACGATCCTCTCAATTCAAATTCGATATCAATATGCTTCTCGAAGGGTTGGATCTCCTGTGGGAATTCATCAAAAGCTTTTTAGAGACTGAAGGACGTCAAGTCCAACATGCCAATTGACTCCAGGACCTTTCGACAACACCTTGCCATCGAAGAGACATATAACACTAGACTTCATAAGTATCTCTCTTCGCAGAACCCACGTCTTGAACACGAATATCCCTCAAACGCATCGAGATGGTCACATTTGTAAGGCCAGGCCAGCAACACAAACCCCTCACGACAACAAACATGTTGGAAATTCTCTGGAATGATGTTCTTTCGGAAACTTTGTCGACATTGATATGTATTTGAACGATTTCCAAGCCGGCGAACAATCGTCGGCGCCGCCTTACTGTTCGACTTACACAGACGATGGTCATCAAATATCAAGAATCAAGAGCATGGAGGAGAGTGTGAGCAGTAATGACTCAATGAGGGCTTTGCTTTGAACACTACTATTCATGAAAGGAACGAGAGAATGACCAGAGCATATAGCTGCTCGTTTATGGTTCTCTTGTTACTTCTGCTTGAGGTAAGATGCATCAACAGCAACACTATTCTGCATTTCCTCCCCTAACTTTCTGTATGTGATTCAAATCATGCCTTATAGCATTTTCTAAACATTGTCAAGCATCTAAATTATCCAAAATCTCATTTCAAGCCCAATATACAAGTCCAAGCCCCCTTCCCTTAAATCAAAGCCCCACAACAGCACGCCCAACCATCAAAGCCGCTTTCTTCCCATCCTTCACCGTCTTCATTGAGTCCTTAACCCCATCTTTAACTTTCTTCCCAAAACTCTTCCGCTTTCCACTATCATTAGACTCATTAGACGTCTTCGAATCTCTCTTACTAGTCTTACTCGTCACCGACTCCTCCGAGTCTCTGCGCTTGAAGATTCTGCTCATGAACCCTTTCCTAGGCCCAGTCGGCGAACTCGTCTTCGTCGGAAAGTAAGATCCACTCAAAATGCTATCTTTACTCCTCCGCTCAGCCTCCCTCGCACTAAGCGCACTAACAACATCTCCCCGCACATTCTCAACCGGGTCGGACTGGTGTCTGCCACGCGGTCGAGAAGTTTGTCCAGGCTCTGGTGTCGAGTGACGGGTTTCCAACGGTGAAGGCGGATTATCAAGATCAAACCGCTGATGAATTACTTCTTCCTGAGAACCTTCTTCTGTCAAAAGACCAGAATTCCCGGACTGGACAAGGGCTAAATCGTACCGACGGCCATTACGTCTGGATATTGCGACGTGCTCTTCTGGTAGTAGGGGATATACTGGATCAGGAATTATCTCGGGTGCGTCGAGTTCGGATCTGCGTCTGGATATCGCGACATGTTCTTCTGGTAGTAAGGGGCCCGCGTACGCGGGAATGACCTCGGGCGCATCGAATTCGGATCTCCGTCTACGCCCTTGTTCCATGCCTACAAGTGGTTGTATCACTTCAGGTGGAGTGGAATGCCGATTAATCGTTGGGCGTGTCAACTGATGGTTTTGAATGCCAAAGTCGTGTCTCGATTGTTCTTGACAGCTACCAGTATCGCGTCCTTCTCCGGCCAAAGAACTAGACGAGCGAAGGTCAGCCTCCAAGGCAGCAACATGTCCTCTATGGACATCACTCAGGCCTGCCGAAACAAGTGTCTCTGCATCAGACTGATCATCGTTTACAAATGGATTCCCCATGAACTCATCGTAGTCTGTCACTGCAGGACTGTCGACCACGGTAACATGATGACCGTGTTCATAAGCTCGGTGAAATGATTCCTTCTGAGACCAGGGATCTTCATTGCTTCCAGGTGCAGGACCTCGTTGGGGTTCCGAACGGGTCTGAGTGTGTGACACGGCTGTGGGCTGTGTGATGGAGTATTTGGACGATACTGAACTCTGTGCACTCGAAAAGAGTGGGGGATATCGAGACCCAAGTTCTCTTGTTAATGCGCTATCGAGTATGGCAGGTTCCTCCTGGAGATTCAAAGAGGAAGTTACCAGGGTTTGCAGAGCGGGCTGGCTTCGAGAAGTAGGCACTCGTTCATCTGAGCAGACACCCTGTCCATTAATTTCGTATGTCTCGTCAAAGTCCGAACATTGCCTGGACTCAAAGTTGGCTTGTGTCAGAGTAGAGGTCGAGTTATAGGACGGACGACCAACTGAGACATCATGCTGCGGTTGAGGGGATATTTCACGAAACCGTCGGGATGTATGCGAGTTGTCCCTCGATCCATCACGAGCGCGACTCAGTTGTCGTGATTGGGAATCCTGCTGATCTGCATCGCTCTCTCCATACTCTCTGAATATATCCGAAAGGTTTGGTTGTTGCGTAAACCCCAGGTTTTCCCTAGTCCGTGTACCAATTGATTGACGATCTGGTGCCATTAGACGCTGTGATCGCGGCGACATGGGCGGAGAGAATCCAGAGTTTTCTCTCAGTCCGTTAATGACTTGTTTCGGTTTCTGCTGTGTGTAGGAGTCTTCTTCCTCGTCGTCTTCAAATTTGAATCGCTGGCTAGGAATAGGCTTGATAAATTGCCTGCTCTGCAGCGAGTGGGGAGATGACTGCCCGAAGCCTTCTTTGGAACTACCACCCAATTCGCTCAATCCATGTTGGGAACGAAACATGTCCAAACCGTCTTCGATAGCAAGGTACAAATCCGGAAGTATCTTTGAGGCTCTCAAGTTCGGAGATTTGCTTTCGAGTCCTTGATGTTGCGTAGATCTTGGATTGATTCCTGTTCGTATACGGGCCTCGTTTTGGGGTCTTGGTCCAGTTACTGAAGAGTGCTGTGATGTAGGAGACTTCGGTAGGAACTCTTGAGAGAAATTAAAGCCAGCTCTGGACGTGTTCCCAGCCCGATGTGTTGAGCTGTTCTCGAACGTAATTAGGTGACGTCTCGATTGCCTGGGACTATCCTTTGGTGTTGATGGCGTGGGGTTTGCAGCTTGCAGTAGGGAGAAAGGACCGGCAAGATCATCTTGAGAGAAGCCAACGTCAGCTCTCGAGATGTTGCCTGTTAGATGTGTTGAGCTTTTCTCAGATGACGGACGCGTTGGAGATTTCGGTTGACTGTGCAATGACTGTTGGCGAGACCGTCTTTGCTGTGGCCTTTCAGCTCCCGGCGGTCCTGGCGGATCTTTCCACCTTCCATTTGCCAATCTTTCAAAACTTGTCCAATTTTTAGATTCATGGCGTTCAAATGCGAAGGCTACGATCGCCCATCCCGTGGCACTTCTCAAGCGATAGTAAATTTCTAGAGTTGGCACCCTTGAATCAAGCAAATTCAACTCTGAATCTGCATCGTCTTCGTGGAATTCGACGTTGCCAACGGCCAAGGTTGTCAGACTGTTCCAAAAAATAGGGGACTCCACGAATTCGTCCTTTTCTGGAAGCCACTTCTCCAAAGCTAGCGGGTGAGGTCGTGGCCCTGAAGTGTTTTTGAAGACAATCCAGTGGAATTTCAACGTCCTTAAATTCTTCTTGAAACCTCTTAACCACCTTTGAAGAGTTTGAAGGATATGTTCCCAATCTATTTCGTAATTACCGCCCTCTTCCTGAACGTAAAACTGACACTCCAACTCTGTAATCTGGGACCATATCTTCCCCGCTGTCCAGGACTCGGTTTTGCAATCTGTACCCAAGGAACAGAAATTGACGATGTAAGGAACATGAATCGGTACCAACTTTAAAGTTGTTAGGTTATGCAAGAAGTTGGCGTACTGAAAATGTTGGCGGAAAGGCTCTGTCAACATGTTGATGTTGGCCGGGCTCATTACGTGTCCAGGCCCTTTGGCAGTCGTGCGTAATGCAATCTTTGTTGTGTGCCGGAGGCGCAAAAATATTCTTTTCCAGTCCTCGCCATCGTCATGTCCTTCCTGTAGCCTTCGTGATGCCTTTTGAACGCTGTCTACTACCTCTTTGAAAGAGACTGCGTCGAACAGGATGCGGATTTCTCTGCAATGCTCTCCAATGGTGCGCAAAGCATTCTTGGAAAGATGCTTGAAAGGATCTGTCTTGCGCGGTGTGATGCGCAAGGTATTAAATAAGCATGCATCAGGAAATATTCCCTTGATCCTAGAATGCACCTGGCGTAGGGCTCCACGAGACTTAGGATCCAGTCTCTCGACAAGCCATGTGAGAAAATCGAATTTTCGGTCATGATTGCGCCGGTCGTGATAATCGAAATTGCCTTGATTGCGCCAGGGGAACTCCAGTACTTGAAGGAGCCATGGAGGGTCTATTTCGCCGTAAATATCGCGTGACAAATGTGGGCTGACAGTCTTTGGTGTGCTGGAGGGAGACGTTACTAGGTTATCACTTTGATCGCTGCTGGGCGGCATTACGACAATGATGCAGAACGGAGTAGCTGGAGCTTTCCACGCGGAGGTCTATAGAATCTATCATGTTATATATAGGCTTCAATGAAAATGCAGATGTATTCCCGATGCCGCAGTCACACGATTGGGTTGGCACGGGGGACTTTGTGAAGGCAGTCGGGTAAAAGTACCTTCAGCATTACTGTAAGAAGTTTGATCGTGGGGACTGCACAACGAAAGTACCGCAGCAAACAGCTCTCCGACTAACAAAAAGAGAATTGCGCATGGATAATGACGGAAGCAATGTATTCTACCTGGCGAAAAAGGTGTCGTTACGGTAAGCAGATCTGAGCCTGTGAACAGATCAGTTCTCGATGACCAGCAACAGGTGACTTTTTGGTTCCTAGCTCCTAGCTCCGACTGCCACAGAAATCTGCTGGTGACCGATTTTTATGCTCGGTCTTTTTGCGCAGTATCTATAATTTGCTGTTCGTGCTAAATCCTTTACCAATTGGAAACTTGACTTGGCTTGTTTGTGAAGATCGCGCGTTGGGGCCCAATTCATGTTCTTGAAAGCACAAGAAGAAATACTTCAACATGTTCTGAATCAGATTCGATATAGATGACGTATTGGCGAAGAAAATGTATAAATTGCCAAAGTATTCTGTCTTGATACCAAAATACAAATTTGGTGTCTGGATGAGATGAAGGTGACGTGAATTAACAATCCCGCGGTGGATAGGTGAGTTCGAGTTTGACTACGATCTGCAGGATTTATGCGCTCGTAGTTTTATCTCTGATGATTAAGTAAGGAACACTGATGGGCAGAAAGCTTGCAGTCTGTTCGTTAACGTGAGAGCAGATGTAGATGTTCGAGTACTGAGTTGAGCTTCTGTGCTACCATTGTGGTGCAATCCCTACTCTTCAGCGGTGTGTCTTGGCCCATTATGCGTACATATGTAACGTCAAGAGTCTTTGCGCCGGGCTTTCAATTCGTTGCCTTCTGTCAAACCATTGGCAACGATTGATGATGCCCAAACCGAGTTCGATATCGCTACCTCCCTGGAACATGATTCCGAAAATCTCCAGACATTGATCGACATTGTTCCGAAACACAGATACTGGTGACTTGGAAGGCCATTCTCTTATCCAACTCTTCCTGCCTAGTCGACCGTCCGCTCAACTGCCTTTCTCGCCATCCTTGGCCTTTTTGGGCTTCTTCTTCTTCTTACTCCGATCTCTCTTCTTCATATTCTCCATGCCCTTCTTGCACACCTCTGCGTATCTTAGGAAGAAGCCGTCAATATCATCCGGCTGTACCACTGTGCTCATCTTGATCTTCTTGCCCGCGAGTCTTCCCTCTTTTGACTCGCCATTTGTTGCCCGCACAAGGATGGGTAGTGGATTTGGAGGATTCAGATCCCAGAGAGGATTATCGGCTATTTTAAGAGAGGGGTCTGAACCTGTTGACGGGTCGTATGTGAGGCGCTTTTGGAGTAGGGTGACGGAGCCTGGGTGCTTCTTTGCGTGTTGGGTTTTGAAAAGGGCAGTGAGCTTGGTGAAAAACTGGCCAGATTAGCTAGTAATACAACGATCATGTATCTTATCATACCTCATCGTTACTCAAACGCGGGTCGTCTGCCACCATGATTGTGAATGTATAGAATTCGAGGATTTCGTGGGGTTCGAGAGAGTTGCGATGAGGTGGGATCTCGAAGGAGATTGATCGGTGATTATTCGGTACGATAGAATAAGTTCAGGTCGAGAATCAGGCGAAATTTTGAAAAAACCTTGGACAACTATTCACCATCACAGCATATATCATAGCGAATCTTTGGTTGTTTCAGTGAAGAGCTCGGGAACTGATATACTGGAATTCAAGAAAACCACAGGAAAAGAACGCCCATAGCTCGACTGATCGCTCATACTGCGCTCGTCTCGCCACAAAATGAGTCGCTTTAAACATGCAACACCGAAACTGCCAGCTGAGCTTCTGGATCGGCTTGGTCCGTCGAATAACAATGGAGGAAAACGAAAAGGAAAATTTGGTGCGCCCTTGGGCAGAAAGGAGAAGCGTCAAGCCGAACGAGCAGAGAAGAAAAGCCAGCGAAGTCAGTCGAGATCATATCCTCCTGGCGGAAAACCCAGACCGCAAAATTTGAATCCGCCGCCAGAGATCGAGAGAGAGCCCGCGCCGCCGCCTAAGAGAAGAAAGATCGAACCCAGTGCTTTCCCGGATCCTGCGCCAAAATCAATTCTCAAGAAGAAGAGCCAGAAACTGGAGGTATCATCCCAGGAACTGGACTCATCACCTTCTCCACCACCACCGACTCGAAAGTCACGTGCCGTGAAGCATAAGCTGGACGAGGATGATGCTGAAATTGCGGCTCTTGAGAAAAGACTTGGGCTGAAAGGGAAGAAGAAGCTACCAAAGTCGCTCGAAGAAGATGGTCTTGACGATATTCTGGAAGGATTGGGAGACGAGAGTGATGGTGAATCTCAGAAGAGGAAGAGATCAGATTATGAGGAGTACTTATCCAGTAAACGGCTTAATATTGGTGCTGAAGCACTTGACTCGGATATGGATGATAACGACGCAGAGGAGGAATTTGATGTTGAGAGTGGTGAAGATGAGCTTCTCGACGACGACGATGTTGGCTCCGAAGATTCTACCGAGGTGGAGGGAAATGAGGATGAAGAGAAGCTCGAAAAGGACGAAGATGATGAAGATATAGACGACCCACTCGGCCAATCCGATTCTGATCAATCGCAAGACGAGGAGCCCGAGAGAGTTCGGGAAAATCCCTACTTACCAGGAGTCTCTACAAAAGTCGCACCGACACCGACAGTCGCAAAATATGTACCACCATCTATGCGTGGCCCTCCGTCCTCCGATCAAGAAATTCTGACACGACTTCGCCGTCAACTGCAGAATCCGCTTAACAGGTTATCAGAGGCCAACTTCTTGACCATTCTTCGTGACGTGGAGAACGTGTTTAATAACAATCCTCGCCAATACGTTACTTCAATCCTGATTGATCTTCTCATGGAAAGGGTTTGCGTTCGTACCAGTCTGACTGACACGTTCATGATTCTGCATGCTGGTTTCATTTCAGCTGTCTATAAAGTCATTGGACCACATTTTGGAGCTCAGATTCTGGAACGCATTGTTACCGAATTTGATAGATATTACGGTATCGAAAGGGCTTCTGGAGACGGCAACAAGCAAGCTTCGAACTTGATAGCTTTCCTGGCCGATATGTATACTTTCCAAGTATTTGGCAGTCGACTTGCCTTCGATTACATTCGCCTGTTACTCGACTCGAAGTTATCAGATCTTAACACAGAGCTCCTCCTCAAAATTATCAAGAATTGCGGACACCAACTACGAGTCGACGACCCTTCAGCTTTGAAGGAAATCGTGATCTTGCTGCAAAAGCAGGTTAAGGTTGCTGCAGATGAGAATCGTCCCATGAGTGTGAGAACGCAATTCATGATTGAAACCATCAACAACCTCAAAAATAATCGTCAAAAAACTGGCCAGGTGAATGCGAACATCGCTGCAGAACACACTACCACTATGAAGAAAACACTGGGCAGTTTGACCAAATCAAGTGAGCCTTTAGGCGTCGGTCTTGAAGATATTCGTGGCACCAAAAAGGAAGGGAAATGGTGGCTGGTAGGCGCGAGCTGGAAAAACGATACTGCTGCAAAAGAGAATGAGGAGGCCGAGACGATCCAAGACACTGTGCCCATTGCCGCAGCTAATGAAGATGAGGTCAACGAATTAACAGACTTGGCTTTGCTGGCAAAGCAACAAGGAATGAACACCTCGATCCGCCGATCTATCTTCCTATCCATAATGTCTGCCTCGGATTACAAGGACGCCCACCAACGCCTGATCAAGCTGAAACTAAAGAAGACACAGGAGCTGGAGATACCCCGCGTTCTCATTCGTTGTGCTGGTTCTGAACAAGTCTATAATCCTTATTACACACTCATTGCTCGACGACTCTGTGGCGAACACAAATACAAATGGGCTTTTCAATACGGCCTCTGGTCACTTTTTCGACGGATGGGAGAAAAGGGAGACATTGAAGGTGAAGAAGAAGAAGACAGCGAAGAAGATGGAGATGTAAACCTGAGAATGCTTGTCAACCTTGGAAGAATGTATGGTGAGCTCACGGGCGAGGGTGGTCTAGCCATCACCGTGCTGAAGGTCTGTTTTACCATTCCAAACTAACCGTCCGTTCTTGCTAATCAGTACTCATAGACACTTGATTTCACCTCACTTCAAGGAAAAACCAAATCTTTTCTTGAAATCATGCTTCTGACCACTCTCAAGACAGCAATGAAACTGTCAAAGAAGGACAAGAAGACCGACTCAACCGCAAGCATCTCATCGATCTTTGCAAAAGCAAAAAAAGAACCTCAGATCATCGTTGGACTACAATATTTTCTGACAAAGGAATTGGATATCGCCGATTTTGCAGAGACATCAAGTGAGAAGAGGTCATTGAAATCGGGACTCAAAATTGCACAGGCGACACTGGCATTGCTGGCTAGCGAGCTGCCTGCTGTAGATGTTTGAAAGACCAAACTCACCTCCCTCCGAATAGTCGAAAATGTTGGCAATTGAACAGAGAGACGATGCTCAAATTACAGTTTCCCGCTGCAGGTGAGACAGGCAAAATCAGTACACTATCAGCAGCCGAGACAGTATCCATTTGCCTCCAGCAGCAAAATAGCAAACAGCAACAGCATATATACCTCCTCATCTCCCCAAATACATGGCTACCTGAAAAATTCCAATCTTACAGTCATGACTACCTGGAGCGGAAAAATCCCAATCGACTTCGATGGCGAGAAAATAGAATTTGACGCCTACAACCTCATCATCAATTCCCCTCAAGCCCCAACAATCCCAGCTCCATCTCTTGACAATGTCAATCAAGACATCCCCAACAAGCCCCCCAATAGATACAATCCCTCCTACCAAATGCTCTCACTGCAACCCTACCTCCAAGCCCGTACGCTCGCCTTCGCCGCCGACGGCACCCTTCCCACCCAAGAACTACTGAGATTCACAATGCTCCCCAACGAGGGCATACCCGCCGCTAAAAATTGCTTAGACGTTTACGCACAATATATTGCATGGTACAACATATCCACGCAACCACCGCCCGACCGGATCGAGGATATCAGAAATCTCTTTAAAGTAGAACGGGCACGGGTTTTCTTGGAGCTACATGCTTCGATGGTGTATGGCAAGAAGTATTTCGGAATAAAGTTTGCAGGTAGGGATTGGTGGGTTGTGGCGCGTGATGGGTCTATCAATAAGCCATGATTCCATTGTTCGCTTGGCTTCAGGATGTCTTGTCTACTGATAATGGGAAATCAATTTACACACAAGGAAGTGCTGAATGCATACCAAACCAGCTCCTACGATTAGCGAATCCAAAATACCCAATTCGTGGCTATGTGACAAAAAAGCACGATAGAAATGGCAACCTCAAAAATCTCACTGATAACTCACCGATCAACCACGATTCACATCACTCCCGTCACCTAGCAAGCCCATATACATCTATCAAGCCTTCCCTCCATCCAAGTACCCGCCATACCATCACCCTTCTCATCCCCATCATCAATACCTTCTTCTCCACATCTCCACATCTCCCTCCGTCCCTCTCTTCCCCTTCCCCCCTTCCACCCCACCATCCCTACCTCCATCTCCTTCGCCAATCCCACGAAGAACCCAATGTCACCCCAGCAAACGGACCAAAAGCCAAACACCAATCCAGGTCTAAACCATAAAAACCCCCATCCAAATGCCCCTCCCTTAATATCCACAGTCCAGGAAAACATCCATCCCACTCAACGTATTCACAATTAAATACAAACCCACCAACTAAACTTACCCCGACAAATCCCGGAAGATCCCCAACCAACCACATGAAACGTGAGCACGAAGAAGAAAGCAAGAAAAACCCAAGAGGTCGAGAGAGAAAAGTGTCAGTTCATTTCATCCATTCCAATATGCCAATAAACCCGCTTCACTCGATCTCACACAAAGACCAAATGCCGCTGTCGCATGCCTATTCTACAAAAAGATATTATAAACAACCCCAGATCCGCTAGCCTAGTAGTGGATAGCTTTCGAGTACGTGGCCATAGCTGCCTCCTTGAATGCCTCCGCCAACGTTGGGTGAGCGTGTGACGTTCGGGCGACATCTTCCGAGCTCGCGCCGTATTCAATTGCCAGTACACCCTCTGCGATCATTTCTCCTGCGTTGGCTCCAATGATGTGGATTCCGAGGATACGGTCGGTCTCGGCGTCAGCCAGAAACTTGACGAAACCGTCGGTGTCCATGTTCGTTTTCGCTCGGGAGTTGGCGGAGAATGGGAAGTTTCCGACCTTGTATTTGACGCCTATCATGTTTGTTAGCCTGGGATTCAATACAGGAAGTGATTGAACTTTGACTCACCGTCTGCCTTAAGCTCCTGCTCGTTTTGTCCGACCCATGCGACTTCGGGATGCGTGTACATGACGGATGGGATAGCTCCGTAGTTAACATGTCCATAACCTTTGGTTATGTACTCAATAGCAGCAACCGCCTCCTCCTCAGCCTTGTGGGCGAGCATGGGTCCGAATGTGCAGTCACCAATGACTCGGATGTGAGGAATCTTTGTCCTGTATTCCTGGTCGATGATGAAGCGGCCCTTGTCGTCAACCTCAATGCCGATGTTCTCGAATCCAAGACCGGCAGAATATGGTCGTCGTCCAATGGCGCAAAGCACAACATCAGAATCTAGGACCTCCTCTTTGCCACCTTTTGCAGCCTCGACGTTGATCTTGACACCAGCGTCGTGTACATCTCCGGAAGTAACCTTTGTGCCAACCTTGAACTTGATGCCCTGCTTTGCAAGAATCTTTTGGGTTTGCTTCGCGACTTCAGCATCCATACCTGGACCACCGATTTGACCAAGGAACTCAACGACGGTGACTTCTGTGCCCAGTCGCGACCAGACAGAGGCCATTTCCAAACCAATGATACCGCCACCAATGACAGTCATTTTCTTCGGCACAGTCTGGAGTGCAATGGCACCTGTACTTGTAATGACTGTCTTCTCATCAATGGTCAATCCTGGGAAAGGCGTAGCCTCAGATCCGGTAGCAATGATGATGTTCTTTCCACGAACGGAAGTCTCACCACCGTCCAGAAGGTTGACCTTGAGAGTGTGTTCGTCGGCGAATGCGGCGGTACCTTTAATGTATTCGACATTGTTCTTCTTGAAAAGGAATTCAATACCCTTTGTCAGACTTGACACCGAGGTGTCCTTTGCCTTCATCATGGTCGGTAGGTTGAGCTGTACATCGCCGACGTCGATTCCGCGGTTTTTCGTGTCGTGAAGGATTTGGTGATATAGTGCAGAGTTGTTGAGAAGAGCTTTCGATGGGATGCATCCAACATTCAAACATGTGCCACCTAAAACACCACGCTTTTCTATGCATGTAACCTGTGTATATCAGCGTTGTCCGATTCCCGCAAAGAGCTGGTGTGGGCGGCTGGAGAGCTTACTTTCAAGCCTTCTTGTCCGGCCTTGATAGCGGCAACATAACCAGCAACACCACCTCCTACAATCACAACATCCTTCTCTTCAGCTTCTGAGGCATATCCTCTTCTCGATGTGTAGTTCTGAATGGCGGGAAAGGGAGATGGGCGGAAGGCGAGTCTTGAAGAGGAGATGGGCCGTATCGACCTGGACACGGTCCTGGGCGCAAACGACTTGAGCATGTTTGCGATTAGGTTGTTTGGTGGTGGTCAATTGGAGTCACGGTTGGAGTGAGTTTGTGCTTGTTGGGATCTTGAACAATTCTTGGCCTGGCGGGAAGAGGCGGCTCCACCGAGGAGAGGCGAAAACTGCCTTAGAACTACTGTGTACATAGTATTCTAATAGACTCTCAGCTACGACAAACATCACCAACTACCCACTGCCATCGATCCCAATTGCCACGCTCCCGTACATCCATCAGCGTCCGTCGCCAGCTGGAGTATCCCCCCAGCTCTTCAGCCCCCGAGCAGCTCCATTGAGGCGACAGGACGAGTACACAGCATTGAGGCGATAGTGCGGCCACTGTGTACCTAACAGTACTCGTATTGATCAGGCCTCCGGCTAGGACCGGGATGAAGCTATTTAAATACCATAGTACTACCTCCTACTGTGGTAGAAAAGTCGTCCTGAGGCCTCCAGGGAGATCTGCTCATCAAGGGAATCATACCGCCTCTCTTAATAATGACACGGGCAATTTCTTCTAGAAAGATCAATGAAGTGCATACGACGCACTCTACCCTCCGAATATTCGCTCCACCTCCGCCAATGAGCATCCCCCAGGGCCAAACACCCTAAACATGTTAATAACAGAGTTCAACGGGCTTCGCGCGTCTGCAATCTGCATCTCCATTGCCTGTCCATGCCCCAGCGTTCTGGTCCTATATTAATCTAGAGATTCACCCTCATTGGCCCTCGAGCATGCTACATCAAAGCTTGGTCAAAATGTATCTCATGGTTATTGTAGATCTACGTCGGTGCAATCTACTGTTGCGCTCTGCCGCCTTCAAGACTCTTCGACAACCGTACCTGCTGGGCAAACCCGGTCTTTCACTCACCACACTCGTTCTTGTCCAGCCACCTCCCACGCCTCCAACGACCTCGAGAACGCCGATAGCCATCTCTATCGCGTGTCTGTTCTTCTTCGACGTGGTTGACCATGTGGAGTCGGCGTTTTTCTTCTCTTGATACTTCTCAGCACTAGTGATACCCTGCTTCTCTCTTCTCTAAACAACTTCGTAAATCTAATCTTGAATTCGGAATTCGCGAATAGACGTCTTCCCAATTCAAAGGCCTCGACGGGCCAAATGTGGCAAATTCACCACGCGCTTCTTTTCTTCATATTTTCCGCATCCTGGATACCATGGACGACTGCTATTCAACTGGATGTGGGAAGCTCAGGTATGTTTCGCTCTTCATGTTTCGTCCACTAGCGCAAGAGCCACACATTCGCTCCATGGCCATCTCCAGCGTGGACTCCCTAGGCGAGCGGCCTGCATACCTCTCAAACGGTGTACATATTTTGAAGCACTGGATGCTGACCTCTCACCAGACTCCGTCAAAGCAGCTGCAAAAACCATAGCAAAGGAAATGATGTCCTTCTACAAAGGCGACGAGCCAGGACAAATTCCAGGAACTCTGCTAAAGCCCTATTACTGGTGGCAAGCTGGAGCCATGTGGGGAGAGCTTGTCGAATACTGGGCCATGACCGGCGATTCACAGTACAACAACGTGGTCATGAGATCTTTGCAATTCCAGGTCGGAGATGACAAAAACTACATGCCAGCGAACGCGAGCAAAGAGGAGGGCAACGATGATCAGGTAGGCTGCAGTTTGGATATGAGTTTCGTCCGCAGATCTGACGTAAGCTAGGTATTTTGGGCATTTTCCGTCATGACCGCAGCCGAGTTGAATTTTCCCGATCCACCAGCTTCACAGCCCCAGTGGCTAGCATTGGCTCAAGCCGTCTTCAATTCGCAGATAAAGCGATGGGATACGGACTCATGCGCCGGTGGCCTCAGATGGCAGATTTTCTTCACGAATCCGGGCTGGACCTATAAGAACACGATCTCGACAGGAGGACTGTTTCAACTAGCAGCTCGATTAGGACGGTACACTGGAGACCAACTCTATCTGGATTGGGCGGACAAAACGTGGGACTGGTTGGCCTCGACCCCCAATTTAAGGCCTGATTTCACCGTCAACGATGGTAGTGACATTAACAAGAATTGTACGGACGCCAATCATATTCAGTGGACCTACAACTATGGTTCATTACTGTATGGGTCGGCTATGATGTATGATCACGTACGTATCGTTCTTCCCTCAGACCAAACCTCTCCTGACACCATTGTGCAGACCAAAGGCGCAGACAAAGAGAAATGGAAAGCACGTGTAACCGGCCTAGTAACCCAACTCCAAAAGCGCTTCTACCCCACCAAATCACCAACCGGCGCCGCGTTGTCACCAGACATAATGGTCGAAATCTCGTGCGAATGGGTCAAAGAATGTAATCCCGATCAAACTTCCTTTAAGGCCTATCTCTCCCGCTGGCTAGCTGGAACTATTCAACTCGCACCCTTTACACGCGATCTCATTATGCCAAAATTGCAGTCTTCCGCTTTGGGCGCAGCACGACAATGCTCCGGTGGCGATACAGGGTCGAAATGCGGAAGAGATTGGAATTCTGGTACGTGGGATGGGTATACCGGTGTTGGAGAGCAAATGTCTGCTCTGGGTGCTATACAAGCTACGCTTATCGAAGAAGCCAAATTACCTACAACTTCGCATAATGGCGGTACGAGTAAGGGTGATCCGAACGCGGGGACGAAGAAATCGAGCCAGCCAGCCTTAAAAGAGATTACGATGGCCGGCAAGGGTGGAGCGGGATTTATGACGGCGTTATTGGTCATTGCGACTCTGGGTGGGTGCTGGTGGATGATTGATGAAGATGGATAGTAAGTTCCCTCTTTTCAATCACGTGTCTTATCTTTTCCGAGATCAGAGCTAAAAACAATGCAGTACTACGAAACAAGCGAGGAGAATGAGCGAGAATTTTTTGCATCACAAATGGTAGGGTTCCAGGACTTAGGGGTATTCCATGGACACTGCGCAACGCATGACTATCTGTGCCTTCACTGTGCCAGCCTCTTCAGATATCGCCTTGCGCCCACTGTCAAACTGGCTATGTCTTTGTTCGTGTATTGTAAGACATAGATGTGCAGAAACACCAAGGCCCGAATCTGTACGCACTCACCGCGGGAGACGCCGAACTTGTCGATCATGAAAGTCCAGTATTTGAAAAGATAGCACAGAGGCACTGTTGGGAAGGATGGGATAATATGCGTTGGGCGAGGGGCGGGCGAAGGGGACAACAGGGAGTTCAGGAGATGCATGAGGAAGCGAGGGGAAGATACTATTTCACATATATCAGAATTCTACGCTATATTATTCCCTCTGTCATTTTTTGCAATCGAGAATTGGGTTCCTGTGTTACGTCCCGGTTCTGGGTTCTTGATTTGCTAGATGTTTGTGGACTTTGATGTCGATTTGGTGCTGGTACTTAAGGGATGGGTTGTCTTGGTGCTGATTGGGGAGATGGTTGTGTCGTTTCTTAGTATTTATGCTACACTTTCTGTGATCGTGACTTTTGCGTTTGTGGATGGAATGGAAGTTGGTTGTTATGAGGCGCTTACCGCTCTTGAATAGTAAGACTGACATTTTAGGCAACACATTGGGCACTGCAGATTACGAAGATACTTTTGAGATTCTGGATCATGTATCGGCGGATACTTGTACAAAAACTTACTATTGATATTTGAGTCTTGCGTATGGCTTTTTTCCGCTGTTCTGGTCGTTGATGTTGTGTTAGCTGTCCGCTAGGCGAGTAGATTCTAGGAGATGATTTTGTTTGGTCTTTCGATTTTCTTTTTGTTTTTGATTGGAGAAATGGAGTTGGTTTGGTGGATGGGGAGGCGGAGGGGGTATTAGTAAAGAAGGGTTATTATTTAGTACTAAAAGGTCTTGACTTTTTGAACTGAAGAATTTACTTCTATGTAAATCATTCAGTAGGCCTCCAAACAACCTCTGCGAGTCTTACTTCCTCCCTCCCGCACAACCCCAAACCACCTCTTGATCTCTGAATGATCGGACTAAGGGAGTCACGGGGATTACTAATGTGATGTTGTGGGTTCTAGTCTAGAGAGCTGTTGGAGCCTACTTCATGCTGTCTTTGGACGATTAAGTTGATTGTAGCACCCTCATTAAATATACAAGATAAATAACATTGTCCTCCTTAGTGGGAAATATCTGTTCGAATGAGAGCCATTGCATCGCGGGAAAAGTTGAAAGGAAGATCGTGGGTTGGTTTCGAGGCTTCTTGGTTGGTGCTTTGCTCGGGGTTCACGCAAGAGATGAAGATTGTCTTTAACGTTTGATGGGATTTGTTTTTGTTACCCTAACAAAGCGTCGTGGTTGTTAGCTGGCGCAGTCAAAGAATGAGAGAACAAGTCCTGTTAGCTGTTATAACTCAACACCCACTCTCAATTCTTTAGTGCGAGCCCATGTCAAGTCTTCCCATCACCTAAAAATATTGAGCAGCCATTCCAGATGTCGAATTCAAGGCAGCCACCCATGCCATCGCTCACAAACAACCCAAGAGTGCGGTTTCAAAACCTCATCGACGGGGATTTCAAGGCACGATATAACGCTGCCATGGTAGGTTTCGATGCTTCCACGACAGGAAAAAGTGCTATACCATTCCATCCCCTACCCGACCTCCAAAAACTCAATTCCCGTCTTTACGCCAAACTCATCGCGAGAGAGATCTTCTATGATCTAAGGTCCACCCGGATTGCCGAGATGCCAAATGTCGATCCCTTCTCTGGCGATATCCAGGTGGAGCTGAATTTCCCGGGATTGCTGCCACCGTACGAAGATATGGAGAGGGTTGTTGTGGCGGTGACCAAATTCAGGGCTTGGGCTCATGTTTATAATACGGTACAGGCGCGTATGACGTGGCTCGATCTTGAGAATCTTTTTCAGAAAAGATTGAGAGTGGAGTGGGAAAGGATTGAGGCGGATGGGTTTGAGATGCCTTGTAAGGGGAAGGGGACGTCTACTGTGTGGTATCTGAAGACAAGTTGAGAACCTGATATCATCGAAGTTGGTGGATATGGAGAGATGAGGTATTGACCGTCCTTGTATTTAGATTCTTTCTCATGCAATCTCTTGTGACCATCCAAACGCTTTGGTTCAGTGGAATCGGCGTGTGTGGAAATTTTGTAGGAAGTGAGCAAGAAAGTGAGTTTGCTGTTCACCTCTTGAGCGCATCTCTGCGCCATTAACCAACCAATGTCCCTTCCCAAAGGCTTAATGAAATCCAAATATCATATTCGATGATTTGGGCTCGCTGCTGCGACTTCAATATCGCCATATAATCTCCATTGCGAAAATTCTGATACTGCATTCTCTCAAGGACGAACTCAGCATCGTCTCCACCATCTCCGTCAATGCCATCTGTCTATCCCTTGCCTAATCTGCACTTTCTGAAGTCCATGAATAGTAATTGGAAGGGAAAGAAGGGAGCAACCCATTCGAACGCCGAGCCCACAGAGGTCAACATTGCCTTCAAACTCGCAGTACGTTGATTACTGGTCCACGATCGAGAAGCCGGATCGAGGTTTTCTGCAATCGACCAGCGGAGGCATAGCAAGATATCAATTAATACTATGTAAACGACTGGTCATAGAAGAACGGCTGTAATTTTCCGTGGCATGGATGGACGTGCCCATGTTTTCAGCTGAGCTGAGCGTGTAGGCACCTGGGCGGCTGGGCGACTGTGTAGGTATCTCCGGAGTGATCCTAGGATAAGAGAGCAGTGAAATATTAGAAGAGCATTGATTCAATGGCAATCAATGACTTTGAATGGATTCTTGATATCTGATGACATCTGAAGGTTTGAGTGGAACAGTCCGCCTAAGCGCAATTCATAAACGCGCTGGAACGCGTCGGCCGTATTCTATTGGGCAGTTTCATGATTATTAATTTCATCTCACCACCTCCTCTCCTACTAGTACCTACCCATCCACCCATCACCTTTCTACTAATAAAATAGTCCTCCTTTCTGAGCATCACTCAACTCATTCGAACGAAATCAAAACCCACAATCGCAAGCTTCTAGACCCTTGATTTTGTTACTCATCGAAGCTTTCAAGCTTTTGGGAGGTATCGCCAATTCCCAGAACTACAATCATCGACTACATTTCCAAGATGACGCTTCTCGACCTACCTCCCGAGATCCTCCAGACCATCCTCATCGAGTCTGTCCGCCTACGTGGCTTGAAGCGGGGAATTAGGTTAAGACTCATCAACAGTACGTACTGAGCCCGACAAAACCTCCAGACACCGCCGTGTCTAACCCAAACCCCCAGAATTCTTCTCCCAAGAGGTCATCTGGGCCGTTTCCAAATCAGGAATTCTAGAAAATCATTGCAACCATCCATACCAAGGATCGCCTCCTGGGGAATACCTTCTTCCCAGAGCACTCGAGAATCGCGGTGATGAGAAGGGCAGGTATACCTTACAGATCCTACGCCAACTGGCTGATAAACTATGCTCCTTGAATAATATTTCGGACCAGGAGGTTTGGAAGAAATATATGGTTGAAATGACTTCTTTGGTCGCCGATGCCCATCCATGTTTCACAACCGTGTTTCCAACGGGCAAACAATGTATTCCTGCAGAAACGGAGCCATTGGCAATGGATGCACATCTCCTAGCTGCCGCTGCCCATTTGAACATGATCCCCGTTGTCAAAACATTACTTACGCGCGGAATTTGGCACGACAAACCGACCGCTCCATTGACATCAAGCGCTCTACTCGGAAATCCCGCAACTCTAGCCGCCAAAACAGGGAACAGTGAGATCCTCTCTTTACTTGTCCAAGGCACTTTCGCACCAACCTACAATAATCTGTGGAAACAGCGCCGCGGTCTCCTAGCCACCGCATCAGCCGCAGGCCACACCGACACCGTCCGCGTTCTCCTGAACCGAAAACGAAATCCCGATTGCACAGACGCTGATTATCGAATGTACCTCGTCCGCGCATTACGAACCCCGAGTCTGGAAGTGTACGAAACACTTCGAACGGCGATTCACGAATTGGACGGCACACCAATGGTAAAGAGATACGAAAAAGTGTTTGGAACGAAGTCGTTCTTCCAGACTATGTTCAAGACATGTGTTTGGGAGGGTTGGGTGGCGATGGCGGTGTATTTCTTGGATCTGGGGGCTCCGGTCAATTCGTGCCGTGAGAATGGTACTACAGCCCCCTTCATCAACAATAGTCCACTCGCCTATGCGTGCCGTACAGGTAACGTTCACATGGTACGGATGCTGCTCAACCGTGGTTTAGACGCCACATTCACGTTATCATATGCAGCAGCAGGCGGCAATCTCGCTCTCGTCAAGTTATTGCTGGATCACGGTTGCAACCCGAACGAATGTTATCCACCACCACTTGCATGGGCAGTAGATCTCGAACACGAAGAGATATTCAATCTCTTACGTGAACGTGGCGCAGAGATGAAATTTCCATCGGCCAGACAAGATATAATCGCGAGGGCAAGAGGTGCAGGGCTGGAATCGATGCTCGCGTTGATACGAGAGAAGGAGGGGATTGATCCGTATGATTCTACTTATACGACGCCTGTGCCACCACCGAGAAAGCTTTGCTTCATGTGCGAACAATTGCCTGAGGAAGCTGAATGACGGGAAATCAAGCGGGGTGGTACGAGAGGTGTATGGAAGGGCTGAGTAAAGAATTAGTCGGTTGGAGGAAAGGATGGGCGACCTCCCGGTTGAAAAGATACCACCGAAGAGGTTAAGATGAGAAGTGACCATCAATTTCTGGTGAGAGGACGTCCAATGAAGGCGTTCAGGCTTGGAGCCTCAGGTCCAGAGAGAAACTCAGGTGTATTAATAGAGCAAGTCTCCAAAGTAACTTCGAGCCTAGCCATCAGACCAACGCGACTAAATTTCTAGCAGAATCATCTGAAACTCGCGGCGCGAGCATAGAGTCAGTCCTGCCATGTCGCAGTACTCGTGCATGATTCACGTGAAAGAAATCATTCGCTTCCGCGCCGATTCTATTGTCAATGTCACGTCGCAAGGTGGTGAGAAACGCGTTCCTGTATCCCATCAGCGTTTTCATCTCCACGTCGAACAGCCTCGCGTGATCGAACCCATCAAACCCTCACCCACAAAGAATCTCTGCTTACTCTCCCTCCACACAACTAGTCCAACATCCCTCAACCCTTTCACAATACCCTTACTCGAGCTTGCGTGATTTCCACCATGTATGTCAACTCTCCTGACTAAGAGTAGGTATTAAGGCAACCCGCGCGATAAACTCGGGCCGTCTCTACACACCACATCAAAACCGGAGGCTAACTTGGCAGCCGAAAATCTCGCCGGACGACGACATCGTACAGGAAAATTCCGTCTTCCCCAGAAGCGGGTGACGTGATGAGAACTAGAGGATTTCGACAGCGGAGCGATTCCTCTCTTCCGCGCTCTTGACAGCGGACTACCTCTAGCAGCACAAGTCATCGCGTTAGTGTACCGACGTTCAATCACCACATCTAGACCTCGATATAGCCTCGTATCTGGGCGGAACGCTGTTGCAACCCGGATCTTCGTCGTCGGGTAACGGGTATCCAAGGGAGAAAAGGTTGCCGCGTGTTAGCCCACCCGAGTGAACTCTGGCTCACGGCGTTTTTTGCGAACCAGAAACCGGTATACGCGCGACTCTTGACACTCAACTGCCACGCACTCTCGATCCAGGCTCTCGCTGGTTATTTCCGCTGGAAATGTCGAGATGCATGACAGTGTACGTAGGGTCCACAGGGTTGGTCACATTCCCCAGAATCGTGAATCGTGAATGCATCGAGGGGACGGAAGCGCTCTGACTCTGGCTGGATACGTGCATCCGAAGGGCTTACGCAGGGAAGCGAAAACAGGAGGATAAGAATAACTTTTACGGGTAGTAGCAGAGTTCCTAGGCAGATGGCAGCATGAATCTCTACAACTCGACACAAAAAAAAATACGACGTCACCTCTAGAATCTCAGAGTCAGAGGAAACGTGTAAGCACATCCCAATCGAGAATGCGGGATGAAGGGAACAAAAGTCGGGAACCCAAGTCGTCGGGAAAGAAAGAAAAAAAAAACACGAACGGGCGTCGATAGATCCAGTCCCACGGCATGAATTCCGTTATCGGTATCTGCGCAATACCACAACCAGTCTCGACCAAGTCTCCCAGCGACCCAGCCAAGGAAAGATACGTACCGTACCAAACATGCCACGCACAAAAGAGCACGTGCGTGGCGGTCTCCAAGGCAGCTGTACAGGGCAACAAGGAGAATTACTGTACGGAGTACCGTTGTCGCGGTAAACAAAAGAGATGGGATTGGCGGGAGGGAACAGGGTTCGAAAGGCTCACCCATCTTCGTTTGTCGTTCAGGCGATAATTGATCGATCGTTCGACAGGGAAGGGGAAGGGGATGGCAGGTGGAAACAGGGATGCGCGAATCGATAAAAGAAGTCGTGGAGGGGTTCCAAACGCGCTGCGAGGCTACGGTTTGTGATGGATGTTTGATGGAAAGCCGTCTTGGTGAGGCAGAATGTGATGTGTGATGCCAAGTTGTGGTGTTTCAGTGATGCAAGTCTGGCCTGTGATGGTGGTGGTGATGAGAGATTGAGACAACAAGTCGAGTTGGTTGGAATCGGTGTGTATCTTCACGTGGGTTCGACAAACGAATGGGTTGAGGAAGAGCGCGACATGTTCTAGTTCCTCATCTATGGGTGTACACGTGCTGTGCCATCAGTCTTGCGCTTTCGGACGAGAACCTCACGGGTCTTTGGTGTCGTGAATGGTATCTATGAATGGTCTTTCTCATTATTGGAGTATCTACTTGTTCCTCATTCATGGCATCATCATCAACCATACAAACTATCAATTGTACATGACCCACGATCCAATCATCCATGCGACCTTCACTTCCTGACAGGTGAACGTCACGGTGCCATGTGCGCCAGCCAAAAAAAGGCTATCGCAAGCTGCATGGAAGAGCAAAAAAAGCTGTGGAGAAAAATAATACACGGCAGTCGCGCTTAACCACCAGTATGGTTGTCGCCTGCAGAAGTGAAGTTCAAAACTACAAAAACGAGAAAAACAAAGGAAATCGCCATGTGGGTAGTCGTTGAAAAGTCCTTTTTGCCTCGTGAGAGATACCGTCTTTGCGCCGTGCTGATACATCGATGTGTGATTGGGGTGAATTATGGATGATGATTATGGGTGGTGTTACGGCAATGGAGCCGCTGCTGCGGAGAGTCAATCGAGGAGTGCTCGATGTTCTGTGGTGGAAATCCGTGCGCGCCGTTGGCAAGGCAGCGCATGACAGTATAGAGAATCAAACTGTCATACACCACCTGCACGTTTTTCAAAAGCATCACGTTGCCTCTTCATTTCTGCGGGGTCGAATACTGGCAACCCAGAGCCAGCTCGAAGACTTCCCTGGCTCGAATTGCTTTGCTTGAGGTCGTTCAATGCGCCGAGACTCTTCATCTTGCGTAATCGCGACATTGTTGTTTTTGATGGTGCAACGTTGCCATTCTCTTGTTCCAGGTCGTGCTGTTGCTGCGGGATGATCTCGTTGACTTCGACTCTTTGCTTTGGTTTCATTTTACGAAACTCACGTGCAATACGTTCCAATGTGCTACCGCCTTTGCCTATCGGTGTTTCAGGCCGTAATGGTTGTTGTGAGCATTGTGAGTGCTGTGAGTATTGCGAAAATGATGACTTGCTGCTACTTGTGGATGCGGTTTTGCTGTGAAGGCTGTCGTTGCCCATGCTGATTCCCGAGTCGACCTTGCGGCCTTTGCGCTTGTCGGTGTCAATCTCCATAACATTGATGGGCTCCTCACCAAGTGGAAGCAATGGTTGGGTCGGGTTGTAAGCAACATTATTGACGTCCCAGCATTCGTTGATCATGCTGTTGGCTAGAGTGAGATATTGGGTGAGCGTACGCTTGACTGCAGGCCATCCCGTGGCTTCGCCTTCGAGCTTGTTCTGGTTGATCAAGTTGTTCAAACAGTCTTTGTTGCCACGTTTTTCTACCGTTTGAATGTACTTGAAAAACCCATCGCGCTGCTTCGTGAGGATTGGGATGGTAAGCTTCGCTGTTGGTTGTGTTGACATCACAGGCGGATACAATGTGTTCAGCATGGCATGGCAGTTGTGCTTGTGGAATGGCTCGAGGCACATTTCGTTGATCAGTATCTAGGATGGTTAGCTGTGCACCGCAGCACTGACTCAATGATATTACATACCCATCGCCGTAGCGAGATATACAAGTTAGTATATAGAGCTTCAACTTTGCGTTCCTTGTTCTCCAGACTCTCCACCCATTCCGCTACTGATGCATTCCAGTCCTTTAGTTCCTCAATCCGTTCTGGTGATTCTTGAGCGCCCTCATCGATCCCTATCCTCTTCAAAGATGCAGCGATCTCTTTCCGTCTTCTTGACTCCAAGTCCCTAAGATAATCGAGAGCGGTGAGCGACTGCGGGAAGTCGACCATTTCCAATTGAACAGGAAAGCATCGAGTTAAGAAAGAAGTTACAAAAGCCGGCGGTAACGAGGCATGTTGTGGGGGAAGCTTTGAAATCTCGCTCATAAGCGCAGATGTAAACTGCGTGGTGGCAGTTTGGTAGTCTTGTGAGAATGCGGGCGATGTTGGAGAACTTTCACTCGATGAAGTTGGACTTGCTGATCGACATTGGATGGGCGTTCGCTGTGCTCTTGGGGCACAGTTGAGAGTGTACATGGTTCGGAGTGGTATCTCATAGGTGCCAGGATATGACTGGAGGTGTTCGAGGATGACTGCGTATGAGGCGCCCGAGTTTGTAGATTTTGCAGAATCGTTTGAGCTCTTTCGAGAGTGAGCAAAGACGGACATGTTGGTTGACAGGTAGACGACCAGCCGTCAAGTGGGAAAAACGAGTTGATCTGGGCCGAAGGTGAATGAGTCGAGGCAATGATGGCGGGACGATGGACGGTTTTAGCGTGGCAGAGACTTAGTTTGTTTATGTTTTTGTTTATGTCGTCTGGTGTTGTTATGTTGATGCTAAATAACGCCAAGGATCCTGAATAGGTAGTAGTAATTTGGCGACGTGTGTGGACCGCGTCAAAGTTTGGTACGCAGAAATGGCAGCCGTTGAAATACTTATGGACCGGGCGATGGATAATTTTGAAAGGAAAATATTTCACAAGGGACGAGTGCCAGCAAAGTGAAGTAAATCAACCGCCAATGCTTCGCCTCCTTGTACACGGTGACTTGTTTGATTTTAGATCCGATTGCACGCGGGTTCCAGACGTCTCACAGATACGGTAACCCTCTGAGCGGATGATGGTGGCGACGTCAGGTTATCCAGTGATTCAAGGCCCAAAGACAAAGGTGGTCGGGGCGGAACAAGGGAGTATGCGCTGGATAGATCGTGGGTAGGGATAGAGGGTGTCTTCAACCCTTCGAAAATCGAATCACAACGTCCGTCTCTGCGTCGACTCGTTCCGACCTTTCATGAAGCGTCCAGATATCGCGATCGGGTTGGAGGCTGCTTTTTCGAGAGACCGGACGGTAATGTGCGAAGCCGGCAAACAGCTCTCTTATGTTGTCTGTGTGGGCGAGTCGAGACGAATGTGGCTGGGAGGCACGCAAACGAAGGTTGAGCTTTCGAAACTGAGAGGGCAAGTTTCACAACAACAAGTAGTACAGTTCGAGGGACAGTCCGAGGCGGGTGGCATCTGGCTTCTGGCTTCTGGCTTCTGGATATGCCAGTGGATATGAATACTACCTATGGGCATGACTACGGGGCATATGGTCGCTACTGGCAGTCCTTTTTTGCCCTTCCAAGTTCTAGCGTGGGTACTGGCAGGCACGCACTTCCAAAAGGCTTTCTCCCCATCCGTCGTGTGAGCCTGCGCTTCCATCTGTCCAGGGCGCATGCATAGGCGTATCTAGGTGGTCAACTAGGGTTCCTTGCTCCTGGATTCCACCAGGGGTACCGGAATTGCTCCCATGGCCTCCTAGAGTAGTCCCGAGGCTCCCATGGCCTCCTACCACAGTAGAGTGGTCCCGAGAAGTCCCAAGTTCTGTCCAGCGGCCAGCCCTCGTCCCTGCCAGGAACTGGCTGCCACTGCTACGCTTTTTACAGCAGATCCCCCGCTTCCCATCGCCCTCGCAGAGTCGCAATCAATCCTCGTTGCCTCGTCGCTGCTGCATGGTGCATACTGAGCAGTCATATACCCAGGATACGCTACGTGACATGCTCTGTCTCTCATAGTCTCACTACTTGATTGCGTTCTCCGACTCTTGATTTCCCTCGCCTCGTGCTCAGCGTTCTTGGTTCTTTCGCGGCTTTCTAGAGTGCCGCTGTTCCTTTTCACGCCTCTATGCAGGGTACCGGAGAGGCACTCGAGAGTCAAGACGACTATTATCACCAGTAGAGACAGCATGTGGAGACTCACCATGGCTGCTGACGAGAGTGGTACCTTGACTAAGTCCCCTCAACAGTAGTGGGGTCGGCCGCCGTTGTCCCTCAATCCCTGTGTGCTGGAGCCTACGAGTAGGCGAGTGATTGCTTTGCCGTAGCCTCTCAGTTCTCACTTTGCCGTAGCCTCTCAGTGCTCATTCTCACTCCCTCTGCGGCGCTGTCACAAACAAACTGAGCCGATTTCCTGTGACGGTCCTATCTTGGCAGCCATTCATGTTTGCAATACCTCGATAAAGGGCTCTTCAGGATCCCGTCACGTTTGGCGAAAGCCACTGATCATTTGCGTGTGGGTGCGAGCCTTTTGGCTCTCTTACGATTCTTCGTTGACAGGGGCAGCGGGCGGGATTTACTTCCGCCTTGACAGACGCCACGCTACTGTATGGAGGACATTTCGATTCAGGCACTACCTACACTGACTACGGACTACGCCAGACAGGCCAGGAGCAGGAGGAGGCTTTGGGTTTTGTATGGAAGAAGTCGTTGTATCCGGACCCAGATGGTATTGACTCTTATCTCCCAGTACCAGTACATGAGCACTGTTGAGAGGCCATGTTCTGGCTCTCTGTCCCCAGGACAGCTTCTCTGGCTCTGACCCAGCCTCCTCGTCACCACGCCCTCAATGCTGTGTAATCCGTGGATGTTGACCCAGCAATCTGGATCTATCGCCTGCGTACCCATGTGCGGCCGTTTATTTACTCAATCAAATCGATAGGCACAAGAAAAGCTCCTTTTTTCCATTTCTCATCGACCAATCAAAATCTTGAGCTCCAATATTTCGGGAAGAATTGGGTGCAGCACTTGAATGCAGCCGATATGCGGGCCTGATGCGGGCCTGAGTTCGCCTGAGAATTCGGGATACTCAAGTTGCCTGTTTAGGCATAATGATACGCAGCTCACCCACGAAAGCAGCCCCCGCGCTCTCGCATACCGATTGACATGTTCCTCTCCAGCTGAAGTCTGAATGATTCGATGGTTATAAAAGTACGGATATGGCAATCGATCCGGACGGACTACGTGCCGCTGGAACCTGCCGCTTGCCCATGTCCAGAAGGTACGACGAGATGGAGGAATGACGTGGTCACCAATTGCTGATATTAGCAATAGCGAGACGACTTGATCTCCATATCTCGATCAGATATTGATGGCCATCAGGCTCAACACCGACTCCAGTCCCTTTACGTTGTTGGCGATAAAGATACGATCGATAAGTATGCCCACGTTTACCAGTCAGTCGGTTTTGCTGCAGGACAACCTTTTGGGATCTGGCCCACCATTTCTTTAAGATGCAGACGCGATCGACGGAGGAAACTACATGCTTCTCCCTCAAAATGACCGCTCTTCCGACGCAACCCCACCGCATCGTTGTTGTTGAGCTTCCCAGCCACAGCTACGGCCATGATGCAGTCCCAAACCTGAGGCGGTGCTTCTATATTGATCCCGGAGCATACCCACCATGGAGCTCCATAAGAAAGGTACGTACCCGTCGGGGTAAAGCCCAGCCACCAGGTTGAAACAACAGATTTCCCCTGTGGCTGTTACAATTGTGTGGGCTGCCTCAGTGCGAATCAGGAGAAAAAAAATCTCACCCGAGACTTAGGTCGGAATTATGGGGTTTCGTTACGTTCGCAAGCAAGTGCTAGCCTTATGGGGCGGTGGTCAGTTTATGTACGAGAAAGCGAGAAGCGAGCCAAGACGGATCATAAAATTGAATCTTATGGTACGGGAGTTCCAAGAATCCGTACCATCATTGTGATATCTCAGGTCACTGGCCCGATTATTGTTTGCTCCTCCGAGACCTCATTATTGCTGCCATCGGGTAAATGGCTTGAAGTCGGGCCCCGCTTACAGAGCGCCTGGACTAGGGTGTCCTGGTGGCAATCATCAGTTTAAATGCACCTTCGCGCAAACATCACACCTACACATACAACACCGTCTTAGACACGTAGGGCGTTTCATCGCCTGCTCAACTCCAGGAGATTCCGTTAGGCTCCTGAATATCGAACTTTCTTCTTTTGTCGCACAAAATGGCCTGGATCCTAATGATTTGAGCCACGCCGTCCAGATTCACCCGTTGCGTGGGCCACGGCTGCTGTGATACTACTGCAAAATCTCACGTCGTTCTATGCACTCTGACGGAGAATCTCCGATATCAACACTAGCGACTTTCCGAGCCGCGCCTCACTCACCCTAAACTTTCGCTATCCGAATCTCTGCGGCTAACGTTCCATATATACATACATTATTGACCCGCCATAATGGCAAGAAGCGCACTTGCATACGCCACTGTCGATGTCTTCACCAATGAGAAATTTGCAGGCAACCAGCTGGCCATTGTGGAAATCCCAAAGAACGGGAGTTTCCTTACGCCAGAGCAAAAGCAAGATATAGCCAGAGAGTTCAGCTATTCCGAGACGGTATTTGTGTTTGGTCAAAACGAGAACGAGAAGGCAAGCAATGAATGGACGATCAATATCTTCACAACAGAAGAAGAACTCCCGTTTGCTGGCCACCCAGTGATTGGGACGGCCTGCTTTCTCCTCGGCCGTATCGAAACCGACGAACATGTCATCAGAGGAGCGTTCCAGGCAAAGGCCGGACGAATTGATTTGCTGTATGATGTCGTCAAACGCATTGCAAATGCAGCAATTCCCCATAACGTCCGCGTACATCAAAATTCTCTCCAAAGTACCCAATTGCAAAAACTGCAACCAAGTATCGGACGCTTTCCAGCCGTGTCGCCTATCGTGTCTATCGTCAAGGGTATGACATTTGCTCTCGTTGAACTAGACTCGCTAGACACGCTTACATTCGTCAACACTACGCCGTTCCCAATCGAGGCGAAGCTTGATAATGGCTGGGACTCCTCCTTTGTCGCATGCTATTTCTATGTCAAGCTTGGGCACAGCGAAAAGGGGACCGTCCACCTTAGAACGAGAATGATTGAGTGTGGTGTCGGCGAGGATGCGGCAACAGGATCAGCGGCGTGTACTTTGGCCTCGTTCCTGACGATCCAAGAGGGCCGGGAGGCGAGTTCCACAACATATGATATTGTGCAGGGTGTGGAGATGGGACGGCGCAGCGAGATTGGGGTATCTGTTAAGCTTGGCCCTGGTAGAGCGATTGAGTGTGTCACTCTCAGTGGCAGCTCTGTGCAGATGATGGAGGGGAAGTTATTCCTATGATTCTCACTTGCTGAGGCAACAGAGTAACTGTTTCAAGTGTTCTCTAAACCGTGGGATATACATGTCCGGCTCTCTATCCTCCGTACGTGCTTTCGTACGGTCAAACTGTCAAGCCGAAGTAAGGTCTTCTGCATCAATATGTCACTTTTCTGCAGAAAGACTGCAGACTCATTCTGCAGACGAGTGCAGATCATGAAGTGATATTCACGAATACTCGGTCTTACGCCACAGAGGATTGTAGCGGTCAAAGCATTTGATGGTAGCTGATAGTACGGGTGGGAGATATTTCGCCAGCTGTGATGATAAGGTAGCTCGCTCAACCGAAGATGGCTTGCAGGAAGAAAATCGGTGCCTGCATAGGTCTAATTGACCGCCTGCTGTTGGAGCAGCTGAAGCAGAGTCGCGTACAGAGTCGCGTATAGTGTCGCATACAGAGTCGCGTATAGTGTCGCGTATACTGAAGCTGGCGTGATGGCTCGAATAATGGTACAGGGGCTGGAAATTGAGTTTTCGGGTATTTTGTATATTCTAGTGCCGACGTTGACACCCTGGATGCCTTGTTCACGACCGACGTCGACGTCGACGCCAGCAACCAACAAACACCAACAACTGCCAATCTCCTCCGCCATGGCTATGTCAAGTTCCGCTGAGAGACATCATGCAACATCGGATGGAATATGCAACAGAATACATTCTCTCCACCACGCCGCCTTTGATCCTTTCATCTCGAGTCTTCACGGATGCCGATGTGGTGTTTCCACCAACCAGCCATCGACCACTGAGAATCTTCATCATCGTGGAATCAGCCATCTCTTTAGCCGCCAAACCTTGTATCTTTCCAACGCGCAGGAAAATAAATAGACTTGCTTCGTCCGGCTTCTTCACTTCTACTACAATCGAAGTTCCGCGCTATGTCTGAAGTCATGCATCAGCCAAACGTCGTTAAACAGACACCAACCAAGCTTCACGATCTCCGAAACAACACGACCTGGCACGTTCGAGGCCCCAGTCGACCAAACATGATTCATTTTTTGAGGACATGGTATGCTTTGGACTATGTGCGCCAGATCGTAGTAAATCACGAAGTGGTAAGAGGCGCCAAGTTTGAGCTACATATTGATTGACAACGTCCCAGGAATAGTTTTGACGGCTGTATCTCCTGGTGAATCGAATCAATCCACTCCCTAGCAAGTCTACTAATCTTCTCTCTTTATATATTCTAATCGCTCTTTATTGCTTGTGCTGGTCACTACAACGCTTCATTCATTCCTTCAATTCAATAGTCTCTCCTTCAAGACCGCACTTCATTATACATCCAACCGCCATAATGCGTTTCGCCAACATTTTCTTCGGAGCCTCATTCATTGGCGTTTCCTTGGCCAAGGCTTTGCCTATCCCTTCTCCTTTTGAAGTTGATGATGTCCAACCAGCTCAACCCGTAGCGTGAGTCAACCTTACACATAACCCATCATCACCTAGGTCAACAGTAACTAACATCCACAACAGCAAAAGAGTCATCCAAGCAGGTTCAAATGCCCAACCATTCCCCATGCTCGGCGTAAAGGCGCGCTTCGTCAATCCTAACGTCGAAGTCGTTTCTCGCGATCTCCTCGGTGACCTCGAGGGTCTTCTCGATGGAAAGAAGGGAAAGAAAGCAGCGAAGAAGGCAACCAAACCAGCTGGAGCCGCAGCCAATGGCACCGCAACTGCAGCAGCTGCCAAACCCAACGCCGGCAAATCTAACAATGGAACTACAGCAGCCGGAGCCGCAAAACCCAACGCTGCGAAACCAAAGGCTGCGAAACCGAATGCCGCGAAGGGTAACAGCACAACTGCCGCTGGATCCGCAAAGCCATCAGGCGCCGTCGCCGCAGCAGGAAATAGCACAGCCGCCGCCGCCACCACCACCGGCAAAGGGAAGAAAGGAAAGAAAGCCGCAAGGGCAGCCGGCAACGCTGCCAAAAAGGCAAAGAAGGCCAAGAAAGCAAAGGCGGCCGCAAAGAGAAATCTAGTCACTTCCCTCGAGCCATTCATGTAGACACATTTCCTATCACTTGACGTCCGGGAGAAAACATCAGCAGTCGTGGGAATCGTGTGTATAGCCTAGGATAGAGGTGCGGGGTCCGAAGATCAGAGAAAAGGATCATGAGAATGAAACGGTTGTGTTTTCTCGTTTTTATGTACTGTGCATCTATGTTCTCGGCGAATACGCATAGATTGGTTCGTTGGTTCCTTGGCTTCGATAGGATGGGTTCTTACATAACAAACTGAAGAAAAAATACCATGGCAGTTTTTTTTTTCAAGATCCCTTTCCCCTTCGAAAGAGCAAAGGAATGTGTAAACGGGATACCTCATCAGCACAGCACGGGGAACCGATTCGATATCATATATAAAATAAACAAGGCTAAAAGCATAGACGAGTTTCCAAGCACAGTCCTCCCGAAGAAAATGTGATCTACTCCCGAGAACCTCCCGCAATAATCAAAATGCCAAAATAGAAAAGGTGGAGTGTTGATTATGTTCCGTTCTGTTTCCTCCGTGTTAAAAACATGAATGGGAGCAAAGCTCACGTAATGTACATCAACTGCGTGTCTGCTAACAGGGAAGACGCAAAGAAAAGGTGAATTCACACAAGGGTAAGATGATTACCAAACACGGATCTATTCAAAAGGACTAAGCGATACCAGTATCGTGAATTCTACAACTTCGCCCGTTCCTCATTCTTCACGCTAGCCCTCCAAATCTGTACTTCAGGAATCCTTTCATATCCTTCGGGGAAATATTTCTCACCCAAAACTTTCTTCAAAACCTTCCCACTGGCCGTTTTGGGTAATTCGCCCTCGACGACCCTCAAGAGGGTAGGCATTTTATATCCTGCCAGTCTCACCCGCAGATCCTCCCTCAGGAGCCCAATAGTCAATGTCTCTCCGCTGTCTGGACCTCCAAAAGCTTCGGGATGTAACGTCAGTATAGCGCCAACTCTTTGTCCGAATTCTTCGTCTTGAACACCAACCACGATGACTTCGGCTATGTATGGGAGGGCGAGGAGTTCTCGTTCTATATCTAGGGCTGAGATTTTATAGCCACCGGATTTAATGATGTCTTGAGAGGCGCGGCCGATGATGAAGTGGTGGTTTCCTTCGCGGCGAGCGATGTCGCCGGTTTTGAAGTAGCCTTCTGCATTGTGAGCTTTCGCTGTTGCTTCGGGATCGCGGAGGTATTTGGCGAACATGTGCTATGCAGACTGTCAGTGATGGAATGTAGTGAGTGGAAAGGAATCGTACCGCGTTGCGAACGAGGACCTCGCCTTCATCACCGTTTGAAAGCTTGACGTCGTAGCCTGGTACTATCTGTCCAACTGAGCCGTCTGGAACATCTGTAGCACCCATCTGAACCTTGAATATGGCTCCAAACTCCGTGCCTCCATATCGCTGCACTATCCTCTCCTGCATCAACTCTGTCCAGAACTCAGCAATTGGGTGCGGTAATGCAGAAGTTCCACAAAGAACAGCGCGAAATTGCCTAGCACCAAGGATATACTCATTGACTCTTTCAGGCGGCAACTTGCTGAGAACTTGTTGATAGTGCCTTCGCATTCTCATGTAGATTGTTGGGACTCCAGAGAAGAATGTCAGACGTCTTTGCGGGTTTAGAACACCTTCTCGCCAGCGTTCCCACATCCATACTTCATCAAAGCCACCTGAGCGAAACTCTATCGTTGCGCCAGCCATGAGGAGAGGGAAGAACATGATGCCGATCCCTGTTGCATGATGGACGGGTAGGCAGTGTAGCAGTGTATCGTCCTGTTCTATACCATAGTGCTCGGCGACTTGCAGTGCAAAATCGTGCGTGAATGCCCTTCTCATGACTGCCCCTTTCGGTGGCCCTGTTGTCCCTGATGTAAAAATCACAACGCCTGGCGCATTGTCGTCCATGTAGCGATCTGATGAGATGTATATATCGGCGGAGGAAAGAGGTTCGGCACCAATTGACGGCTTAATCGGTACGCATTTGAAGTCCTTATTCGTCGAGAGGTTGATATGCCTCTGTAGTCCCATGCCCAGATTCAACGCACTCTCAGCAGCTAACACAGCAACAGCCTGGGATTTATTGATAAAGTACGAAGCTTCTTCTACAGGCAGAACGGTAGTCATAGGTACGACAGCTGCCCCTGTTGCCAGAACTGCCAGTACAGCAACGGTAAACTCATAGCCCCCTGGCGCAAGAACTGCGATGTATATCTCTTCTCCTTTTCGTATTGCCTCTAATTTTTGAGGAGAGAGTATATCCAGTATCCGTTCTCGAAAAGCAAGGACATCGGTAAGGAGTTCCAGGTACGTCCGTTCGGTATTGGCTCTGACATCGCGTATAGCAACCCTGGGAGGTCTCCGATGGGCCAATCTTAACAGCCTAGTAAACAACGGCTATAGATACCATTAGCATATCCCCCAAATCTCAGTACTATAGCTAAAGAAAACAAACACACCATGCAAGGAAGCACATTCCTCCCACTATGTTGTGGTGTAAACTTTGTCCGATCCCAGTTTTCTGGAGCCATCTCGTATTTCAGCCACGATTCGCAACAACGGCATTTCCTGAATTGATATCATACTGGTCTTCAGAGTGGATGAGAGACTTGCCCCTCCGTGCTACTTCTCATTGCACGACGCAGTACCGACCCCGCAACACATATGGGGGAAGCATTGGCATCGCCGCAATTGGCCGAGAGCGGAGATTCTCGGCGATTGAGGATGTACAGGTGTACACCAGTACTGCTTGAATAGAGTGCTAGAGACTAAGTAGTCATCGTCGAGGTTGGGTGGCATGTGAGTGCAGGAATTGAGGTGAATATAAACCGGTGATGAAGGGCATGAGGAAGACTAGTAGAGTTGACACCACCATGGATAGAACTAATAGGGGGGTTTGACTGCGAAACAACTCTAAAGACGAACCAGGCAATGTTTCCGTCGCGCTCGACACCTTGTCAACCAACAACAATTCATTAGCTCGACGAAGCGGCGTTGATCAATGATCCTACTCGCCGCTGCTCCAACCAAGCTCGCTTCGAATCTTTGCTGATGATGAAAACTCTGCCAGGATACCCAGAGAAGAAGCGTTGCTCCATGTTGCCCAATTAGAGAGAATAAAACCAGCGGTATCCGGTCCTGATCGAGTCCAACCTCCGTCCATCGACCAAGATGTCTTTAGTATTCCAGACGCCAGTCTCGTACCATCATACGTCCTGGCTTCCTCCAACCGCTTCTCTAAACCCGAAGCAAATTCATAGATTACATAGAATCTGCTCTTTTAGAACCTACATCCAAAGGTGTCGGAACCTCAATCCCAACAATTATGGGAGCTTCTCTGCCCAAGCCTGATGGCGGTTCTCCGAGCGACTCTGACCAAGGATCGAGCGAGTACAAGAGAAAAGGCAACAACAAAATGACTAAGTCTCGAGGCTTGTATAGCAAAGAACATGGCAAGCTTCCACTGCGTAGCCGATCAATCAAGCCACCGGATACGAGCCTACACCCCAACACAGCGCAAGCCACCTTCGAAACTACTACACATATTTCGCCAACAAGAAGTCAATCCGACGCCTCCCCATCCAGGTCCAGGAGGTCCGAAAAGTACCCTCCGCCACCACCTTACAGTAGTAAATCGCAACACCTTGAAGTCCCACGGCCTCAAAGTCATCAACCAAGCCAGGCCAGAGATGGGCACCAACGATCTCGAAGTTGTGATAGTCTTGATAAACGGCCACCGGGCATTCTGATTCACGTTCGACTGGTGATAGAGGGAGACCGTGCGGATCATACGATGGGTCGGGCTGGATCACGGAGGCGAAAAGCCGAAGGCATGATAGGGTTTTTGAACGGCAATGCGAGGGATGCGCTGGTCGGGGTTATGAGAAAATATTGTCACAATATTGATGTCTGTATTCGATCTGTAATAGACTCAGGATTTTCACCCAATCGAGCCTTGAAGAATCGACTGGGCATACTCAAATTTCCCATTTTTGGTGTGGTCGATGAGCAATTTGATACCCATGTCTAGAAAGGAATTGATAGTTTCTGTCAAAATAGGATTGTCTCACAAGCACTCGTTCCTTCTTGGTTTCGATTATCCGTCATTAGTGTAGTAGAAGCATTACCCATATTTAGCACCGCCGACACCAAAACTACCTAATCATCATGATTCTTACTCACAAACATCAACAAAACCTAACCTTCCCTCAACTCCCATCATGAGTGAAAATGTTCCCCAGCAAATCTCATCCATCGACACCCTCTTCCTAGACACCCCACCAAGTTGCATCGAATTCTCCCATCTCCATCCCGCATATTTCGTAATCGGAACATATTTTCTCGAAAACCCAGAGCGGGAAGAACAAGAGCAAGGAGAAACCCGACCAGAAACCCCATTGAATGGAAATACCCCGCCAATAAAGAATCCACAAGAGAGAACAGGAAGTCTCGTCCTCTGCAAACTCACCAGCAATAAAATCGAAATCATCGATACATGTATAACCGCCTACGCAATTCTAGATCTCCATTTTGCGTACGAGGGTTATGGGGATGAAAAGAAACATACGAATGTTTTCTGGACAGCGAATTCAACGGGCTCAATCGCGGAATATGAAATCTTATTCCCTGTAGAAACTGGAAATCCGCGTATTGAGCGAAGATCCCTTCATCAACTATACGCAGAAGATATACTAGTTCTCTCTTTCTGCTGGCACCCCCGTGATTCGAATTTAATGTCAACGACATTATCAAATGGGGAGGTCCATGTTCTCCGAAAATCGACGCAGACTCTGGAAGAAAAAACGACTTGGAAGGAAAGCAAGCAAAAACCCGCCTCTCACGAATTAGAAGCGTGGATATCTTGTTTCTCCGTCCTCAAGGGAGGGGGAGAAGATGTTTTATTCTCCGGAGGCGACGATGCCGTGTTACAATATACACCTATCCCCACGGAATTCCAGGACAAACAACAACAAGACCAAGACCAAGACCAAGACCAAGACCAAGATGACGAACTCGGTACAAAAATCCCATCCCCCCCTTCAAACCCCCATAAACTAACTCCCCCATCAGTCCCCCACCCAACCACCCTCCCCAAAAAATTCCACAACGCAGGAATAACATCCCTCCTCCCCCTCCCCCTCCCCAGTCCCCTCCTCCTAACAGGCTCCTACGACGACACCATCCGTCTCCTCAACCCCTCCCCGCGCCCCTCCCTCCTCGCCACCCACCCCCTCAAGGGCGGTGTCTGGCGTCTAAAACTCCTCTCCTCAACCCCCCAAAACCAAACCCCCAGTCCCAAAACCTACAAAATCCTAGCCACATGCATGCACGCCGGCACCCAAATCCTGCGCTTACGAGTCGATGAGGAAAAGGGGGACGCGGAATTCGAGGTCTTAGCTACGTTTGTGGAAAACGAGAGTATGAATTATGGGAGTGATGTGCAACCGAAGCGCGGTGGGGAGGAGGAGGAGGAGGAGGGAGGGTATACGATTGTATCGACGAGTTTCTATGATAGGAGGGTTTGTTTGTGGAGGTTTGGGGGGGGGGGGGGGGGTG
>JEMP01000029.1:23400-307940 GCA_000738655.1 Venturia pyrina ICMP 11032 | reverse complement strand
TGCTAGATTCTGCGTACAAATCCTAGATAGACCCCCTGCTTACGTAACCCTAAAGATTACATAATCCATGAAATAACACTAGAGAACTTTTCTTTTATAGTTAAAAAAGATAAGATGAAAGTAAGAAGCCTTAACGAAAAACTAAAACCTATATTCCTATCCCAAATAACTCGCTTAGTTTTGGTCGGAATCTAGATCTGATTAAAGCGTTAGAATCCTCCGTATCGTCCGGTTTTAACGGTATTGGAATTGATTAAATCGGTCTAGACTTCGCGCGGGAAATCTAAGGGGAAGTAGGTATATAGGTTCGAAAAATTTCTGTTAGGAATCCCTAGCAAAATTTCTTTTCTTTCTTCAGAAATCTCTCTTTTTCTTCCTCTTTTCTCTCCTTCGAGTCCTTCCTCCTATCCTATAACCAAAACCTCCTAGATCCTAATAGAATCTGATCCGTAGAGTACTAAAAAAGATAATTCTAGTATAGAATACTAAGTATCCTATACTAACTCGTAAGAAAACGCTTGAAAATAACGAAAAAACATAGAAAAACTGCGATATCTTCGTAGGGAGTTGTCGGATCGGGAAAATAAGGTCGGAATTCGAATCCTAGGGGTCGGTTACCCCTAGAAAAGGTATAGGGGGGTCCTATAGGAGTCCCTGGGCGTCAGGAATCGATAGGGGAGGCTGTAGGGCCCCGTAAGGCTGGGTATAAGGCTGAGGGCTAGGCTGGAGAGCATCGCTAGGCTGGCTGTAAGGCTAAGGGCCAGCATTCGAAATTTAGGAGGTCCTACACGAAATTGGCGATATCTCCGTAGGGGGTGGTCGGATTTCGGAAATTTTGACGGCGTTGGATTCGGGGAGGTCAGTTCTACCATCCTCGAAATTCTCGGAAGCGTAGGTTGTTAAAGGGGCTGAAAAAGACTAAAGAGGTAGGAGGGTACCTATAAGAAGGTAGAATATCGGTATAGCTCCTATTCCGTCTCTCGTAGGGAGGCCTCGATCTCCGTATAATTAGCATATATTACGAAGATACCTTTTATCTACTATCTTAAAGTAGTATGGTTGCCATCCCGTAAAGTCTTCGTATAATACCTCTCCGAGGTGTTTCCTTATTAGAGGTAATATCCTGAACTCCTGAAGTTTTCGCACAAAGTATATCGTTATCTACCGTTCTAATAGTGCTAGTGCTAGTACGACTATAATATCTATCTTATTATACTATTCTTAGAAAATGATAGTCTTCCCGAGATCTGCCGTAGATACTCCTATATTTTTAGCTACCCCCTGAATTTCTAAGGGTGGTAATAAGGCATCTATTATGTTTCGAAGGGAAATTTTAGTATCGTTGAAAAGCTGACGTTTCAGGCTTTCAAATAGCGCGGGGATAGAGGAAATCGGTTACGTTTTAAGTACGGGAGAGAGGTAGGAAGTTCGGTATATAGAATTTACTCCTAAGGGAATTTCGTAGCGACGAGGGGTCGGATTTCGAAGATTTTAGTACCGTTAGAGAGCTAACATTTCAGGCTTTCTAATCGTATCAAAATCGATAAGATCGGTTGAGGTTTACGGGAGGTAGAAGGTCGGGAAGTATTTAGTAAAAAAAATTCTTCCGGGTCGATACCTTGGCGAGTAGGTAAGGTATCGAGGTGATTTTTATATCGTTGAAAAGGTACGGTCTCTAGCAATCTTATCGCGAAAGAATTTCTAGAAACGGAGCCGATTTAACTGCGTTATCGTGGTTTTTGTTGTTATACGTCTGGTCTTTCTACTTTAAAAGAGATATACTGTCCTTAATCTATAGCTACCTAGTAACCACTAATCAGTATCGATAGGTCTTAGACCTAGGTCGTAGTAGTTATAATAAAGAAATGTATATATATGTAACGAAAGGATAACTCTATATTATCTATTGATTATTAAAAGGATAACTCTATATTATCTGTTGATTATTATTCTATATTAACTCTATATTATCTATTAATTATTATTCTTTTCTCCTAGATTCTACGTACAAATCCTAGATAGACCCCCTGCTTACGTAACCCTAAAGATTACATAATCCATGAAACAACAGTTAAAGATTGAAGACAGGGCAGAAAGGTCAAGAGGAGACAGTTCTCCAATCCCGACACCAACGAGTATTTACAGTAGCTACAGTGTTGGTATTGATTATATCCCATATATCTATCAACCGGACACCTGATATATCCAAAGAGAAATACATGGTCAGAATCAAGAGGAGAAAGGTAATCTTAAATAGGCCGCACCAGCCAATCATAGATAGCCGAAATAAACTCTGGTCATTCCTACTTCCTGCCAATAACAGGACACCACGCTAGTTGCGAAACTCGTGTGCTGAACAAACGGCAGACTTCAGGAAAACAGGCTACCTGGCAGTAGACGTGACTGTGTTCGATCAGCCCCGGGCCATCTATTCGATTCCGCTAAAGATGTGATTTGGTAAATACCGTATATTGACTAAAATGTCCGTTTCCGGATGCTAAGTCGCAGTAACCTGACCCGAGTTCTGCACTTCCTCGAATGCACTCTCCTCCATCCTCCTCGCCGAATCATTGACAGCTTGTACCTGCTCAAACGCACTCTCTTCCAATCCCTTAGCTGTCTCCTTCACACCCCCCGCTGCTTCCTGCGCCTTATCTCCAACCTTGACACCAGCTTCCTTGACCTTTTCACCAGCCAACTCGGCCTTCTCCTTAGCAAGCTTAGCTAGCACAGACGGCTGCAACACCTGTCGTCCATTCCAAGCCTCCATCTTCTTCTTCGTGTCCTTCCGGACAGTGGCCTGCATGAAGATAGGCCACCCAGCCAACCCACTGATGTGAGAGTTGCCCCTAGGAAGACAGATATGATCACTTCTCCCCTTCAACACAGCCTTCACAATCACCTCTGCCACTGTCTCGGGATCAAGAGGGTACTCCACAAACCCATCTCCTTTATGAAACCCCTCGAAGAGCGCGGTTTTAGTGTATCCCTGGCACACGACCACAGTCCGAATCTTGGGGGCTTTGAACACTGTGGCAATCTCGGCTTGGAGACCCTCGTGGAAAGCAAGGGCAGCGGCTTTGGAAGCCGCATAATCGACCAGCCTGGGAGCTGTAGCATACGCGGCTAGACTAGCTACTGTAATGACCATGCCGTGGTTCTTCACAACCATGTCGGGAAGGAACTCACGTGCAAGTTGGTAGTGACACATTGAGTTGATCTGGAAGGTAAGGCGCAGGTCATTATCCGTCGTCTCGAGGATGCTTTTGCCCCTAGCGAATCCAGCATTGTTTATAAGGACGGTAGGGTTTCCAACAGTAGATTTAACTTCGGCACACGTCGCGCGAATGGCATCTGGATTCGCCAAATCGCAGTTGAAGTAGTGAACATTCGGTGGTGCTACATCGTGAAATCATGAGCAATCCACATCTTCAAAGACCAGACTTGGTGAATAGCAAGGCAAAAAGAACATACCAGTATACTTGGGCGCTTGAATATCCAGAACCACGACTTTAATCCCCCGTTCCGCCAACAGCATAACCACTTTCATACCGATACCATCACTGCCTCCAGTAACAACCACAATCTCTTTGTTCCAATCATACGTATCCGAGACCCAATTGTTACTGACCCCCTGATCAAGGAAGTTCTTCACCTTGAGCGCAATCCCCGCATAAACAGCACGTAGAAGCCACTTTGCCAATCCAGGATTCTTCGAGGCGATTTCGCGGCCACGAGCTGTGTAGAGGGAAGCAAGGTAAACGGGAAGAGATTTGCGTGGATCGAGAGCCGTGTGTTTGATGAGGGAGAGAATGGTATCGAAGGTGAAGCCTGGATGAGATTAGTTCTGGCAGGACAGCAGGTGTTGGTGGTGTATACCTTCGCGGCCGATGGCCCAGTCACTACGAAGTGGCATCCTGTAGTTTGAAAGGGCGTCTCAACCAGGTCCAGGAGTTATGGTGTTGGAAGGGGAGATGTAGAGAGAGGTAAAATGAGGCAGACAAAGGATGTAGGAAGCGAACATAGTAGGACTATGACAGCGTCCTGGTGCAGCGCATCGCTCATGCGACGAGCCACACTTGACGTTCAGACCAGACGGCTCGCTTCAGCCATAGTATAGGACTATAGGTCCATCGGTTGGACAGGAAATCCACGGTAGGATTCAGTGCGTACGTTACGGAGAAGCCTGCCCTGGCTGGCCTGTCGAACCGAACACCGAACGTCAAGTGTGGGGAAGTCATGCTAAGGCGAACGATGCGGGGTTCTCTCATGCCAGTGTGCCGGTCCTCTACAGGTGCTCAGCTCGGCTGCTTCAAGTTTCCCGACCTTTGACTTGTGAAGATATCGAGCCATGTCATACGAGAAGAGTCAGTCTTGATGGACAATGTATATTTACTACTAGTTACATAAAGCTGACAGGAGACCTATGTATAAGTCTATTATGACAAAAGGGAATTCGTGATAGTCGTGACCGTGTTTGAGATTTATCCCGACGCCAAATTCATCGCCAATCCATTGCCAAATCCACACCCAAACGCCTTGCCAATGCCCGTCCGCCGCGCTAAAGTACTATCATAAAAACATGCTTTGAAGTGGAGAATTGACGAGAGAAATTAGAGCTTCATATGTGGAAAAAAGCTCAGAACATGTTGGAGCTGGGAGCCTTGCTCAAAACCGATCTCCTTCCTTCCAGGTCCATCGCGCCACTGAGAACTCTCACCACCTTTTTGTTGCTGGATGGTTTTGCCACGAGGACTTGGGCAGGACAGACAACGATTTCGTCGTCTCCTTCTCCGAGGTCATCGCCCTTTTTGACGACGAGCGGGAACAGTACAATTTTGACCACTGCTTTCTTTTCTTCGAGCTCCTCGTTTGTTGTTGCCTCACCGCTGCGCTCGTTCATGAGTGAGGCGTTGAATTGAACCTTTTGGACCAGATCACCATTGGTATCATACTCTGGTCGTAGTGGCGGTAGCATGATATATTCGGCGCGTTGAGAGCGCATGTCGATTGCAAGATCGACGGCCAATCCTACTACTTTGCGAAGAGAATCCTGGACCTGGGTTGCAAGTTGTGCTGGTGGTGGCAGGATTTTTGAAAGAGTGGCGTAAATCTCTTGAACAACAGCTTCCGTGTCTTGTTTGCGTTGTGCCATGAAAGCCTTGCGCTTGGCGAGAAGTGTGAGAGTGATTGCTCGCCATTGAGCAACAGCACGTTGAGGACCTATGCGGATTAGTACGTGTTCTGGAGTTAGTCTCACGAAACACTCACCACTCTCCAAGAGCGTCTTCTCTAGTATTTTGAGCTTCGATCGTTGCTCCCTGTCCATACCAAAGAGGTACCTTGTGAAAACATACTCCCAAATCATGGACATCACCAAAGACATAAAAATGTCCCGTCGCCTCACTCGATCTGACAAGAGCACATCCACGTCAGATCCATCCAATACCGCGTCATCCAGTCGATCTCTAATCTTGTCATCGTTGATGTCCGAAGACAACTTGCACATCCTGTTGTCTGAGAACTTCGAGAATCTCAACACCCACTGCTGCACATACTGGCAAAGCTGCTGGCATGCGCTGTCAAAGTAATCCTCATCACGCACCGTCAAGAAAGTCTCGCCTTGCTTCGAATCCATAATCTGCCCCTGCAGCGTTTTGATCTGCTCCATAGCATTCATCAATTCTTCAGACAAGCGCTGTATTTCAGCGTCCTTGTCCACCATTGCATTTGCAATCTCGTCCGCCACAATCTGCTCCATCCCGTCGTTGAGCGTCTGATGCTTCTCTCTCAGCTCTTGCAACTCCCGAGAAGTCGTCTTCCACTGCGCGTGCGCCATGGTGTTTTCAGACTCCAGGCTGGTTTGGCGTTGGTGGGCCTGGCTGGAGAGTTCTTCATGCTGAGCTGTGAGTTGGCTGTTCAGCTTGGTCAGCCGTTCCACTTCTTTTTGGAGCTGTGTTAGAGACGCTCGAAGTTCTGCGATTTGGGCATCTTTTTCCTGGATGCTCATATCACGTGAGGCTACAGCTTCAGTTGCTTGTCGAATCGTGTTGACGTGGCCATCACGCTCGTGGGTAGCCTGTAGCATGGCCTGCTCGGCCCTGGCCTTTGCATCCTGAAGCATTTTATTCTCAGAAACAACATTGTCAAGTCGGGTTTCGAGATCGATAATGTGCATGCTTTGTCGTTTGCGCACACTTGGTGGGCGCGATGGCGACAATGGGGACTCTGACCTGCGACCGTAGCCTTCCTGATGGGTTGTTAGTAAGGTCGCTCGGAAGACGCGTAGACAAGTGCTGCAACTTACGAGTTCGCCATCCATGCTGGCACCACGAGACCTGTCCTTTCCTCTGAGTGCTGAGACGGCCGCGACAGCTGCCACGCCTGCCGAAACTTGAGGTGCCATGTCGGAGATTTTAGCGCCGACATTAGCCTCTTGGCGGCTGCTCTCCGCCCGGAGGTCAGCTGATGCCATCCGCCCAACTCTTCGCAGTGATCGATCAGATCGCACACTGGACACGCTCATGGAGCTCAGCGGTCTGGAGATGTTGGGGGTAATTGGGCGCGCCATGTCGGGACTGCGGATCATATCGGGGCTTCGTAAGCGAGCAACGCTGGCAGCACTTGGAGAACGGTCGTTGGCAACCACTGGAGAGCGCAAGTTGTCGTTCGGGGATCTTTTTCTCAGACCGTGATCTCGGCCTGAGCTAGATGTATGGCTGTATCCACTGCTGCCGACACGTCGTTTTGGGTCCTCATGCATTACAGAATCAATACCTACAGTTTCATTCCCATCGTCTACTGGTGGCCAAGAGCGTCCATCAATCAGTTCGCCCATAGAGACATCGGGCGAGTGCGCAAGAGTACTTGATGCAGGAGTTGTGAGTGTCAAACTTCCCTTTCCTTTGCCTTTCTCTGGCATCGAAGAATGGCGATTGGATTTGACTCCGCGTTCAGAACTTTCTTCGCTCAGCGGGCGCCTCTTTTTGTTAGCTAGCGGAGAGACGGGCGAAGTTGGGCTTTGCTCCGGGATTGTGCGCAATCCGGTGCTGCCAGCCCTAGTATGCGAAGCTGGCGTTGCTGGAAGAGGTGTTTTCTTGGGGCTTGACAGGTCGAACTGCTGATCTTTGCCCACGTCTCTCATGACTTCGTCTTTCCGTCCTTTGCTTGCTTTGAGGGTAGTTTGTTTGGGCGGAGAAATGGCTGGACTATGAGACGCCTCAGGCTCGAGCCTGGCTGAAAACGATGGCTCGTTGTGATCTCTTGATCTTGCTAGGTCGAATTGCTGCCGCTCGTCCGCGGGGGTGTCTTTGTCAACTGAGACTTGCCAGTCTGGTGAAACCTCAACCCGTACTTTGGTGGGCTCTCTGTTCGAGCTGCGGCGCTTCCTTCTGCTCGAAGATGGGCTGCCTTCCTCGGACATGGTGACTTCAGAACGCTCGGGCATGAAAGAAGTCTGTAGTAGACCCGGCGAGTCATGATATCCACTATCGCGAGCAGCTTCGTGGACGATAGGAGGGCTCGATGGCACGAAAGGTGATTCGGGGACTACAACAGCACTGTCACGATCAGTAGGGAAAGACCATGTAGGTTGAGTGAGGTCCTGGGCCGTCAATTGCTTGTGCAGATCTTGGGACTCCGAGGGAGTATCAAGCATGTCTCGAGACGTTGATGGAATTGGGGGCAGACCGTGACTGCTGTCCGGTGATGCAGCAGGTGAAAGCACTCTCACCACATCATCGCCACCGGTTCCAGTAGACAAGCGCTTAGGTGGCTGCTCGTTAGTGTCCATGCGCGAAGAAACCTTGCGCTTTACTCGTTCAAAGCTCGGAAGTTCTCGGCTAACCGAGTCCTCTTCCTGCTGTTTGTCGGTTTCGAACGAGCTCGCCATGGTAGCAATACCTGCAATTGCAGCACCTGCTGTTAGGAGCACTGGAACCTTGCTTTCTTTTTCTTCCATATCAACAGTCGCTTTGCCAGCCTTCTTTCCCTTTTTCTTTGAAGGCCCAGACCATTGGCCCTCCACCGCTGGAGATTCAATGATGGCCTTAGCTGTTGCTGGCATCTTAGGGGATGTGAAGTCTTCTGACTGTTCGACTGCCTGATGGCCAAAAATGCTGCTCTGTGTCTCTGGCGAGGATCCCTTGGTGCCCTTTTTGTCCTCTTTGCGGGACTTCTTGGCTGGCAGTGCCCAAGCCTCGTCCTCGATGGGTGCATCGGTCGCGAGTGTAGGATCGACAAATTCTTGTTCGCTAATATCATGCAGATTGACGTGTGGTGATAGCTCTCGCTTGACTTCCTTGGGCGTTTCGACAACAGCCTCTCCAATTTCGCTGCGACTTTCTGCGAGCTCGACTGCCTCCGTCGAAGAAAGCTGCTGCTCAACAGGTAGTTGATCCGGAGAATCGGCACCAGGAGCTGTGGTAGGTCGAGTCCATGTCGTTTGTCCTGTCGCAGTGTAGTAGTATGTATTGCCACTCGTAGGATCCACGGTAGGATACCATCCAATAGGAAGCGGGTCTGGCGACTGGGAAATCGACTCGCTTTCGGTCGCAGATTCGACTGGAGACAGCTCTGCGCTCTCTTCATTTTCCTCGGGCGGGGGAGTCTCAATCTGTCTGGCTTTACCCTTGTTAAGCTTCTTTGGTCGATGATGGTACTCAGAAAACCCGTCTGGCTCATTTTCTGTGCCCCTGTCTGGTGAAGGAGAGCGGCGCTGTGCAAATGTTGGATCCTCGCGAACAATGTCTGGGTTGAAACCAGATCCTTGTAGACCAGCGGCGAGTATCGCTGCGAACTCATTATCATCGGTCGGGAGTGGCTTGCTATCAGTCTCTGGTTCAAGTAGCGTTCGAGATGTTGGCTCAGTTGAAGCTGCTCTGCTTTGTCGTCTCGAACTTCTTCTCGATGACTTTCTGCTGGCTTGCAAAGGGAGTTCATCAAAGTCTGGCTCCTCAAGTTCGCGGGATCGTGATGAAGGGCGATGGAAACTGCGGTCATTGATGGCAAGACCGGGATCGAATCCAGAGTCTTCTAGTCCAGCAGCGATTGTTGCAGCAAAGTCGATTCCAGTTGGCGATGACTGCGTAGTCTCGTGTTCATCGCGTTCGGCTTTAGGTACAGAATGGTCTGGGATCGGAGTTTGTGCAGATTGATTTGCCTCGTCCGTCTGTTCTGTGAGCGGGACAGGATCCAAAATTGGCTCGCTAGGGCTTTCGTCGATAGGCTCTGGGATTGAGAACGGTTTCTCAACATGCCTTTCCTCGAATACCTCTGGCTCTGCAGATTGTGGTGGCGGAATTTCTTCTGGTACAGACGCCTCGAAGGCATCGTCTTTTTTGCTTTTCTTGCACTTCTTTTTGTCCCTTTTGCTTGGTTTGACAATCAATTCTGAAGGTTCAGCCCCCGCCGAATTCTCAATAATGGTAGAGCTCTGTTTGTCTCCAAGACTTAGCTTGTGCTGAATCTGGGATTCTTCTGCAATATTTTCATCAAGCACAATGTCTTGCAGGCTTTTTCCGTCACCCAGCTGGTCACGTGTGGGATCAATGGCTGATTCAGCAAAGAGTTGCTCTTGCGGAGTTGCTTTGCCTTCCTTGCCCTTCTTGTCTTCCTTCGTGGAAATGAAACCGAGATCCCTACCAGGGTTGGTTGCCACGATTGGCTCGTTGACATTTTGAGCCACGTCTTCATCAAGAGTTGTGCCTGGAATGTTCACATCGAGTTCTCGTGTAGCAGGCTCAGAATGGATGTCTTCGCTCGCAGGAAGTTGAGTTGTCACAAGCCCAGGGATGTCGCTAGCGGATTGAGTAGCTTTACCTTTCTTTCCCTTCTTCTTGTCCTTCTTGGAGACGAACCCGAACTCCTCGTCTGGATTGATTTCTGGGGCAGGTTCATTGATGATTTGAGGCGACTGTTCAACCAAGGCTGGTTCTGGGGACACTTTGTCGAGATTGACCTCTTTTGCGGACATCTCAGGTTGCGTGTCGTTGGTGGCGAAATGCTGAGCCGCTGCAATGCTCCCAATAGCGGCGGCTGTCGCTAAGGCAGCCTTGCCCTTCTTTCCCTTTTTCTTGTCCTTTTTTGTCAAAGGAGCTCCCACATCTTCGACAGGCCTAGGTTCGGTTACTGGCGCAGCCTCAAGCGTGCTCGACTCTGTGACAACTGTCTTTTCTTCTGGAAAGAGGTTGTCGTCGGGAACTGTGACACTGTGGTCCTCTACAAAGTCGTGTTGCTTTTTATTGGGCTCAAACTCTTCAAGAGCTTCCGTACCAAAGTCTCTGCTCTCATTGACAGCTGTTTCTTGCTCAGGTTCATCGAACACAGCCATTCCTTTCTTGCCTTTTTTCTTATCCTTTTTGCCCTTCTTGGGTCTGAATTCACCGAACTCCTCATCAGGACTTGTTTCTTTGACAAGCGGGTCTTTAAATGCGTCTGTTTCGGGTAAATTGATGGAGGGATACGCAGTGACAAACTCGTCTTGTTGGACCGGCTGAGAAGTTGTAGAGACCTCAGGCTTTTCAAAGATCGGTGCTAAAGATGTTGGCTTGGAAGGTAACACATCCTGGGAAGATTGCGAAGGTTCGTCTTCCCAAGAGAGTGCTTTGGATTTCTTGCCCTTCTTCTTGTCTTTCTTGCTCTTCTTAGCAGAGAATCCGAATACGTCCTCGGGATCAGCCTCGATATTTTCTTCGGTTGTAGCAGACTCCTCAAGCGATTTGGTTGCGGTAGACAACTCGTTGTTGACAGTGCGTTCCTCGATCATTGCTGCTGGCCTAGGATCATCAGGTTGAGGTAAAGCTCTGTCCATGGAAAGGAATGATTGATCGTTGACGGGAGTTGGAGCGCGCTCGACGGGGTATTGTGATTCGGAGATAGGCCCGGCATTTGGCGCAAAATCTTGCTGACGTTCATCGGCCACGTCGAACGAAGGGGAGTCATTATTGGGCATAGTGCCTATAGTCTCCTTGGTACTATCTACGGCATCCAGTTTTGAAGAGTGTGGTGAGAGGACATGTTCCTCGTCGAGACGTCCAATTACTTCAGTTTCAGCGTTTCGGGGCTCGGCTGCAAGATCCAGGTCGAGTTGCTTGATGCGTTCGTCGCCTGGGATGTCTGCAGAATCATGATCGCGTGAATCGTGGAGCATTTGTGCGATCTCAGCTGCTGTAGATGTCGAAGCTTGTTGAGTCTCCATGGGAATTTCTGGCGCAATCTCGAGATCCTTCTCTGCATCAATCGCTGGCAAGTATGAAGACTGTTCATCCAAAGGTGTAGCCGGGTCAGACAAGGACGTGTGGTTACCGCTTTTCTTGCCTTTTTTAGCCTTCTTGGCCTTCTTAGTCGGAGCCCATTCCTCTTCATCTTGTACAGATGCCGGCATGATATCTTTCTCCACCTCCTCTGATTCAGCAACCAGGGGCAAAGGAACAGACTCTTCGATTGGCAGATCTGGCCCGACAGAATCGTCGGCCAAATCCTCAGACTTGGAGACCTGTTTACTTCTCTTGCCCTTCTTGTCTTTCCTCGACGGAGCAGCCCATTCTTCTTCGTTCTGGGCTGGTATTTGGACCTCGGGGATTTCTCGTGGCGTCTCACTCTCTTCGGGCGATGCCAATTCAGCAATCGGCTCCGAACTAGGTACATCAGGCGTGGCGAGCTTGTCGATAACATCCTCCACCTTCCCTTTTTTGCCCTTTTTGCCTTTCTTGTCTTTTTTTGCTGGGGCTGCCCACTCTTCTTCGTTCATAGACGCGACCTCATTAATTTCAGGTTGTGGTTCGCTTGCCTCCGCAGACATATTTCGAGTAGTGGATTCCTCGAAGACACCTTCTTTGGCCTTCTTTCCACTCTTTCCCTTCTTCTTCTCTTTCTTGGTTGGAGCAGCCCATTCGTTCTCCACGATTGGTGAGACTTCGTTAGAGACTTCTTGTGCTTTGTCATCTGGAATGACCTGATCTTCGGCAATTAGAGAAGTTTCCTCCTCTTTGGCATTCCTCTTGCCAATCGGTTTGTCCTGCACCGTAGACTCAGGCCCAACAGAATGTTGCTGTAAACCGCTGATTTCGGGAGATCGATCTTGTGCAATTGACCCTTCGACACTGATTTCTGGGATAAATGGTTCCTGGACATTTGATTCTTGAGCAGTTGGCGTTTCGAATTGAACAACATCGTTTTTGTCTATCTTGCCCTTTTTACCCTTCTTCTGTTTTTTCGTTGGAGCAGCCCATTCATCGTCAATAACTGACTGATTCAGGACCGTTGGCTTAGATTCGGCAATCTCTGTTGACCCTCCGCCAATCATTATAGGCTCTTCAGCAGTAGATTTTTCCAGGAGGACTGTCTCAGGCTCGAAAGTTTCTTCTGACGACTTGTTCGCATTAATTATTAGTTCTTGGACAGTCGAGCCCTCTTGGACTACCGGCGCAGACTCAACGGGATGTTGTATCTCGTCGACCGTAATTGTTGATGTTTGCGCAGTTTGCTCGTCATGGAACACAGGCCCAGGCTCGGATTGAGAGTCAGCAGGTGCTTGTTGAGCTTCATTGCCTTCGGTCGTTGGCTGGTGCACAGTCTTTTCATCTTGAATAACCGGTGCATATTGGATCTTTGGTTCAAGCAAAGGCTCAACAGATCCTTGTTGTATCTCGCTTGCTTCGGCTACTGGATGTTGAACATCTGACTGTTCGAGGCTAGCGTCGTCCTGTACACCCTTTTTGCCTTTCTTGTTCTTCTTGCCCTTCTTGACTGGAGCAGCCCACTCATCTCCGAAGGTGGGCTCGGAGATGATTGCCTCAGACACAATGATGGGCTCATGCTCTTGGGCTTCAGAAGATTGCAGTGACCTTTCCAAATCCACCTCTGGCAATTGACTTGGGATGTCTGTCTTGGTCTCTGGGGCTCGGGTCGATGCTTCATTGAACGACATGTCATCATCTTGAACGGCTTTCTTTCCCTTTTTCTTGTCCTTCTTGCTCTTCTTGGTAGGTGCCCAATCTGGCTCTTCGTCGTTCTGTACTGGCATCTCTGGCTCGGTAAGGCTTTGACCAAACTCCCGTGTGTCGACAACAGGCTCGCTTGCCTGTGCTTCATGGGAAGGCATGTCATTCTGGCCGTCGTGCTTGATGGCAGAATCTTGGGAAACTAGCCCCGAGGAAAGAGAAGGCTCCTGAACAGGGAGAAATTCGTTGACAATGGGGTTAGAGATTGAGTCCCCGGTGCCTGGTTCCTGTATGATGGGCTTTTCAACGTCGGGCTTTTCGCTGCTAATTACTTCGGGAGTTGACTCTGCTAAGATAGGGCTGGGAATGCTGGGCTCTTCAGTGGCAGCATCTTTCATGATTGGCTCACTGAGAATGCTTCCCTCGACGGCAGCATCTATAATGGTTGGTTCTTCGAAACTTGGCGCCTGGTCTACTGACACCTCCGTAGGAAGCTCAGCGGGAGCATTCCCTTCAACGTCATGATGCTGACTGGCCAAATTCTGGATCTTGGGCTCCCTGAGGGCAGATTCTTGGACATCTGCTTTTTGATTGGTGGATTCCTCCAGGGTCGTGTACTTTGAAATCGGCTGATCACTCTGCGTGTTAACTTCCTGTAAATCTTGAACTTGATCCGACACGTCGGTGACAGTGTCGGCGATCGATTGCTCGACAATGATGGGGTCTTGTGGCTCTACGGCGGGGGTTTGAAACCCGCTTTTCTTTGCTTTCTTTCCCTTCTTGCCTTTCTTGGGTGCGGAAGATGCCCATTCATCGAGCGCTTCGGCTTGAGGAAAGTCAATGTCTTGGACGACACTCAGCTTTTCGTTCACGAATGCTTGGGAAGAGGACTCTTGAGCAACTTGTTCATCAGGAAACTCCTGCTCAGGAGTGGCGAGCTCTCGAGATTCTTCGACAGGCGTTTGAGCGCCACTTTTCTTCCCTTTCTTGCCCTTCTTGCCCTTCTTCGTGGATGGAAATTCGTCGAAGGCCTCAACTACTGGCGACGGGTCCTCGTGGATGATCGCTTCTTGGTCAATGGGCTTTATAGAAGGATCCTGGACAATAGACTCCTCGGTGGTTGCTTTCTCCGCTTTGTCGAGAGTATCAGTCTGAGATGGCTGAACATCGGGACCTTGACCAGAAGGATGCGACTCATCCAGAACGAGAGATTCATCAACGGCCGCGCTTGGGGTTTGAGCGCCACTCCTCTTTCCTTTCTTGCCCTTCTTGCCTTTCTTTGTGAGCGCCCATTCTTCCGGAGCTTCGGCGGTCTCGGTTGCAGGAGAAACACCATCTTGAGCTACTGGTTGTTCGAGAATGGCTTCTTTGGTGCTAGATACGTCCATCACCGGCGCCTCGTAAGCAGCCATATTCTCCTTTTGCTCCGGGATTTCGGGTTGAATAATCTCGTTCTCTGCAACATCTTGACTAGAAGGCAGTGGCTTTTCTACGGTTGGTTTCTCTCCGGAGACGATATGTAGAGAGCTAGATGCATCAACGACTGGTCCATCAACGATTACTTTCTCTTCCTCTTGCTCGGAGATATTGACGAGAGCTGAATGACTTCCAGGTTCATCTTGAGGGGTGCTTGGCAAATCTTCCGGAATGACGGACTCTTCAAGAGTGGTGACAGGTGTTTGGACCCCGCCCTTCTTTCCCTTCTTTGGCTTTTTCTCCTTCTTGGTGGGCGCCCATTCGTCAAAGGTTCCAATCTCTGTGGCCTCCTTGAATTGAGTGTCGGGAGAGTCTTGGCTTGGCAGGGACTTTTCGATAGCAGCGGGTTGTTCAAAGGACTGCACAGGAGTCTGAGTACCACTCTTCTTTCCTTTCTTTGACTTTTTGCCCTGTCTGATCGGTGCCACATCAGCAATATTTTCGATTTCGTTGGCAGCCTCTTGGCTTCCGGATGGCTGCGCTTCTTCTGAGAGGATCGCCTCTTGCTCCTTGGTTTGTTCAACCGAACTTTCAGGCTCCGCAATCTCCGTAGGTAAACTTGCTTGTGCGCTGGATATCGCAAATTCGTCCACCATGTCTGGTTCATTGAGAGACGCGGGGCTAAGACTACCACTCTTCTTGCCCTTCTTTCCTTTCTTATCCTTCTTAGTTGGTTTCCAAGCAATCTCTTCATCATCAAGGGGAGACTTCGTGACATCCATTTGCTCTTCCACCCCAGTTGCTGCAACGCTAGACTCGATTGAGGGAATGAACGCATCTGCCGATTCTGGTTCGTCAAAAATTGCCGGTGTAATGTTGCCACTATTCTTAGATTTCTTGCCTTTTTTGCCTTTCTTTGATGGCTCCGATGTCAAGGTGTCTTCAGCCGACAGAGTTTTTGTTAGATCGTGTTGGTCCTTCCTTGCTTCGCTTATCCCTGCCGATCCACCAGCCTCCGCGATTTCTGGTTCGTCCAAACCTGCCGGTGTTTGACCGCCACTTCCTTCTACTTTCTTTTCCTTTTGTTTACCTTGGAAATCTGTCGTCGCTGTCCTAACTTTCGTAGAATTCTCTATCAGAGGTTCGACCTGATCTGGAATGAGGTCCAAGTAACCAGTGTGTTGAGTCTGGAGGTTTGTTGGCTCATATTTCAACGGGGCGACATCAGCCTGTTCGTTGTTGTGCGAAGCAAAATCCTCGGCTTGTTCGACTTGGGAAGAGGTGGTTTGGTGGACCTCTTTGTTCCCTGATCCGAGCGGAAGGTCAACTGGAGAAGTAGGAATCTCTCTGTTCACTGCGCTCTCCTCGGTGGCTAATTTCTGGTCTTCTTGCAACAAAGGTTCTGGCTTGACTGTGTCGGAAGGAGAATTTGGGATTTCCAAAGGCGATGGAGCGATAGCAGTAGTTGTCGTCGCCTTCGGTTCCAGATCTGGTCCTGCAATGTCTTCAATCGTAGCGACCTCGCCTTGTTGGAAAGACTCTGACTCAATGACGGATTCAGTAGCCGAAGCAGCGATTTCGTGGTATGGCGCAGGTTCTTGGATGGCCACTGGCTCCTCCGCTTCAGAAGCAGGTATTTGTGCGTCACTCTGTTTGGCCCTCTTGCTTTTCTTCGATGGTTTCGAAGACTGCGAGTCAGTTTCTGTTATTGGAATGATTTCAGTCTCGATTGAGGGTATGTTTTCGATAGCTTTGGGCTTTTCAGTGACTTCATTCTCGTTGATAGACGGGTTCTCGACAGTTCCTGGCTCGACAGCAGCTTCAGTTTCGGAAATGGGAACAATCTCGCCAACCTCAACAACAGGTATGTCTTTTGATGAAGAAGGGTCATTGACAATGTCCAACTCTGCTGGTTCTTGGCCTGAGGGTGTTGCCAAGCCACTTTTCTTGGCCCTTTTACCCTTCTTCGCCTTTTTGGTAGAAGCCCACTCGTCGAGGTCGGCTTCAGGAGTCTGAGCAGGCTGATTTAATTCACGAGTGACGGATTCGATAGACTGAGATGCTTGAGAAGTTTCGAGAAGTTCATCAATTGGTTGGTCTTCGGTTGAAACATCTTTCAACATTGATGATGTTTGCTCAGTAGCGACTGGCTCTTGAGAGACAGCATCCTGAAGAATGACTGGTTCTTGGACATCTAGAGATTTCGAGATTTCATCAAGGTGCTTGTTTTCGAAAACATCTATTGACGCAGATGGCTGTTCATCTAAGGTCGATTCTTGAATGGCAAGGGATTCCTCCGTTCCAAATGACTCTGGCAGTGCCGTGGGGACTCTATTCTCTGTAGTAGCTATCTGGTCTGTGATAATTGGAGTTTCTGTGACGACATGCTCTCCAGATACAGGTGGTACATCGATGATCGGCTGTTTAACGACAGCGGGCTCCTTAATGGTCGACTCCTTAACAACTGGCTCTACAAAGAAAGCAGGTTCCTCCGTGATTGATTCCTTGGTGCCTGACTTCTCAACAATTTCTGGCTCCACCGATTCCCCAGCCTCTGATGTCTGCGCCACACTTTGCTTTTTCCTGTTTTTCTTTTCCTTGGACGCCCAATCTTCAGGTTCTTGAGGCGATGGCGCAGGTATGGCACTGACAGGCTCTGGGGAATCGATTACTTCAAGGCTCTCGTTGGCAGGTTCCTCGTTCGTGGTTACTAACCTCGTCGCCGACAAATCCGGGCTTCTGTTCGGGCTTCTATCTGGCGTCCCGGGCTGCGATGCTGAAGCTGCTTCAAATTGACCGATTAGACCAGCAAGCTTGTTGCTCTTCTTGCCCATGGCATCCTTACCCCTCTTCGTTGGCGAGATCCAAGTCTCCTCGTGCTCATGCGTAGGGTGCGCGGGTGCAGTCTGCTTGTCAGATGTGTCTTGAATAGTGACAGAGGGGCCAGCTTCTGGATTCTGTTCTGGAAGCTCTGTAGATGCTGATGCATCAACAGAGGGGAAGTCAGTCTCGAGATTGGGTAATTGTTCGATGGGCTCGTCAAGAGCGGCCGTAGGAGTCTGTGCACCGCTCTTACTTCCCTTTTTGCCCTTCTTGTCCTTCTTGCTTTTCTTGGCGGGCGCCTTGACAAGTTCGTCTTCGGGTACTTGTGCAACTGCTTCAGTGAGGGAGGTTGTATCGAGGTTTTTGTCTTCAAACAGCGCATGGGTTTGCTCCGTTGTCTCAACTCCAAGTTTTGTTGATGTAGGCTCGGGGACAGGTTCAGATATCGAAGGGTCACTGACAGCGGCTGTCGGAGTCTGGCTACCGCTTTTGTTGCCCTTTTTACCCTTCTTGTCTTTTTTGGTCTTCTTGGTAGTAGGTGCCCAAGCAAATTCATCCTCAGCTTCTGGGCTGGGTTGAGATTCAGAAGTTCTATCCGACGACTTTTCCTCCGGAACGACAGCGGACGCAGTTTGGATGGAAGCTTGGTTTGAGTCATTATCTTGGTCTTGCGAGGGTGTCCGATCTAAAAAAGCAGCCGATGTTTCGGCGACTGGCGAAGGTTCCGTCGAGATCGGCGGCTCATCTGGGATATCTGCAGGTGTTTGCGCACCGCTTTTTTTGCCCTTCTTTCCTTTCTTGCCTTTCTTTGGCGTGGGAGCCCATTCGTCATCAGCCTGCGGGGTTGATAAAGGCTTTTCGTCAACTCTAGACTTCGAATCGCGGAGATCGGTAGAAGATCCAGCAATCGTTTCAGGCACTTCTTCCCGAGGTATGGCAGTTGACTTCTCGATCATTTCTGATGTTGGCAGTACTTCTTCAGAGGAAGCTGGAAGAGCAAGGGCTTCTGGCTCAGTCTTTTCCTCCAGTTCAGCAACAGGAGCCTGATTGGCTATATTGGTCGAATCATGGTCACGGACTTCATTGGGGTTCTCTGCGACGAAGCCAGTCGATTTGGAGTCGTCAAGCAAAGCTGGCTGTGCTTCAGAGACCTCGGTTACCGGTGAAACTTCCTTCTTTTGGATGGCTTCAGGAAAGACGGTCTCCAATGACGGATCATCATGGATGACATTGCGTGCTTCCTGAACAACTGGAGGTATCAAGGGGACTGCAGCAAGAGCAGCGACGACAGCCTTACCCTTCTTGCCCTTCTTCGTTCCCTGGGTAGGCGCCCATTTGTCGTCGTCCTGTTGTTCGCTTTGAGGTGTAGAGATCTCGGCGTTTTCAACTGGTTCTAGCATGGTTTGTTCGTCATTTTTGGTAGATGTACTCTCGAGTTCGCGAGTAGGATCATCGACCACCGACATTCCTTTCTCAATTGTAGTAGTGCTAGGATCAGATCCTTCCTTCGCCTTCTTTCCTTTTTCCTTTGATGCCAGTTCTTCTTGAGTCTCAGAGATTGCAAGAGTTTCACCTTGTTGGAATAATGTCTGTTCATCCTTGATGGCCAGATCTTCGACCGCACCTTGTGAAGTGGCGATCGACGGTGAATCTATCTCGACGGTAGGAGTGCTTGCGCCAGATTTCTTGCCTTTCTTGCTCTTCTTCATCGTGGCAGGAGCCCAATCAGTGTCGCCCTCAGCTTTGGCATTATCGACAGATTCAGATGGACCTGAAATTGTCTCGTCGCTAGGTTTGGCATGCGCAAATTCGAGACTATCGGCAGGTTGATTGTCCACGGGAATATCCTGCTCCATTGCTGCAGGTGTACTCGTGCCTGATTTCTTCCCTTTCTTTCCCTTTTTCTTTTTAGTGGGCGCCGATTGTTCCTCGTCCTGGACTGCCGGAGTATCAACATCCAACGTCGTCTCCGCGACCTCGTTGGTCCTGATCTCGATTTCGGGCTCACGAAGAGCTTCTTCAATCAAGGGCGTCTCGCTTTCTAATAACACAGAAGTGCTAGATCCGGACAGTTTCTTTCCTTTCTTGCCCTTCTTTTTAGAAGCAGATGGAGCCCAGTCCTCGGGTTCTTGGGGCTCGGGAATGGTTGAAGGGTCGGAATCGTCCAGTGTGATCTTCCCAGGATCGGTGGTCGACACACGCTCCAAATCGCGTGAACTCTCGTCTTCCGGGGCCATTGGCTCCTCACTCAAAGCCAAAGTGCTTGCACCTGATTCCTTCTTGACTTTTCTGCCCTTCTTCCCTTTCTTTGTCGCTGGACCCCAGAGATCTTCGTCCTCATCTTTTGCAGGCACCTCAACGGACTCTTCGTGTTGGATCGGAACATTCTCAATCTCCCTAGTGATCTCTATTGCGTTTGGACTTGAGGTCTCTAGATTGGGACTGATTTCAGGAACGGAAATTTGTCGATCTTTTTTACCCTTCTTGCCCTTTTCCTTGCTCGCAGTGGGCGTTAAACCGTCTTCAGGGAATTCTTGAGGCGTAACAATATCAACTGGTGCTTGCCGTTTCTCAAGGTCTTGATAGTTTTCCTCAATTGTCTCGGTGGAAGGATCTGGCAGAGTGGACTGTGTGACTGCCGTTGGCTCCACAGTTCGATCATCTGCGCCCAGATTTGAGGGAACTGGATTCTGCAATTGTTCCTCAATTGGGGTTGTCACGGGCTCGGGGATCTCTTGATAAGGCGGGGTTCCAGGCGCAGACTTCTTTCCTTTCTTGCCCTTCTTTTTGCTCTTCTTCGCGGGCACTACCAACTCGGTCTCTGGTGCAGGCACGGTCCGGGAGTCATCCTGCTGTGTCGGGTGCTGGAGAGCTTCGCTTGGATCGATGGATTTGGTCTCGATGGGTTGATTTGGCTGAGATTCTGGTTCGATCTGCAACTCGCGTGTCGATACGCCGCTGATGTTGACTTGTGGCTCTTCGTGTTGAATTCCTGGCTGCGCTCCAGCATGAGCTGTCTCTTCCTGGCGATCAAATTGAGAGACCGACTCTGCTGGCGCGTCGAGATTGAGTTCAGGAATTCGCTCTGCAAACTTCAGCTCCTTGTCTGGTATCGTCTTCTCGCCCACTTCGGAAATGTGTTGGTCAAGTCCAACTTGTCGTGGAATTTCCACCGGGTCAACATCAGGAAGGTTAAATTGTCCCTTAGCTTCGAGCATGTCCGACTCCTCGTCAGTACTAGATCTAAGCTCGTCGGGCAGCTCGTCGGGCAAGGGAATTGATCGCGGGCTGGGCTGCTGTGCAACTTCGTCGTGCTTAATCGCATGATCGGGCTCAGTACTTGGAGCAGCTGCAGAAGTGATAGCATCAGCAGTAGCCAGACCAATACCGATGTTGGGCGATGAGGCTTCGTCACCATGGCCAGTAGGAGTATCGATCGCAGGAGACTGGACAGCTAAGTCTGCATCGTCTGTCGTGGGCAGTTCAATGTCGACCGGCAAAACTTCGGTGTGCTCTGTGAGTGGTGAGCGGTCGCGTGGCGCAGACTGATTGGTACCGTCTTGCAAGCCTTGAAAATCTCCCAACGTTGCTGTATCGTCGCTTGCAGGAAGTGGAGGGTCTGTATGGGAAGTTGCCTGCGATTTGTGCTCTGCCACCCGTTCGTCGTCGAGTGCAAGATCCAAGTCATCTTCAGGTAAAGCAATGAATCTTGGATCAGGGTCGACCTTCTCGGTAACTACAGGCTCACCCTCGACATCTAAGTCAGTCCAATCTGCCTTCTGCCTTTTCTTGCCTTTGCCTTTCATCTTCTTTGGTGTTTCCATAGACTCGGCCTTAGGTTTGGCGAGAAGTTCAACGTTGGGAGGTGAGGAATGGTCCATGGCATGAGCAACTGCAAGACTGCCAACACCAGCTGCCGCAGCAGCAGCGAGTAGAGCCTTAGCCTGCTTCTTGTCTTTCTTCTTTTTCCCGGCATTGGTGGGTGCCCATTCTTCCTCGTCCTCTCGCTCAGCTTCGTCGACTATGGAAGGTTCAAAGTCACGCGGAATGTCGACCTCAGCAAGGTTAGGTCGAATCGGTTCAAGTTGGGGTACTTGCTGAAGACTTTCTTCGTCGAAAGCAAAGGAATCTCGGTTCTTGTTGTTCTTCTTCTTGCCTTTCGACACAGGAGCAAAGTCTTCCTCGACATTGAATCCTGTCTGTGCTGATGGTGCAAATTGATCATCTTGAGTAAATTCTGGTCGCGCAGGCGCTTCTTGAGTGGTCAGCTCGTTAAAGTCAATAGGAAGTCGATTTTTCTTCTTGTCCTTCTTGCTCTTCCCTCTTGTGGCGACAGTTGCAAGCTCCTCCTGTACTTCGTTGGGGGTGTCCTCAAATACTCCTAGGGTAATTGGAGTATCATCGAAAGTCTGCACGGTTGGCTCGTCATCAAATGTGACCGAAGCACGTTTCTTCTTCTTATCTTTCTTGTCCTTAGCGACTGGTGCAAATTCCTCGTCCTGCGGATCGGCGAGAGTGGGCTCAATTTCGCTGAATGCTTCTCGAATATCTGTATCGTCGATAAACGGCTCCACGACGCGCTCGTCATCGAAGGTAACAGGGGGCTGAGCCTCGTGCACTTCAATCTGGCTCAAATCTGGCCCCCGAGAGTAGTCGCCAAAGGTGGATGGATCTTGTGAGATTGTCTCGATAGCGGGATCTTCAAAGGTAACGGAGAGGCGGTTCTTCTTCTTGTCCTTCTTCTTGTTCTTGACAGCAGGCTCGAAGTCGTCCTCAGGCTCAGCTTGTGGTGGTTCCAGAATCGTAGGATCGATCTCGCGAGAAGATTTCGAAATCACGGGCGTCTCTTGCACCAATGTTTGGGTAGAGTCATCCTCGACTTCCCAAGATGATGCCTTGTTCTTTTTCTTGTCCTTCTTTTTCTTGCCCGGGGTGACTGGTGCAAATTCATCCTCAACGTTCACTTCTGGTGCCGCGACAGGAGTTTCGACTATGCTAGATTGCTCGTTCTCAGGATGCGAATTTTGAACAATCGACTGTTCGACAGCCTCGTCCTCGGCTTTCAGAGACGCGGCCTTGCCCTTCTTCTTTCCCTTCCCCTTTTTGCCTTTCGTAACTGGCACGAGCTCATTATCTTGTTTCAATTCTCTCTCAACAACTATTGATGGCTCGTGTGTGGAACTTTCTAATGACGGTTCCTCGTTCGTGGGTGGCACAGCTTCATCCCCAGTCGTGATCATAGAAGCCTTTCTCGCTTTCTTCTCCTTTTTCTTGTTCTTCTTGCCTGTCGAAATTGGCTCGTCATCATTTGCTGGGCTGGTAACTTCAGCAGTGGGTGCAATCTCGAAGTCTCGAGGACTCTCCTGGCCATCTGTGGGCTCGAGGGACTGTTGTTCGGGCTGGGTGAGCACATTGCTGGCTGCAACATCATCGATGAGTGGTACAGCCTTTTCAGTCGTAGATTGCTCAACCGTTGTTGTTGGTTGGTCACTCGCTGATGCTTCAGTTGGCTTCTTTTCTTTCTTGCCTCCCCAGCCGCCAAACATTGACGCGAAAAAGCCTGCTGGTGCTGCTTGAGTGGCTTGTGTTCCTGTGGTCTCGGCAACTGGCGCGCTCTCAACATCCTTTGAATTTTCCTTCTCCGCCAGATCGTCATCGATATCGTCTGGATCCACGAAAGGTATGACATTGCGCACAGTGGCAGGCAGCGCTTTAAAGACTTCTTGAGCAGAAAATTCAGGGGGCTCGAATATTCCGCTGCCGCGATTCTTCTTGCCCTTTTTCTTGTTCTTCTTGCTGTCCACAGGCTGAGTCTCGTCCTCCAATTTAGGCTCTGCGACAGCTGCGGGCTTGACTTCTTGGGAAACGTCTTCCTCAAGGGGCTTTTGCTCGGAGTTTTGGGCGTCAGGCGAGTTGGTCTTCGCTGCGTTCTCATGAAGAGATGCAGAGATCTCGTCAGCTTCTCCGATATTTTCCGATGACTCAGATGGCTCGTACATCTCAGCAATCTCAGAAATGCGATTTTTCTTGCCCTTGCGCTTCGATTTCTTGATCGATGGTGTCTGTTCCAAAGGTTCGGCCGCAGCCACGACTTCACTAGGAACGGTCGGAGAATCTAGGAGAATGGTAGGTTCTGGTGCTAATTCTGTTCCAGCCACTGGTTGAACATCGGACAGATCACGAGTAGCGGACTCGGTCTGTGGAGATCCTGGGAGAGATTCTGGGAGTGCAATATTGGAAGCTCCAAAGTAATCTCGAGCTGCAGCAATATCTATAGATTCAACACTACCAGCAGTGTGTGTGAAGGGATCATGCTGATCATCGTCCTGTAAAGGAGCTTTCTCGATCGTAGACTGGGGGAACATGGAAGTTTCAGATGAAGATAGATCCTTGTCAGAAGGTTGTGAAGTCTGCTCGCTTGTGTCAAGTTCCCGAGTCGAAGCAGATGGCAGCGGCTGCTCCACCATAGTCTCGGGTTCGGCAAAGATCGTTGGCGTCGACAGTGATGGTTCAGCAAGGTCACGCCCAGCCGAGTCCAGATTTTCAACCGAAGCGGTGGAGTCCGGCGTATCTTGCTTCACAGGTGACGGCGGTCCAGATTTGCTGCCCTTCTTGCTCTTTTTCTTCCCTCCTTTTTTGGCAGTCGATCGTTGGAGAAGCGGGCTTGGTACGACAGGTGTTTCGCTCGGCCTGCGAGACGGAGTTGTGGACTCCGGCTCGCTGTGAACTTCTACCACTGTCGCTGGAGAATCAGGTAGCTTCGATTGGGGTGTGACTGGTGATGCAATATCTTCGGAGGCTGACATATCCATGCTCTGTCTCGCAGAAGCTCTGCCTTTCTTTCCTTTCTTCGCTGGTGTGTAGTCCGCAAACGCACTTGGACTATCGAACCAGGTGTCAATAGCATCTGCTGCATCTTTCTCTCGATTACGTTGCAGCTCCTCTGGTGTTTGCTCGATGATTGGCCCAGAGATTGACACATTTTGACTGCCTTTCTTCCCTTTCTTACCTTTCTTCGACGATCCTCTACTAGGCATTGCTGGTCGGACTGGTGTGGTCTCGACTTGGGAGGTTGGAAGGAGTTCTGGCCCATTTTCCTCGCTGGCCACTTCTCGCGGTGGGAATTTGAAGTCATCATCAGAATCACCGCCCCACACGTCTGAATCGTATCCTTTATTGTTTGAAGAGAGGAGCTCATGAGCTGCTATGGCGGCGACTCCACCCAATCCAGCAATCACAGCAGCCTCCTGCAATCTCATAGGAGATTTAGATCTAGATTTCGTTGGAGAACCTCGCCCCGCAAGATCCATGACGTTGGGTGGGAAATTCTCTGCTTTTGGCGTAGTTTCTTCCGAGTCCAGGAAATCTTCAGGCACGTCATTCGTGTCGTCAAAGGCGGCTCCGAGAGATGAGGTGGTAGATTCGTAGCCTCTATCTGATTCGGCAACAGAAGGCGTCGCACTATCTGGCAATGGAGGCACATTGTTCTCGAAATCGATAGACTGCCTGTTTCGCTCGGGAAGATAGAGCGGTCGATACTCTGCCGTATTAAAGTCGCTAGAATAAGACTTCTTGTGACGAGCATTGGGATGCAAAGGAGAGTATGGAGAAAATGGAGACATAGGAGAGGCCCCAGCTGGAGATGAGGGTCGGTCTGTGGATCCCGGCGTGCTGAGAATGGGGCGACGAAAACGCAGCGGTATTGCAGTTGTAGATGCTGCTCGCATGCTGACCAAAGAAGGTCGAGGTGGTGATGTGGGAGATCCAGGTGGCGTTTTTGGAAGAGCCTCTTCGTACGGGGATCCTGGGCGCGTTGCTGGAAGGCCTGGCAGATCATGAAGGGATCCAACTTGAAGTGGAGAGGATGGGCGAGTAGCTGGCAAGGCGGGTAGATCATGAACACTTATCATGTGCACTGGCGATGCCGAGCGAGAACTAGGCAACGAAGGCAGCTCTTCCGTTGATTCTTGGTCAACAAACTGTTTTTCTGACCCAGTCGACATGGAATCCTGATGGACGCTGGCAGACAAAGCCGGAAGATCCAGCACCTCCCGATCCATATTACTTACGATTAAAGGGACATGGGGAGGTGGTGGAAAATCACCAATGAAGCTGGCGGGCAGAGGAGCAGCCAAGTCAGCACTTTCATCCTCTGCCCGAGCCCCTAAAAAAGACTCCTCCTTCTTGCTTCGCGAAGACCGCTTCGACGTGCCATCTTCTTTATGGGCGAGAACGTCATCAACTAGATCTTCGGGGGGTTGGCTCGAGTATCGACTATAGCGGTCGTCGTCGTCGCGTTTCCTGTAGGACGAAGCCGTGGAGTTATCCCTTGAAGATCGGTGTTTTCTATGAGAAGAAACTGTGGAATTATCTCTTGAAGATCGACTCCGTCTCTTCTCCTTGTCGTCGGTCGTCCTATCAGATCTTGAAGAACGACGTGATTCGCTTCTTTCGCCATCAGATCCGGCGCGGCTTGAACTCGAGCGATGCTTCCTATGGCGACGCTCTCTGTCTTCGTCCTCGTTCCGGGACTGTGATTTCGAGGTCTCTGACTTGTCAGATTTGGTGGAAAGTTTGGAACTACTGAAGATACCACCAAGGAAACTGCTCTTCTTATCTTTCGAGTCCTTCGGTGATCTGATGGATGTGTCATCGCCATATTCGCTGTCACGCTTGGACCGTCGGCGAGAGCTAGATGAAACCATCGAAGCTGTATCGTCAAAGTCTCCTGTGTCTCGCTTGGATCTCCTTCTGGAAGACTTTTCGTCATCGTAAAGCCTTGAAGTTGATGCTACCGAGGCTGCATCGTCAAAATCTCCAGCATCTCTCTTCGATTTTCTTCGTGAAGACTTCTCATCATCATACAGCTTCGAGGTGGACGCGACCGACATGTCGTCTGGGAAATCACCGTCCCTCTTGGACCGATGTTTCCTGTGTTTTCTCTCAGAATCTCCGGGCTCTGATGCTGGATAAGAATTACTTCGTTCAAATGCTGGGCTATCAATTGGAGTGGTGGGAGCAGAGTATTCCCCAGGAAGGTCACTATCTCTCTTTGATCGATGTTTCCTATGCTTTCGAGAGCCTTCGGTGTCGCCCGGCTCTGATGCTGGGTACGAGCTGCTGCGTTCGAAAGATGGCACACTTTCATTTCCCAATTCATACAGCCTTGAAGTAGTGGCAACTGAAGTATCATCAGGAAGGTCGCTGTCTCGGTTTGATCGGTGTTTCCTGTGCTTCCTTGAACTCTCGGTGTCACCGGATTCCGAGGCCGGATATGAGCTGCTTCGCTCGAGTGATGGTCCAATGACATCCTCCTTCTTTGAGCTGCGACGTCTAGACTTCTTATCATCATCGTGGTCGTCGCCTGGTTTGGTCGATTTCAAACTGGATACAGAGGCTTCTAAATCCTCATCGCGACGACTACTGCTGCGCTCCCTCCGTGAACTGCTCGTTGATCTCTCGTGATCCTCCGCCTTTGGAAGATCGTATGAAACGGGCTCAGCAGTCGTGGCAGAGATATCAGGGACAGACTGATAGCGTGAGAGATATCCAGAATCCTCGATCGAGCGAGATCCACCGGTACTATCATGACCATTCTGAGGAAGAGACACAGATACAGTCGGGTCGGCTTTTCGCTCCAGAACCGGCGTCGTAATTGCTTCAGATTTGGATGGGTCTTTTGGTTTGCGGTTTATGTTGGGCTGTGGAGGTGAAAATTCTTGCGTGTCTTCCATGAAATCAAAAACGTTGAAAGGCTTAGTTGATTCATCAATCTTTCCCGATTCTCCTTCTGACGGCTCCTTGGTTTCCTTCGAAAGAGCGTATCCAACACCGGCCGCAGCAAGTGCTGCAGCAGTGACTCCGGCAGCGACAGGAATGGTAGGCTCGGCATCACGTATGTCACGCTCAGTCTCGCGACGCTTCGACTTCTTCTTCTTGGACTTTGTCTTCGGCGCCTCCTCTGGTTCTACGAGCTCCTCACGGGGGACGATATTGTAAGTCTGTGGAATTGTAGGAGGCCCATTTGGTTTGAATTGTGGCAAGGTCGAGTCCAAGGTGTCGGTCACGATTGCTCTACCATTGCTGGTCTCGCGGGCTTGCGGAATAACGTCGTCATCGTCAAAAAAGCCACCCGGCATGCCCTTCGAGAGGTCTTTTTCTAAATCAGGGGTCTCCTCCGTGGTTTCGCCCTCAACGAAGCCGGGACGGCGTGGAGTTGGGCCGTAATCACGACGGGCATCATAGCTGAGATCAGATACGGTGTTGTAGAAGGGACTCTGATAAAATCCACCACTAGGACCCTCTCCGGGAGTCACAACCACAGGCGTCACTTCTGGAGAGTAGGATCGATAGACAGGCTCGTCAAAACTTCCGCCGGGTGCTTGGAAAGACGCGACCTCTGGCGAATACGTTCGTGATAGTTCGGGCCTGTAGGCTGTCCGTCTCACACCAGACTCATGATCATCTTCCTCAACGATAATCTCGTCATGATCTTGAGCGACCGGAATCGAGTATGTTGCCGGTTGTGGCATTTCGTGATCAGCAATGAAGGTGTCGCGAGTGTACTCGGGAGTCGAATCGCTGTAGTGAAAGGTCTGGTCTTCGCCCCATGTGACGGATCTGGACCGCGCCGGGGGGCTCATGGACACTCGCGAGTCAATAGGCTCGACGTTGGGCGAGATGGGTGCAGAAAAACCGCCTCGGATTGAGTTTGCCTTGCTAGCTGGAGGGCTAGGTTCGATGAGATTCAAAACTGGAACGGGCCAGGACATTCTATTAGACGGATCGATGCCATCCTTAGTCGCAGTGAAGGTATAAGGCTTCTCGTATGGAGGACCACGCGATCCAATAGTATCGGCATGGTAAACATGAATGTCAGCGTCCGAGTTGGGCCCGATGATGGCATGATCTTTGGAATGATCCTTCAGCTCGGCTGGAGCAAAGAACTCTGCGGGATCTATCGGCTCCTCATTGTAATGCTCTTCCATGTCGGAGATGACCTTGTCGGCTGCCTTGCGTGCAAGTTCGAGTCTGCGAGCAGCTTCTCGCTTATCCTTCGCCTTTTTGAAGTAGTCGGGATCAAAGACAAGTTCATCGTCAAAGGTATCAACTTCGACCTTGCTAGGCTCTGCCACGACCACCTTTGGCGCTGCGGGCACGATATGTGTCATCACAGTCGATGGTGCCACTCTTCTGACCGTGGAAACACTGTCTTCGGAATCGGACAGCTTAGGTTTCACTTCTTCATGAGCTTGCCGCTTCTTTTCTTTCTCTTTGCTTGATTTGACGACAGAAACTGCTGCCGCTGCTGCTGCGGCGCTGGCAAGTCCAGCAGCCACCCAGGAGTCTGACTGTTTCTCTGGCTCTCGAACCTCAACCTCCCTCTCTTGCTCGCGAGATTTGCGCCGTTCAGTCTCTCTCGCTTCACGAGCATCCTGACGTTCTCGCCTCTTTCGTTCCCGCTCTTGTTGACGGTCACGATCGCGCAACTCTTGCTCATGTCGTTCTTGCTCCAACCGATAGGCCTCTTCCCGAGCGGCAGATTGTCTAGCCGCTTCTTCGCGCTGCTGGCGCTCGTACTCCAGTCGCTGAGCTTCTTCTCGGGCTGCAGATTCTCGAGCTGCAGATTCTCGGGCTGCAGATTCTCGGGCTGCGGATTCTCGGGCTGCATCTTCGCGCTCTTGACGCAAGCGCTCCACTTCTCGCTCTCTCTGTAGTCGAAGGTCGGCTTCTCTAACGATGGCTGCTTGTCGAGCCACCTCACGTTCTAAAGAAACTATTCGCTCGGCCTCTATCCGCGCCTCTTCCCGCCTCCTCCTGTCACGAGCAAGATCTTCTTCTTCTTGCAGACGTCTCTGTTCTGCCTGTCGTCTCTCACGCTCGGCTTCAGCTTTGATCTCCGCCTCTATTCGCGCATCTTCTTCTCTCTGACGTTTTCGAGCAAGGTCGTCTGCTTCTCGTCTGCGCCGTTCTTGTGCGAGATCCTCTTCCTCTCGCAACCGCCTCTCCTTTGCCCTTCGGCTTTCGCGGTCTATTGTTTCCTGGTCAATATCAAAGCGAACGTCCTTTGAAGGTGATTTGCCACCTGCGAGGGCAAGTCCAGCAGCAGCACCGAGTCCAATCACGGCAGCTCCGATGGCAGCATCTTTCTTCATTGAGCTCTGAACGGGAGATGATGCCCTTCTTCTGCGTGAAGGTGGGAGAGGTGGGCGTTCATTGTCAGAGCTTCGCCGCGAGGAAGACTCCCTCTCCTTAGCAGCAAAAGAGGTTGGAGGATTGACAGAGGATGTCGAAAAGTCGACAGGGGGTCCAGTAGGAGCAATATACGATGGTGAGTATTGAGATTGGGCAGCATAAAAAGCGCCATTAACTTGAGGTAGCGGCTGTGGTTGTTGTAGAGTCAAATTAGCTGGTCTGTTGGTGTAAAATGGCTGCGGCTGGTTCGAAGAAGCTAATTCAGTACGTCTGACAGCGTCGAATTGTGAAGGATCTGTGGTTGGGACTGGATAGACAGATTGCAAGCTCTGCTGGCTACTGCTAACAGTGCTCAAGTTGTCATCTTGTCTCGAACCAATTTGTCCAAGAATAGCCCCTGTAGCTGCAGCGCCACCAATGGCCGCAGCAGGCTTTGAGAACGAAGAGTTGAGATTTTCTTGAGAGGCTCTCTTTTCCTTCTTCCTACCCCAACGCCATCCCCATTTCCATGTGCCAGAGTCGTTAGATGCCAAGGAGTCGGTGCTATTGCGAGCCTTGCCTTTGACGTCGAAGTCACCATAAGCTAGACCGAGGCTTTCCATTGAAGTTGTCTCATCGTCGGGATCAGATTCCCAGCCTTCATCGTCATCATCTGAAGAAAGGGAGACGTCAGAATGCCTCAGACCATGAGAGCTACGTCCTAGTTTGTCCTTGCGCTCCTTGACAGCCACAAGCTCGGTTTTACTGTGCTTGTTCTTACTGTGTTGGGCAGCAGCAAGAGCAGCCGCAGTGGCGCCTATGCCTAGCAAAGTCGCATTCAATCTGTCATCAGAGCTCTTCCTCTTCGTCGTTTTTTCGGTTTTGTCGATACGTTTGGCTCGTGACTCACGCCTGATGTCGGTGCCATAGGCCATTCCAATGTCCGCTGAAGACGACGAGTCATTTCCAAAGAAGGAAAATCCACTTTTCTTTTTGGTGTGGGCTTTTCTGCGCTTTCCACCGCCAAAGATGGATCCGAGGATTCCGCCACCTCCTGTCGAAAGATCTTCCTTCGATGATCTTGATGAGGCGCCGAAGGAGCGACGAGAACCTCGATTCCTAGCACTCTGTCCGTAAAAGGAATAACTATCCTCATTTCCGTGGGCACTGCCTCTGTGCGAACGCTCGAATTTTTTCTGGGGAGAGTTTGAACGACTACGGTGCTTTCTTCGCTCATGAGCGCCATAAGCCGCTCCTGCAAGTGAAGCTCCAGCTCCCATTCCAAGGATCTTGGAGGTTCGGTCTCGCGAGGATGATCGAGATCTGGTTGATCGCTTGCTTTTCCTTCTCTCAATGTCGTAACCGCCTTCGCCATGATCTAGTACGTTAACATAGCTTCCCGCAACGGAACCAGACACGCGACTCTTGTTCTTGCGGTCTGTAGGGCTGCTACGACCTTCGGCAACTCCATACGAGGTGTAGCTTCTTCGATCGCGGGAAGTGCTCCTGCTACGATTGCCTGCCACTCGCGAGCGGTGTCCTGATTTGACGCTGTATGTATCATCGAAATCGGTGCGTTTGTTGCCAATCAGAGCTTTGCCAGCTTTCGCGATACCATAGCCAGCAAGTCCAGTAGCAAGCCAGGAACCTTTGCTTGAACGATTGCGCCGAACATCCTCGTCAGAAGAATTGCGACTGTAGCGTGATTCCTTTTCAATACGGCCAGATCCACTGTACTCGCCCGACCTTCTGCCACTGCGAAGAGAATCGCTTGACTTCTTCTTTCCGTAATTGTGCTTTCGTGGAGCGTCCCAGACTGTGGATCTGGGATCGAAGCAGTGCCTACAAACACCTATATACTCAGTGTATTCTTCCATTTTTTGAACGTCTTCATGGTCTTTCCACCATTCAACTACTTTGTGGATAGGACCGGTATGTTTGTGCGCCATAGCCATTGGCGGATGATATTGATCACCTTGACCGTTTCCGTGGATGGCACCGGAAGCATAGTAAACTCCGTCAGCGGGTGGCATTGATGCAGAGTGCTGATGATGGGAATGCTGGTGGTAAGCATCTTGGTGAGAAGAGTGCTGTTGGTAAGAGTGCTGGTGAGAAGAGTGCTGTTGGTAAGGGTGCTGCTGAGAAGACTGCTGCTGAGAAGAATGTTGATTGCTAAACTCGTTCAAAGCGTAGGCTCCTGCCAGTCCGGCTGCACCAGCTGCGTACGCTCCCGCATGAGATTTGTGTGGGTGGGTTGACGATCCACCTGGAGAAGGATACGGATATCTTCTAGGTGAATGGGGAGGAGAATGGCCAGATACGCTTTCAATGCCAAAAGATGCATTTGGCGCAGACTGAGAATGGTTGTGATAGCTTTGTGATGTTGCGGGGACACTCGAGCCTCCTTGGTACGACATTCCAGGACTGTCTAATCCAGTAGCATGCACCGATGAACTGACAGATTGAGTAGAGTGATGTCCAAGTCCATAAGCTGCTGTAGCTCCTCCTGCAAGGGCTGCTGTTGATGCGAGTTTGCCAGTGATTTTCGAAGAACTGCTCAACTTGGAAGTCGGTTTTGGCCTACCTCCAGCCGAACTAGGAAGCTTTGCTGGTTTTCCAGGGGTAGAAGTTGAGGAGATCGGGATTGTGCCACTGAAATAGTCGTTCGCTGTGCCATGGCCCGTCTCTTCCGGTGGCTTCGCTTCTGCTGAGGGGGCACTGAGATGAGGTTGTGCGTTGATCGTCGGCTGCTCAGGACGAACGCCTGGCTGGTTCGCGACAGATTCTCCCTGATCACCATAATAGGCGGCGGCCTCTCCTGCTCGAAATGGTGCCTCATATGTTGAGGGGTTTTGTCCAGGGAATTGATTGCCAATGTGAGAGTCCGTGGTAGTACGCATCGATGTGGTCGCGGCTGATCCAGGGGCAGCCATTTGTTCAGAAAATTGAGAGAGTCCGGATGCGCCCATTTCGTCACCAGTTCTACTCCTCGTCCCAGCATCTGTCCGACTCATTCCCCGCTCGCTCACTCCTCTCTCACTTTCACTTCTACTGCTCCTCTTCCCTGACTTCGCCCTCTCTTCCCTTCTCTCCTCCCTCCTCTTGTCGCGATCACTCATGTCGCGACTTGGTGATCGTTCGCGGCGCAACATGCTCTCCTCGTTTTCGTAGTAATAGGGTACGTCATCCAGGGTGGCAGTTGATCTCCTCACTGGTTTGTCCTCGACTCGCGCTGACCTCGGATCTCGTACAGTCGAGGCACTTGAGGGTGCTGTCGCATAGCTCGAGGCTACTGATTCTGGAGCAGTAGGGTACGAATATGTTCTTGTTGTTATTGTTTTCTTCGGCCGGTCGCGTTCGTCGTCGTCGTCTCTGTGTCTCCGGCGTGAGGAACTCGATGCCACGGATTCTGGTGGTTTTCGAGAAGAAGTCGACTCGCTCCTCTTTCGACCGCTGGTGCTCTTACTGGGCGATCTTTCGCTATCTTTTCCTGTCAGTTTGTTCCACATGCTTACCACCTACCGCGATCCTCCTCGTCGCGCGTGGCGTGGCAATGGAGTATTTTTCGTGTCTCTGGTGTGGCGTAGATTGCTGAGGTGTCAATCGAACTCCGAAATAATTAGGGTGGCTGGCGAATATGGGAATCATCAATCGCAAGCCGGGTCGTGGTCGTAAGTCGTGATATGGTACATTGGGTATATTGCTGTCGATGCGCGATAATATCAAGGCCAAAGGAGAGGATGGATCTGAGTAGAGGGTGGTATTATTTGGGAGGAGAGATCCAAATTGGTGTCACTGCACAAGCGGGAGAGAGCATTTTGGCGATTGGCGAAGTCAGACCGGCGGTCGGGTGAGTAGCGCGAAAGATCAACGCGCAGCACCTCTTTCGACAATCAATTACTCGTATCCCTACTCCAATTTCTCCCCAAAATCACCTTCACGTGCGGTGGACAATCCTTCGCTGTTCTCTCAGTAAGTACGTACTGATATCCGTTTTGATATCCGTGGCGTTGTGTTGCTGCTCATAGAATATCGGGCTGTTGATATTGCCACCAGACCTCGACTCGCTATCCAGGCCTCATGCAGCGATCTAGATCTGGCAATTTCTTATCGTGAAAGAAATCTTGTCCCATCCCAAAGCTGGATGATGTGGGCATCAAGAGCTTGGGATTATGATCCGATCTGATGATCATGTGGATAGCTGAATACTGTGGTAAGCGTCTTGCTACCCAATCGCAACGACACTACCTGGTCGTCGAAGGTGGCGACCATCTTCAGATGGAAGCTAGAACCCCTGTTGCCTGTGGCTGTGCGGTCTTTTCCCTTGCTTCGAGATGAAGAGTTGGGAGTCTTCCAGAACAAACATGGACAACTCACTACGTAGGGGATCGATACCATGATGTCTTTGGACAGGGTGGACACTTGTTGGTATGACCAGGACGTGTTGTTGTTGTTCTTCGAACCTTGCCAGCTTTTGGGTACCGAAACTCAATTCGCAGTGCGATCAGAATGCGGAGGCCGTCACAGCCGAATATTCTAGGATATACGCGTTCCATTGCAATCGTCATATTCGCACCGGCGAACAGTGCTGCGCTTTCAAAACATTCTACGACATATAAAATTCGAGTGCCTACGCTCACTTTGATCGGACGAAAGACTGCAGACTTGAGTACATAGACTCACCAACTTCCACTGCTTCTTGAAAAGGACAACAGCATCATTGGTGTCAGCGTGCTTTATATTTCAATGTGCGCCTTCGTTGTACGTCTTGGAACATGGACTAGGTTTCCGTGATGGATTCAGCCACTTACAGTTGAAAAGCTCCGTCGAAGCTGTTGTTCAATTGGATCAGACGTCGATTTTCAACGATATTCGCAATGCTTGAGAGCGAAGGAAGGGACTCCTCATTCCAGGTCTTTCGAAGAGCAATTTGCACTATCAAGGTACTCCAAGAGGCTGGAGAGTGTGAAGTCTCATCCCATGGCATCTTAGCATTTACAGCGTCAGTGTAAATTGCTCAACACGTTATTTCCCATCGTCCAAAAGATCAAGCGTAGGGATACAGCTCTCTTCTTCGTCTTTGAGGATGCATCTAGGAACTCGTCAAATGGAACCGCATTTCTGTTTTAAGTACTAGAGTATGATGCTAAATAGGCAAAAAGAAAACGTAACATGGTCATGGTCATGACCTGGCTTGAACCGCCGATCCCCGAGCTATTAGCTCGATGTTCGAACCAACTGAAATACACCACCGTAAAGAAAGCTCCCAAGGATTCGTTTGCTATGGTGATTGTGGTAGTGCTGCGTGGCTCAGAGTCCAAGCAAGTTCCGCAAAATCCAAACACCAAACAATAAAAGCAAAACACCGCCCTCACCGAATCGTATTCTCAGCCAGAGCAGCATTCCAATAATCTTCCTCGTCCATCCTTGCCTCCCAAGCCTTACTCTCAGGAACCAGATACTGACTTAACCAAATATCCCTCAACGTCTTATTCTCACTCTCCAAATCACACTCCAACGTCCCCCATTTCTTGATGTACATCGCCCTCCCATAATCAGCCATCGCCCACCAACTCGCTTGGAATGCACGGGAATCATAACTCCACGGCGCAGGCAATTTCCTCGGCTGTCCTTCGATTGTACGGGCCTGCCATGTGTTTCGGCCTTCCTCGTTGGAATTCTTCTGGTCCATCAATTCTTGTAGTTCGGCCTTGAGGTATTCGAAGCGTTGCGAGCGGACGGCGCCGCCGGCTGGTTCAGGACCGGAGGGCGAGAGACCCCATTTTGAGCGTGTGCTTTCTGTGGGGCCTGGGAAGAAACGGATTTCGGGATCTTGGACTACATCTGCAACGTCAAAGATGTAACCTGCTCGGGCTTCGTCTTTTGTGTATCCATGTAGGATAATGCGTGCGTATGCATCGCAGTCGGTGTTGTAGTATGGTATGAAGACGTCCCATGAGCCGATGTGGCGCCATGCTTCTACGTTTACGAGGGCGAGGTTGTCGAAATCGAAGAATTTGATAGCCCATTTTCTTTTCTTTTTATTGAGGAGACGTTTCTTCAGCTTTGAGCTCTCCTCTCTTAAGGTTTTTGGGAAATATGGTCCTGACGGCATTTTCCAATCATATCCTCGATTCAGCTCTTCTTCTGATATTGCTGGTTCGGAAGGTGAGATCGAGTACTGGTCGAGGTCTGAATGGTCGAGCGCATCTAGAACACGATGATAGAAGGATTTGTACGGCTCATAGTCCTCTGCACTTAGCACGGCAATGTCCATGTGGCTCCAAAAATAGAACTGCCAGTTTCGCGCTATGGCTTGTCTAAGGAGGAAATTTTGGAGCTGGGCGAAGTTGAGGAGGGTTGGTGTCTGTAGAATGGCAACTCCATACCGCCGTCTGAACATATCGTAATCGAGAAAGAAAGGGTCATCCGGCGGCAATGTACGTTTGGAGTTCGCGTCCATTGTACCGGTATTGTCCACAATAACGATGTCACTCCGTGGCCATCCTCCCGCGATGTAGCTCAGGACAGCCTGCCGAAGTATTGTATTGTTGCGTGTAAAGGGTATGAATAGTGGCGTGCGGGGATGTTTAGCTTTGTATACATTGTAGCTGGCGACTTGAGGATGGTATGGTCCGCCCGTCGGTGGGAAGTATAGGAAAAGTTCTGAGGGTCGAGAACCAAGGATCGGGGTGTTCTGCGAAATATCCCATTTTCGTTTGCGGTAGGAGTTGGTCGTAAAGAAGACGAAAAGACAAATGGACACAACAACAATCCTAAACCATCTTCGCGGAAAGAATTGTGGACGCGCCTGTGCGAAGGGCATATCAAAGATGCCAGCAACTCGCTGAATTAGACATCAAGCACGCCTAGTATGCGCAAGATAATTCCCAGCAGAGGTCCAGTCCCAGCTCTTTAGGTGGTCAAGAAAGATGTGGTCCTGTCTGAGTAAGGCCTCATTCAAGAAGGAAAGACATTAGAAAGAAAATGAACAAGAAAGTTGTAGTGTGCTAGAATTGAGGCTCTGAGGGCATGCCGATGGACCAAGGACAAACAGTCTGGGGCAGTATCCGGCCACATCCCCGGCATCTGGTGCTTCGGATAGAATATAGATTGCGTACATGGGCTTCCCAAACGTGGCAAACATGGTCCATGCCCTCGCCCTCCTCCGCAGGCGTGTCGTCCATTGCTATTGAAAGCTACTACGAGTATGTGCTAGGAGGTACTGTGCTACTGTGTATGTAGGTTAATATGACCTCAAGATGTATAGGAAAATGACGCGGAGAGCTGTCTTGAAGAATTTAGATGGATGATTTGATGATGATGGACGAAAAGAGAAGAAGCAGAGAAATAGTTACGAGTACGGATCAAAGTATTTTTACTACTCGGCAAGCAGGATTTCTCGAAGTCCAATGTCAATGTTGTCGAGAGGTTCGACCAAGTCCAAACCTGAAGGTACGATACGGAGGTACCTCCCAGGAGGAAGAGGCGGGACTAGAGGACTAGAAGTACCTACTAGTAGTTCCTAGAGACGCTGGCCCAAGCTTTGCTGGTGGGCTCCACGGGCTCTTCCACTGCAGTTCAAGTTCTCCCGTTGTCGCAGTGGATCTCCCATTGCAACATCATAATCACGACTCGAGAGTGGGGTGAGGTACAAAGCTATCACTGTAGATTACTCAAGTCAATCCAATTCAAGCTTCTTCCTCTATCAATTCACCTCCCAATAGTGATATCTCATACCACCACTGATTGCTGATCTGCCAGAGTCGTCCCTCCAGGCACCAGAATAGACAGCTACCATGGGCTCCAAAGAAGAGAGCGTACGAGGCATTCGTATAGCCATTGACGTTCGTACTTGCACCACATGTCTGTGCATTCCCATGCTAATCAGTCCAACAGAGAGGCGGAACATTTACCGATTGCGTCGGCAACCCAGGCTCGGGTCGCATGGAAGACGATGTAATCATAAAGCTTCTGAGCGTTGACCCTTCCAATTACGATGACGCCCCTCTCGAAGGCATCCGCCGTCTGCTCTCCAAGTTCTCCGGGCGTGAGATCCCCCGTGGCGAACCTTTAGACACGTCTATGATAGAATCGATACGCATGGGGACCACAGTAGCTACGAATGCTCTGCTGGAGAGAAAGGGCGAAGAGATAGCTATGGTTGTGACCAAAGGATTCAAAGACTGTTTGGAGATTGGAAACCAAAGTCGACCCAATATTTTTGATTTGGCGATTCGCAAGCCAGAGGTTCTCTACAAGAGAGTTGTGGAGGTGGAAGAAAGGGTTACATTGGAAGATTATGCTGAAGATCCCACAAGGAATGAGACAAAGACAGCTTCGGACGGCAGCAAGGATTCAGCCCTGGTAAAGGGATTGTCGGGCGAGGCAGTGAGGATACTCAAAAGACCAGATGAGGTCGAGATAAGGAAGCAATTGCAAGAGGTCTTCGACTCAGGTTTGAAGAGTATTGCCGTATGCTTGATGCATGGCTACACATTTCCAGAGCACGAGGCTCTGATAGGCAAGATTGCAAGAGAAATTGGCTTCGACCATGTTTCGTTATCGCACGAGCTCATGCCAATGATCAAGTTGGTCCCAAGAGCGACTTCAGCCTGTGCTGACGCGTATCTTACTCCAGCTATCAAAAAATACATTTCTGGATTCAATGCAGGCTTCGAGGGTGGTCTAGGTACCGAGAGCGTGAAGAAAGAGAAGGGCGCAAAGGGTGCGCGATGTGAATTCATGCAGTCCGATGGTGGACTTGTAGATGTGGACAGCTTCTCTGGCCTTCGCGCGATCCTGTCAGGGCCAGCTGGTGGAGTGGTAGGATACGCGCTCACATCTTACGATCCAAAGACCGGAACGCCAGTGATTGGTTTTGATATGGGAGGCACGAGTCAGTATAGCAGATCTATCATCCATTCATCTTCTAACAAGACCTGTTAGGCACCGATGTCAGCCGATATGGCTCAGGCCGATATGATCATGTTTTCGAAACTACAACAGCAGGCGTTACCATTCAATCGCCACAATTAGACATCAATACGGTTGCTGCAGGCGGTGGATCGCGACTTTTCTGGAAGAATGGACTATTTGTAGTAGGGCCCGAGTCAGCGAGTGCACACCCAGGGCCAGCATGCTATCGCAAAGGAGGCCCTCTAACCATCACGGATGCGAATCTCTTCCTTGGCAGACTCCTGCCAGATTTCTTCCCAAAAATCTTTGGACCAAAGGAAGATCAAGGCCTGGATCCCAAAGCAAGCGAAGAATTGTTCAAGGAGCTGGCGAAAGAGATTAATAAGGATGTCGCCGGTGAGAACAAGGCAAAGGAGAAATCGCTTGACGAGGTAGCATATGGCTTCATCAAGATTGCGAATGAGACAATGACGAGGCCCATTCGGTCGTTGACGGAAGCTCGAGGACACGACACGTCGAAACACAGGCTCGCCACTTTTGGTGGAGCAGGAGGGCAGCATGCAGTAGCCATAGCCGAAGCACTTGGAATTCGGCAGATCTTGATCCATCGATACTCATCAGTGCTTTCGGCATATGGCATGGCCTTGGCCGATGTGGTCGATGAACGACAAGAGCCAGAGTCCAAAGTGTGGGCTGATAAAGGAGAAGTTCCTGAATACCTGCAGGGTAAGATGGAAGAATTGAAAAAGAAATCGAGAGAAAAGTTGCAGGATCAGGGCTTCAGCGAGAAGGAGATTCATTTTGAAGAATATCTCAATATGCGATACCGCGGTACGGAGTCTGCTCTTATGATCGTCAAGCCTGCGAAGGATGAGTTCGATGGTGACGAATTCGCTTTTGGAAAGGCTTTCGTCAAGCAACATGAACAAGAATTTGGCTTCACACTGCCAGACCGAGATATCATAGTCGACGATGTGAGAGCTCGAGGCATTGGGAAGACATTTGAAGGCCTGGATAAGACAGTTGATCAGCAACTGAAAGCGATCAAACCAAAGGATCTAGCGAAGGGCGAGAAGAAATTTGGCACAAAGCAAGTTTATTTTGAAGGCGGACGACAAGAGACGCCGGTATACAAGATCGAGGATCTAATAGTTGGTGATCGTATTCAAGGACCTGCTATGCTGGCCGATGGAACGCAAACCATCGTCGTTACACCAGGAGCTTCTGCACTTCTCATTGATACCCATGTCATCATCAACATTGGCGAGAGCGAGATGCAAGACAAGAGGATTGATACCAAAGAGGTGGATCCGATCATGCTAAGTATCTTTGCTCATCGCTTCATGGCGATTGCTGAGCAGATGGGCCGAGCGCTGCAGAAAACCAGTGTCAGTACGAATGTCAAGGAGCGACTCGACTATTCTTGCGCTCTTTTCGATGCAGACGGAGGACTCGTCGCAAACGCACCTCATCTCCCTGTCCATCTCGGCAGCATGTCCACCTGTGTGCGAAAGCAAGCACAAATTTGGAAAGGCAAGCTGAAGAGAGGCGATGTACTGGTCTCGAATCATCCCATGTACGGTGGTACACATCTGCCAGATATCACAGTCATCACTCCAGCCTTCAGCGGCGATAACATCGTCTTCTATGTTGCCTCACGAGCTCACCATGCAGACATTGGCGGTATCCTTCCCGGTTCCATGCCACCTCGGTCCAAAGAACTCTACGAAGAAGGAGCCGCCATCAAATCGGAAAAGTTGGTGTCAGAAGGCAAGTTTAATGAAAAGCGAATCACGGAACTTCTGTACGATGAGCCGGCTAAGCATCCAGGTTGCAGTGGGACGCGATGTCTTGCTGACAACATCAATGATCTGAAAGCACAGATTGCGGCGAATCAGAAGGGTATCAATCTTATCAGTACATTAATTGAAGAGTACGGTGAGGATGTGGTGCAGTTCTACATGCACAGCATCCAGGACAACGCCGAGAAGAGTGTGCGAACACTTTTGAAGAGTGTGTACAAGCGCTTTGAAGGACAAGATCTCTCTGCAATAGATTTCATGGACGATGGTTCTCCCATCAAATTGAAAGTCACCATTGACTCCGAAAAGGGAGAAGCGGTCTTTGACTTCGAAGGCACAGGTCCAGAAGTTTACGGTAAATCCACTCCCTGCCCTTCCCACTAGCATCACCTAATCACCGCTTGTAGGCAACATCAACGCTCCCGAAGCCGTAACCTACAGCGCAATAATCTACTGCCTCCGCTGCCTCATCAGCGAAGACATACCCCTAAACCAAGGCTGCCTCAAACCCATCCACGTCAAAATACCAAAACACTCCTTCCTCTCCCCATCCGACAAAGCAGCCGTCGTAGGCGGAAACGTATTAACCTCCCAACGCGTCACCGACGTCGTACTAAAAGCCTTCCAAGCCTGCGCCGCCAGCCAAGGCGACTGCAACAACCTCACCTTCGGCTTCGGCGGCAACCAAACCGGCGAGGAAGAGGTAAAGGGTTTCGGATACTACGAAACCATTGCTGGGGGAAGTGGCGCGGGACCAACGTGGGATGGAACGAATGGAGTACATACCCATATGACCAATACACGCATCACCGACGCAGAAGTCTTCGAAAGACGATACCCCGTCCTCCTGCGTGAATTCAGTCTCAGAGCTGGAAGCAGGGGCGAGGGCCAACATGTCGGTGGGAACGGCGTCATCCGCGATATCGAATTCAGAATCCCGGTCAAAGTCAGTATCCTAAGTGAACGCCGTGTATATCATCCCTACGGACTTGAGGGCGGCGGGGACGCAGAGTGTGGGTTGAATATTTGGGTTAGGAAGGTGTCGACGAGTGATGAGAAGGCGGATGGGAAGACGGGTAAAGGGGGAAAGGCTGGGAAGGAAGAGGAAGAGGAAGAGGTCGAGTATAGATATATCAACATGGGTGGGAAGAATACTGCCAGTATGCAAGCTGGGGAGAGGATCATCATTAAGACGCCTGGAGGCGGTGGGTGGGGTAGAGTTGGGGAAGAGAGTAAAGTTGTCAAGGGGAGGGATCCGAAGCTTGCTTGGAGACAGGGTAGTGTTGCTATGAGGCAATCGGAGGCTGAAGCTTCTGCTTGATTTCAACGGATAGAGTAGGTATTCCAATGTAACACGGGTTAATCAACTCTCATTCATCTACGTTAGTAACGTTTTCCATCAAGTTTTCCCAGTTCTCTGCGCTCGGTGGGTCTCTGGCTGTCATGATTCACTGGACTAGCTCTGTACCTGAATTCTGGTTACCTGGGCATAACTGGGGACTTTTAGCACGGGGAGCAAAGATCGAACAAACACAAAAGTCTCAAGGTCAACCCTTCTAGCCCAGCCAGCAATGCAAGCCACCATCACAAAAAGTCCCTTTCACCATAACAAACCTTAGGACAATCATCAGCAATACATACCGAGGTCCAAAACACCAACAGCAGCAGACAGACTACAAAGTGATATCGATTAAGCCGGAGTATCTAAATATCCAAAAAATTGGGCCTCCAGCAGATCATCAAAAGCGCATGATCTACTTCTCTGTATCACAGGGCTAACCACAGCCATTGAATGCCACACGACACTCAAAACCCCATCATCCATAACTCTTTCATCATCCATACCAAACACAGGTATCGCCCGTAGGCGCACCAGAAAAAACTCCGTACAGCATACATGAACCTCACATCAGACATCAAAGCGACAGAAACGGTCCCCAAAAGTATAGAGAGGGAATAAGAGGGAAGGCCTCAGACAAGGACCCATTCACTCCCCCGCTTAATAAATTTATCAAGCAACATCGTCAGATCCGTGAGGACAAATCTACATATGTAAAAGCCAAAAAACTCCGATGCATGTCTCGTACACAGCTCCAGGCCGACATGCGTGGGTGAAGAAAGTTTGAGTCCTGGATCTTCCACTTGGCGGGCGACTTGATCTGAGAATGTTAGTAAGGTCGACACTCGAAGTTGGCATTTACTTTGACATACCAACGATCTGAACAGCGTCGAACAAGCGGGACAAAGAGCTCATGTAGGCTGCGTGCGGGCCGGACAGTTCCAATTGCGAGATATCTCGCTTCGCAAACCGAGGATTGGGCAGAGACGTCATCGGCAAAGTACTCATAGTAGTTGTGTCTTTTGCGTGATCTTTAGGCGAAGAATACGAAGTTGTCAAATTCACGGCTGAGCTCTTCGACCTAAGCTTGCGCCACGAGGACAAGTACGATTTTCCATGCGACACTGCACGACTGGAAGCCGACATTGGCTCGCTACTCTGGCCACCGTCTCCACCGGAATTCGGCGCTTCCTTGAACAGCGAAGTGATGCCCTGGACGCCGACTTCACTGCTCAGCTTCTTGATCAAGTTACCTTGCACCTGATCCAGCACGTGTTCGAGAGACTGCATCTCGTCTAGGACAGCATCTGCATCCAATGTATCAACACTGGCGAGCTTCTGTAGAGCAGCTGTGAGAAGATCACAATTTGCGATCTTATCTTCCACACCCTTGATCTTGACGCCCTTCACTCTCCAGACATCCCGGGGAACGAAAAGTTTGGTAGATAAATATCCTCCTCGAGGATGAGCAATGGTTTGGTAGAAGCACCGCATCAGCCAGAAGGGCCGCAGAAGGTGACTATCTGGGCATGCCTCAAGAGGAATAGGTGCGTTTGCTGCCAGAGGGTTAGGCGAGCCTGGCACGAACGGAGAGTGAATGTCGCTCTCGAATATGTTGATATTGGTGGTAGTGCCCGGCGCGTCACTGAAGCTGTGGACAATGCTGGGCGTGGGAGGCGTTGGTTCTATCGGTCTGGCTATCGCCTTTCTGCTGTGGCTGGAGAATGCGGAGAAGGTTGTGCTTAAGGGAGTTCCGATGGACGCCTCTTCCGAGCCGTCTGGGCTTGACATGGTAAGTTGTCGCGTGTTCAAGCTGATGGACGACTTGTTCTTTCTGAGCGGCCCCGGCTTCGGGCCCAGGGGTTTGGCCTCGGCATTTGATGTTTCTAAATCTGTTGGAACGAGCGGCAAACCAGCGGAGGGCAAGACAGCAAACGTGGCGGGGGAATCTGTGGGAGCTGTCACGGCCGGACTTGGTGCGAGATGAGGAGAAGACTGGGGGCCGGGATTCTGTGGAGCTGCAAAATTGGGAGCGGAGCCAGGGGGCTTGAACACAGTGTCGGGCAGTAGTTGCAGGTCTGATCGGGCAGCGGGCTGCGCAGCTTCTACTGAGGTCGCCCTCGCATCACTTGGACGCATCAATGGTTTTCTTGCAACCGGGCTGATCGAGGTTTCAATCTTCAACTGTTTCGCATTCTGGCCAGACATTCTTCTACTGCGAACACTGCTCGATGCTTGGCTTTTCTGGGGTGTGAAGACACTGTCCGATAAAAATATTTCATTCTGGTTTCCTTCCTCACTGAGCCGTGGCAGATTTGAATTTGCTTTGGGTGCAGCAAGCCCCGCGTCCGGTGCTTCTGCCACTGTGGATAGCGAGCTCAAGGCAGTGGTACGGCTCGAAGACACAGAACTATGCCATGTATTTCCAGAGTACCCGCTTGAATCCGATGTTCGTGGAGGCGCTGCTTTCGATTGGAGACCGAAATCAAACCCGAAATCTTTTGACATCTCATCTAGCAAGCGCTCCTCTTCCTCGGTATCATCATATAGTCCGTCCGAGTCGTGTTCCAGCGCCAGCATGTCTTCGTTTTTCCGGAGTTCATGTGCTCGTGAATGTGCGGCTTGGATGAGCTGTTCTCGATCTGACAGCCGTTTCCTTTCATTGTCAACCATTAACTTGACGGGTTCTGGGGCCCGATTGTCGTTGAAACGAAACGGTTTCTCGTCATAGTCGTATGGCTCAAGACCGTCATCATATGCTGCCTCTACTGCCGCGTCCAGTGCTGCATCAAATTCGGCCTCAGTATCTCCACTTGGTATTCTACCATGTTTCCGGAAAAGACCTTCTCTGGTGCGCGAATGGATAGACGATCCACAAGAGGATCCACCAGATTCATCGATTGTGTCCAGCCAGGATATCGAATTGCCGCTATCTCCACGAGCATGTTGTGGAAGCTGTAGCTGTTCGCTTACATGTGGCACAGTACTGCCTGCTTGCATTCGTCTTGGTGATAGCGGGGGAGGCGCGTAGCTTGCATCCATTGGAGATTCCACGGAAAGAAACCTCTCCGACAGTTTGGGTTCAGCGTTCAGAGTATCTTGAAGCTTTAGTGGAGGGGTAGCTTGTAAGGCTTGATTCGAAAACGATGGGGCATCTGGTGGTCTATGTGTAGCAATATTGGACTCCATTCCCGGCGGCTTGTCAGGTATTATACGTGTCAAAGTCGCTGTTTCAATGATCACGGCCTCTTCTTCATCGTCTTCATCGTCGTCATCCTCTTCCTCTGAAGTATCTGTTCTTGATATGGGCATCGTAAGGTGCGAGGCATCGCTGGGCGGTCTTGGGAGAGATTTGCCGGTCGACGTTTGGAACTCGACATGGAGGTGTCGTAACTCCTCAATGCGATTCGTGTACGTGGTACGCTGGCCAATTCAGTAAAAGAAGCAGTATTATTGAACCGAAGCAACTCACGATGGCATCCAATTTCCTCCTGTCCTCCTCGCCAGTGCTACGGAGAAGAACCTGTTGCAACAATCTGCACGCATCGCTATATGCTTGGATCGCACCCTCGAAGTTCTGCGCATTGTCGAGGAGAACAGCAGTATGCGCCTTTTGCAGGGCCTTTGATAGCATGGTCTTTTTGTCCTGCTCTCTGCGATCCTTTTGCCTAGCAGCGTCCGAGCCTTCGGTCTCAATCAGCCGTCGGTTTTCTGCAGTCGCATCTTGACTTCGCGATATCGAGTGCCTTTTTCCAGACATAGTATCCTCGACACCTTGGCTAACCTCCCGGCCCACCCTGTCCCTCGTAGCTTTGGGAGAGGTGCCCCCTCTCGCTGGGTAGTTGGACCCAAGCGAACGAACAGATCTGGGACTGTCGTTTGGAGACTGACTAGTGATGGAGACGTTCGGGGGTGTAAAGTAGTCTGGTCCAGTTGCAGTTCCGCCTCCAGGGGTTATCAGACCTGGTGTCGCTGGAGCGCCCACGGTGGAGGTAGAAGTAGCGTCGTAGGTTAGGGACGGTATTGGTGGTAGCGAACCTTTTCTAGCACTCAGACGCTGTAGACTACCGCTGTCTCTTTTTGACGGAGATCCATTGGAGTGCGCGTTCAACGAGTGCGCAGTTCCACTTAGTCTGTCTTTGGCCGAGCGGCGCGAGGGGGAATTATGCGACTCGATATCTCTAGGGTTGTTGTGTCCTTCCCGGATTTCCCCAGTCTGTTGATGGTTTACATTGGCCTGGCTTGAATGTCTCCTGTGCTTTGTCTCCGTCGAGCCTGAGGCTGTCGCGGACTGTGGATTGGAATTGGAAATGGAATGGGGAGTCGATGTGGAGTCGAACATGGCCGTGGCTTGGGATGCTTGCAGGCGATGCAGGCGAGTTTCAAGATGGCTCGCGGTAGGAAGACCTTGCTAGAGGCAGCATGGATGCAAGGGAGAAGTATCTATATCGGGCATCCCTGGAGAAGAAGAATGGACTGGCACAGGCAGGCAGAGGAGCGGGAAAGAGGATCAGAGAGGGACTGAGGCAGTCGAGGGATCCGAGAGAGACTGAGGCAGTCGAGGGATCCGAGAGTGACAGAGGCAGTCAAGGTGCGCGAGCAATAAGGGCTCAGGGATGGGATAGTTGACTGCTAGTGCACCACCAGATGTCAATCGATAGGTACCGGTACCTTAGTCAGGATCGATATCAGTACGGAGTCGTAGTCGCTCACAGACAAACAACCATCATGCACATCCGCATCCTAACCGACGTCCTAGAATAACCGACGTCCTGTGTAGAACTACTATGTACCTAAAGAATGCTCACAACCGTTGCTTCTTCGTTTTGCGCAACTCTGCCGCCGCCCTAGACGCGCTCAAAGGGGCAATTCGATTATCGAAATTGATATGCAAGGTACGCTGCCAGTCCGCCCTATCACTGACCAGACTGCTTTTCGTGTCTTCCCCCCATGCGACGTGGTTACACGTCCTGCAACAAAACGCACGACGCTCGTTTCAGAGGGAAAAGTCAGATTCGCGCGTCCTGTTACACCAGATTGCTCCTCCTATGATACATTCTCCATTCTCGCCCGAGTCCCCGAAACATTCAAAAAGTCTTTTAGAATACATGCCCCTGCCGCACCCGTCCGCGTCCACGGAAATGCGACCCTGGCTGTCGATATCGCCCAAGCCTTAAGACCCTCAGGGCCTGCCACACCATCCTCGAGAAATCGACTCTATCCTGGCCAGCTAGCCCCGTCTCCCGATTGGTGTTGATCAGAGCTATCTTACCATGGTTGATTGGGCTGATGATGACATTACACGGTGAAAGGAGTTCGCAGCCTGTCAGTGGTCGGCCTAAATTCTAGGAGCCAAGAGTATTATCACACCTGACTTAACTTGTCACTGTGGCGATATGAATTGAAGAGCCATAAGTTCCCAGTATGCTTCAATCCTAGATCCACCAGGTACCACAAATTTATCGACGTTCGTCTCATATTTAGCTTCACAGTCCATCTTTAGGCGCTGAATGGCCTGATGTCTAAGACTTCTTGTCTTTCACTGCGCTATAGAATCCGAAAGCCATTTCTAAGCACTCAAATAGATGTTGCGCTCTCCATTAGAAAATAAACGAGTCGACCTCTCGAGTATGTAAGATATAATCCTGAGACCGTCCTCAGAATCAAGCCGTCTCTCTGACGATGGCTGCCGCTCAAACGCCTGCGCTCCAATTCCACAGTTAAAGCAAATGACGCCGTGATACATGCCGCTTCGTTAATCTTTTCCCGCAAATTCATGATCGATCTATGCATCCATGAGGTCCTCGTCTTGGTAGCCAGAGGTATCCCATGAAGCATCACCGCCGTCCATCATCGACATAGTACTCACATCTTCGTCTTTGTTGCGCAGTCGCTTCCTCAATCCATCCACGTAGTCCTTGGTAAGTACCAATCGACGATCTGCCATCTTCACAAAGTCTACCATCGCATTGGTGCGCGATGCTTGCTTGATCAGCTCTGCATTGTACTCCTTTTCAGACTTTGCGAGCGGTCCGCTGGCTCGGTCCGGGAAGAATCGTAGGACTAGCTCTTGACTAGCGCCGTCTCGGAGCTCTATGGTCGCGTTCAGTCCTCCCTCTGTGATCACGGCTTTTATGAAAGCGTGGGCGTTGTCGGAAGTCTGTCCAAGCCAGTTCGCTACCATTGAGAGTGGCAAGGCTGAATACGTCTTCTGGAATGCGGCTAACTGGAAGCGTGGTAAATACTGTAGTAGTTGTTGAACAAGTCCTGCATTGCCGTCCTGGTTGCAGTCAGTATTGATTAGACAGTATTTGGGCTAGCACATACATCTGAGAATTCTTGAGAAGCAGTGGCGATTTCAGCCTGCAATTTGAGCAGGTTGGAGAGTGCGAACGCTTCGGCAACAGCTTCGTATGCCTTTGAACACATCTTCAAACATCTCAGGACACTCCCGGCAATGGTCTTGGGAGCGTCAATTGCCTAATCAATGGACTGTAAATATTCGATCTCACGTATTTCCTGCAGTGTGAACTTACACGACCTTTGATCAAGCATCCAACGATAATCCACTTTTGGTATGCTTCCAACATCAGTCCGCTGGGTGAGCCTTGGGTAGGCGACGTCAGGACTAGCTCCAGATTCAGGAGCGCGTCATCCCACCGCCGAAGACCAATCCATATAGTAGCACTGAGTAGGAAGTATTCTTGGACATCGGCGATCGAGAGCTTAGCTGTGAGACCAGATTCGAGGGAGATGTAACCGGTGCTGTCTGTGTGTGGGAGGCATGGGAATGTGCCATCAATAGACGATGATTTGGCTGCGGGGAAACTGTGTATGGTGGCTTCCAGGAGAGGCACAGCCTCAGCCAGTACTCGTCGTTGTAGGCAAAAGCGGACAAAGTGGAGATGTGTAGAGGTCATGGTGCCCGCGGAGGGGTCAAGTCGAAATATGGCAGTACGCACAGCAGCGAGGATTGCTGGAACCTGAACAAGTCAATCAGCATTTTTGTCGATTCCACAAATTATAACACCCACCGTGGTTGTTCGATTTGCCATCTGGAGTAACCACTCGAGGAGAGTCCGGAAATCTGATCCCGCGTAGCGCATTTGCACGCCATCGAACTTGGTCAAGAACTCAAGAGCAAGCGTGAGTGTATTTGGGGGGATGTTTTGTTTACTTTTGCCGGACGGCTCGAAAAGTCGATTCCGGAGGACGAAGAGATATGATAGACTGTTGATGGTTGGATCTACGATCTGAGAGAGAATAGGTCAGTGATATTTACAGTGGTAGGCCTTCGTTGCAGGTGTACGACGGACCTGAAGCAGGTCCTGGTCCTTATCTGCGGCTGCAAGCTTGCTAGCAGAAATATTGACGAGCGTGATCTTGAGGAAGATGTTGATTTTCGTGTTATAATCCTCTGGGGTGAGCTGCCGTTCGCTAGAAGTTTCTGGCGGAAACTCCAGAAGCTGAGAAGCGACGTCTGACATGATAATGGTTGCTGGTGAGGATTTAAGTTGTGCTTGGAGGTCTTTAGCGCGAGGAAAGATGTTGTTGGGTGGCAGTTCTGCCTACACGATGGGTGCCTTTGTAGCTGTTTGCTGCAATTGTCGAGAGAGGAATGGAGCGCGAGCGGCCGAGCACGTTGGTATGAAGAAATTGACGCGACTGAAAGCTCACAACACTTGCCTATCTCTTGGTCCGGGTGTTGGTGGAAGTGTGGGATACGCTGAGTAGTTCTACCTATGGTTGGTGTTGAAGCTTGAATTCGACATGCGGGCAACAGGGTCTCGTTCGGGGCAGACAAGTCCACCTGGTTTTTAGGAGGTACAACGCTCTCGCCAATTCAGCTTCACCCCATCACCCTTCTCCTTTGACCATCGAATTTGACTTTTCTAGAGGCTCTCTCCACGAGCTTACAGCATTTTCCGCCCGTGGTTGCGGCCGCTGATGGTCCGTTGTCTTTGTAAACGGGTGCTCAGTAGCCGAAAGATATCATAAAAACTACGTATCTCTGTCCCGATGCCTTTCTCAATCCCATCGATTTCCAGTTTGAAATTCTAACTTCAGAAACCCATTGACCTTGCTCTCGAAATCAAAATGACGAAGCCATCTCAGATTGCCTTCCTCTTCGATGTTTTCGGAACTTGTGTGGACTGGCGCACCACGGTCACGAATGAATTGCATCGCAGAGCTCCCTCGACAATGTCTATTGCTGAGTGGGGCAAGTTTGCTCAGGAATGGCGAAACTCTTACAAGGTCTTCACGAAATCAAGAGCCGAAAACAGCGCTTTGCCAATGAAATCAGTAGACCAACACCACTTCGATTCACTTCAAGAGCTACTTGCTGCTTGGAATTTGAAGGATCTGTGGAGTGCTGAAGAATTGCATGATATCAGCCTTGTCTGGCACCGTTTGGATCCGTGGACAGATTCCGAAAAGGGCATCGAAGGCTTCAATGGGTTGGGCTGGAGCAGTACTCTCAGCAATGGCAATGCAAGTCTACTTCGCGATCTTCGGGGTCATGCTAAGCTCGAATTCGCGCATCTTTTTGGCGCTGAAGACTTCGGCACGTTTAAGCCCAATAAGGCTGTGTATCTTGGAGCTGCTGAGAGGCTTGGGCTTCCCCCTTCGCAGTGTTTCATGGTTGCAGCTCATCTGGCAGATCTCAAAGCTGCCAAGGGCTGTGGATATCGCACCGTTTACATTGAGCGACCGTTGGAGGAAGACTGGGATGTTCATCAAATAGAAGAGGCGAAAGCTGCTGGTTTCGTGGATCTGTGGGTTACGACTAACGAAGATGGATTCCTTGCGGCCGTGGATAGGCTGAAGACTGAAGGCCTCGTTTGAGACGAGCTTGACTGATGTTGAACTTAGTGGTGTGTCTGCATGGCTCATTCCATGCCCAGACATCACTTTCACTGTCTCGGATGGAAGATATGAGGAGTCCGTTGGTTTTCCAATGCAATTGTGCCGTGTTATATTCGCAACTTCGGTCCTTGGCTGTGATCGGGTCCGGTCAGGACCTTTTGGAGGAACTTTCGGTGTTTCCAAAAGGTTCAAAGATCCTTTGTAGTCTTCCAAAATCCATCTCTTTCTGGTCTCTTGCCATGTTTCGTTAAGTCTATCGCTGCGCAGGCTCTCCTGTCCAATTTTGTTCAAACGTGTCCCTCCTATGGTCGGCCAACTCATCCATTTGTTGTCGCCTCCACCCGATTGACAACGCCACCACGGCACATTTTTATTGAACAATTGTTGTTCTACTGAACTCTCCTGTTTCAAAAATGCGATGTTCAAAGTTTCAGTCGGATCCGTCCAGTTTTGGGGGTGTTGTTCCCAATATCTTTCTAGATGAATAAATATGTTTGAATTTCCAAAAAGATTATAGTCTCGACGAACATTCATCCACCACTTTGCAACGAGTGATCAAATGTATTTGATACTTATCGCATCCAATTGAAGTACCAAGGAAAAACTGCTCTTAAGTATATAATTGCAAATTTTGGAGATGGAAATCTGCTATTCTGACAATAAACAGCCTGCCTAGCTATACATGGACTTCAGCCTCGCACCCCCCCTTTTGATGACATCGCTATCTCCACAACAACCATTTGAAATCCAGAATAGCCACGATAAAATCAGATGTCATGCGAGCCTGTAATGGCAAAAGTCTCGACATTGTTGGTGCTAATCGCGGCGAATATCAATCCACGTAAGATACCAGCATGGTGGTATATAATCCAGGAGACGTTGGGATCATTCTCGATGTCTGCGATGCACACCAAATGTCCGGCTTGCTACCCCTCAGAAGCGATCACCGAGGATTGACATATAAGGTTATGTTGAGATCACAGAGTGGGACGTGGAGAAAGTTGAAGACATCGGACTTGGTCGCGATTGCAACCATGGAAGAGGGAGGGAGAGAAGTCACAACCAGATGTAGCCACAACGGACAGTTATCACAAGACATATGCATACGACAGAGTAATAGCACCCATCACAGGCAGCAGCACTTGGGCAAGAAGCCCCGGGGACAAGGCCGATCCATAGCGACATAACATGACAGCAGCGGCCAGAAGACGCGCCGAGACCAAAACAAACGCGAACGCGTCACAAGGGTAGGCAAAAGGCACAATAAGATCATGTTCAAAACGCGTTGGATTATGCTGGTATCATTGCTTGACACTGAAACCCCGATGACTCCAAAATCCTGTACATGATACACAGAGACAGACAACCCATAACCCATCCCAAGCCGATCGTGACCTCAAATCCCATGAGTGTGTCCGAGGCAGTGCAAATAAAAATCGTGAAAACCCATCCGTAAAATGAAACACCTAACCACCGAAACCGTACAATGTGCGTCCTTGTCGCTTGAGGGCGTAGACAACATCGAGGGAAGTGACAGTCTTTCGCTTGGCGTGCTCAGTGTATGTGACAGCATCTCGAATAACGCTCTCCAAGAAAGACTTGAGAACACCGCGAGTCTCCTCGTAGATCACTGAGATGTTGTTAGCATGGGAAGTGGAGGAAGGAGGGATGCGAAGAACATACTAGCTGAGATACGCTTGACACCACCACGACGAGCGAGACGACGAATGGCAGGCTTGGTGATACCCTGGATGTTGTCGCGAAGAATCTTTCGGTGGCGCTTGGCACCGCCCTTTCCGAGACCCTTGCCACCCTTTCCGCCTAAGAGAATCAAGTCAGTACAAGACGAAGAAGAGCAGAGATGCCGAGGCAGTGAGCCAAGCAGCAGAGGAGAGAAACTTACGTCCAGTCATGTTGATTGATGTGATTGAGAGAGGAGGTTGTAAGTGTGGTGTTTGTGGTTGGTGATTGAGATGTTGGAAGAGATGGAGATGGAGTTGTTGGTGGATAATGAAGTTGTTGGCGGAGGAGAACGCGAGTACTTATCAAAGCCGACTGCTCGCGCGTCCAAAACCGAGCAGCAAAAGTGGGTCTGATGTGCTGAAGTTGCGCTAAGCCTGATTGGAAAGTGATCAATGCCAAGTGCTGTGTTTCTTAGCGCGCAATCGAATGCTGGAAAGAATCCATCAAGGCAAAACGGGGGAATATAATCCTTCGCCCGCCCGCCTCCTTCCCTCCACTCATCAACAACTCCATCATCTCCACATCTTCCATCAACAACTTCTCCATCCACACCCAACTTCATCCACCAAACTCTCAAGCCATCAAACACAATGGCTCGTACCAAGCAGACAGCCCGTGAGTAATCTCTTCTCCCATCTTCACTTGTTTACTGCGCCCTTGGCTACATCGTCGCGCCTCTGCGCCTCGGTCACCCGCCACCGGTCGCAATCTTCACTCGAGTCTTTGGTGTTTCAACCACACCATGCCATTCATCTCCAGCCAACATTATTCTAACATTCTTTCCAGGTAAATCCACTGGTGGCAAGGCCCCACGTAAGGCTCTCGCCTCCAAGGCCGCCCGCAAATCCGCACCATCAACCGGTGGTGTCAAGAAGCCTCACCGCTACAAGCCAGGAACCGTCGCTCTCCGTGAGATTCGTCGCTACCAGAAGTCGACTGAGCTCCTCATCCGCAAGTTGCCATTCCAGCGTCTTGTTCGTGAGATCGCTCAGGACTTCAAGTCGGATCTCCGCTTCCAGTCATCTGCCATCGGTGCTCTCCAGGAGTCTGTTGAGGCCTACCTCGTCTCGCTCTTCGAAGACACCAACTTGTGCGCCATCCACGCCAAGCGTGTCACCATCCGTATGTTCTTCGTCACTGCCACTGTCTCATTTGATCACTCGCTAACATTTCGCAGAATCGAAGGACATCCAGCTTGCCCGCCGCCTCCGTGGTGAGCGCTCTTAGATGGTTCTGATTTTGGGTTGCTTCGGGGTTGGGATGATTCACGGTTGCTATTATCACTGATCAGGATGATCACTTTGGCGTTCGGCTTGTTTTATGCAATGGGATGACATGGGCTTTGGGATTCATCATACCAATGGTGGCACTACAATCTGGTGCTGGGGTGTACATTAATTACCCATGGGACAAATGATCTTGTTCAAACTTCAAACCCTCTGCCACCATTTCTTGTGACTCATATTTTCCATCCACGTGCATTTGATCCCGACCTCGCCGTCTACTGTTCTCGAAAAGCGCCTGGAAGTGCCATCCTTGTTGTTGACACCATGATACTTCCCACTTCTTCGTTCTTCGTGTCTTGAAGTCTGACTGAGGCGTCTACTCAGCAGGGCTCGTCATAAAAACCTGGAAGGTAGTCACTGTTAAAGCGTCTTCCATCACTAAGTTTTCCCATTGTTCACTTTCAAGTTCGTAATGTTCGAATCAATTCGGCGATAAGTCGAAAATGGTTATCAATATACCGAATGTCTAATGTCTAAGTATGTCATGTCTAATCAAACAAACAAATCAATCTATGCTGCCTGTTCACGTCATAAGACCTCACGCTTTTACAGCGACCTGTTTCTCATGTTCCGACCCGCCCTTCACCAGTATATGCTCACTCTTCTCCATCTTCGCGGCACGCTGGTTCAATATGGACAGATACGTCTGCCAACCAATCGCAATAACACCGGCAAACAGTCCTCGCAGCTCCACCCTCACAAACGCAAAACTGAACGCCGTAACCACGGGCCACAGCTTCCAGCTATTCTTCCAACTCGTCGGGACTGTATTTCTGATCCTCTCTACAACCTCGGTCAAGTCGGCTCCACTGAGAGCGCTCTGCATGCCGAAGAAGTAGGAATTGAAGATTGGTGTGAAGACCATTTGGTTTACGAGGACTTTGATTAGGATACTGCCGGATTTGGAGGCGTAGTTGAAGTTGCGCGCGAGGTAGAGGAACCAGTGGTAGCCTGGGATAGCTGCGATGCTGCCGATAAGGAGGGCCCTGACCGTACGCTGGGGATCGTATGTGGACACTGAAGGATCCTCGTGGTTCTCGTCGCGGGGTGTGGGATTGATGCGTTGAGCAGCCATGTCTCCGAAGAAGTAGATTATGAGCGTGGACACGATTTGGACTGTATAGGGATGTCGCTTATGGACGCGACTGTACGAGTTCAAGGGCTGGGTCCATACCCATATTGGGCCTGGGATCGTTTTCAGTTCGCTTGTAGGCGTGGCCGTGGGAGCTCCATGCTGGGTGAAGTGTGTATTCCGTGGCTGCTTCGAGGGAGGCTCATGGGTGGAATTCCAGCGTCTTGCAGCGAATTGAGGAGGGCGCTGTAGGAGTCGCCGAGCGAGGAACATATGGATGGATGTAAGCGTTCATTGGATTTGGAGCAAAGGAGCGTTGGCGCATTGCGAAGGTCTTTTGTTTGGAAAAGGGTGAGTTGTTTGATCCGGTCCTCGGCTGAGCAAAGCCGGGTTTTGATCACGCCTTTTCCACATTCTTTCCTCTCTGGGTTCAACCTTCAATTTGACATCCTCAGCAACCACAATCGGTGTCTGTTTGCACACATCTCCTGGACCGGAATCTATTTGTATACCTAGGTACTAGTTAGGATCAGTGCAACTATCACCTATGTCTTCCCCGACATTTAGACTCCCTTCAACAACGTCTGCTCTCCAGTTCAAGGCCTTCACTAGATGTTCGCTAAGAAGGCTCACGACTGCAAATAGACCATATAGCAAAATCTACTCCGGCAACGGCGAATCCAACCCGAACACGGCGACTCTAGTCATACCCTCTCAACGGACGAGTTCGGAAATTGGCACCGCTATACCAGCAAGTGTGCTAGGACTCGTTATCCCAACTATCTAGTGTCCAGCAACAATAATTGGGACAACTAAAAGGCAACACCTCTGCCCGCCAAAACGATACCGGCATCGACCGTGGCTGCGAAGACGATACCTGGTAATCTTACTACTTTTGCGGCGTAGGCTTTGACAGTACCAACTACGATTACCATACAAACCGGCACACTCGCAACTCTGGCACCGTCCTCAACACCATCATCAGCGCCGTTGGAACCCACGTCGAAGAAGAAGAAGAAGAAGAAGAAGAACGATCATTCTATCATATTTAGATAAAGTCGCAGAGCAGTCCTCGAGTTAGGGATGTCAAGAATATTCTTTGAGGAATCATTGCAGGAGTGCCCGCCCATCCCACACCGTAGACTTGAATTTAGCTTTTCCCGCCGCTTCAACGATTGAAAGCTGGGAACTGGGATATCGTAATCATAGCTTTTATACCACGCTGTGCTAAGGTGAGATGGACATCGATGAGCTTCTGATTTCCAGGATCGAGGGATTCGTTCTTTCGGAGTACTGATGTTGCGAAAAAAAACTCGATACGAAGGCTGTTAATAGTGGTCTCATGTATTCTCTCGCGTTTTCAGCGTTTCAGATTCGATATCCTCATCTCATACATCCTCGCCTCTCGACAAAGGGAAATGTAGTTTTTTGAGTTATTGTCTCCTGCGCCAAATGTATAACACAGTTAGGATATCTTTCTACTGATACAACTGCTGCCCTTTCAACTCCATAACGCTAACAATGCAGTTCCCATGATCTTTTCATGCCACTGGCTTCTGCCTTGTCGTCAACCTGCAATTCCCCTCCAACCGTCCGGAAACCAATGCTCCTCAACCCACGTCTGGGGAAGCGTTAAAACCGCCCCGATCGAGCAAAATAATGCAGCGAAGATCTGCCAGATCCCCACCAAGAACGAACCTCCGAACCAAAAGAACCTTACGTATTCGTTGACTTGATAGCGATCATCCTGGCCCTTGATGAGATATCTGGATGTCTGCTTGTCTTGAACGAGGTGCAGCACAGTAACGAGAGAGACATGGGCGCAGTAGAAGGGAACAACCCAGATGCGGAACTTCTGGGTGATGTGGGCGTAGAGGAGGAGGGCATCTTGATCGAACGCTGTTTCAATGTTAGCTCTCATTATGATCTTTCGAGCAAACCATCTCCCTGCTTTCTTCCGTCTGTTATTCTTCTATGGGAGAGGCAGAGGGAAAAGAAAACGTGAGAGGCAATGCTCATGGTAAGGGAAGGGGGAAACTGACCGACACTGTTCACCTGTATTTCAATCTGTGGACTCATGATCTTATACCACCTATAGATGCCCCATATCGCGTTCTTCGAGTTAATCAAGTCATTGATATAGAAACTGCCTGTGCGACAGAAAGGATGCGTGAAAGAAGCGGTGCTTGTGAAGTATTTCTGGATCGTGAAGTGTTGGACTGAAGGTGGTGTTTGAGTTAGGGAATGGATTACGTCGGGAATTTCTTTGACTATGGGAGCTTTGTTAGACTGGTGGTTTGTTTGTTGATTGGGAAGGGAAAACGTACCTGGGTCTTCCATTGCTGTAGTTTTGGGAGGACTGGGGACTGGTTTGTGTGGTTATGTGCTTCAATTAAGAGGACGAGGGACTTGTGTGTATGGTTATGTGCTTTAATTGTCTTGATCTAGGTGTTTTGTTGTATCTGGCGGCGTAGAACGGAGAGGTGTTTTGTTGTATTTGGTCGCAGGATGGAGATGTTTTGGTGGTGGTCTGAATGGTACGTCATCCAACGGCCATGCATGATGGGAAAGTTCGAAACGCATGCAAGTCGTGCTTTCCCATGTGAAGATCCATTCGCGTACCCGGTAAACCTGCAGGTGCATACCACATAAGCAGAAGGATCATCAACGGTGGTGATCTCTAGAGCAAGGCTGATCAACCAATTTATGATGGGAAAAAGTTGTGTTGAACCAAAGATTTGACCCAAATATCATCAAATATATTCAGAGTCAGGACTTCGACACATACTCCATGAAACCAAGAACGATCGTCTCTACAAATCACGAGTTACCATGCAGGCTAAGGCGGATCACAACGAAAGAACCAATGTCAAGAATCGTGGTCGTCAGATATAGACAATGTTGATACATGGTCGAGTACAGACGCGAAATGGCCCATATTGCATACGCCCATCATACAACGCTCGCTAGCAAACATCCAAAGGCACCATATACATGATCCCAGCCCCGAAACTCCGATGCTGGTAAAGCGCATGTCGAAAGGCTCATGATATCACGTTGTCCAGATCCGAAGCTCCCTCTCTAATCAACCTTGATGGAACCATAAATCCGAAGAACGAATAGCCAAGAGGCGAAGAAGCCAATCGAGCCTAGAAATCATTAGCAACTACGACCATAAAGTCCGGGAGATGAGATTTGGCCTACCAGTGAGAATGAAGAAAAGGGAGCTTATCAAGAAGCTGTATCCCAGATAAAGAACACCACTCGTCCAGCTCGAGAAGCTCAATGTCCGAATCCAGTAGAGCATGGCGTACGCAAACACGTAGGCTGCACTCGCGCCAGCTGTGAAGAACGCTCGCCACTGCCAATGATAATTTTCCGCACAGAGGAGGAAGTAAATCATCAGCACAGTAACAGCAGCGCAGGTCATGATCATAAGGCCGTAGCAAATGAACAGGAAACCAAACATGTAATACACTTTACTAGTCCAGATGCTGTTCATGATGAAATAAAGCTCGACGAAGATGGCGCCGAATGGTAATACGCCCACGAGCAGCATGCTGGGAATTGGTCGCATGTATCCGCTTGCAGGAGGTATTTGCCTTGGAATCTGGTTGGTCCTGACAGGCACAGCTATCTCAGGACTCTTGAAACCAAGCCATGATCCTGCAAATGACAGGGGCAGCGATATGACGAACCAGATCAGAACCAGGACGAGCATGGTGCTGAAAGGAACAGCACCACTTGCTGCGCGAGCCCAAACGAAGAGGTTCAAGAAGAAGAAGATGGCAAAGACGAATGCAGGGAGACAGACGGGCGTGTAGATGAAGTTACGTTTCCATCCTTCACCCTGGAAAGACTTGTACACCCGGGCTGAGACGTAGCTGCCCACAAAACTGAATACAGTGTAAAATAGCACCATGACAGTGCCGAGAGAGCCCCGATTTGATGGGGAAAGGAATCCCAGGAGAGCAAAGGCTGTTACGAGTTAGCACAAAGAGCACAAATCTGATCGAAAGGATTACCAATTGTGAAGCCTGTCATCATGAAAAGCTGGGCCCCATTTCCAAGCAATACGCTTAATGGCAGTGGGTACTTTGGTGGCCTGAAAACATCTCCATGCACAAGTTTCCAACCAGAGTCCTCTTGAACCCCGTCATCCATGACACCTGTACCCGAAAGATCCTCCAACGCAACATCATCTAATCTGTTGTATCTTGCGATATCTTTATGGAGCGTACGAACAAGGATCGTGGAGACCATACCGATCAGGAAGCAGACGATGACAGCCGAATTTATCAAAGAGAACCAGTGAATCTTGGGATCGTAGACATGCAGATATTTGTCCCAGCGCGTCGCGAAGGGTGTTTTTGAAGGCTTCCACTGCACGCTATACGTGAACAATGCTTTTGTCGTTCCCACCTCTGCCAACTTCAGTGGACTGCCAATGTCCCCACAGTCAGCCTTGCCGTTGACGAGTTTTGCGTTGGCCCTGGACGAAGGCTCAACTATGATGCCAACCACACGATTTTGCTCTGGGCCAGCTTCGTGGTATGAAATGGTAATATCGTAATGCGTGTTCAGTATGGGGTTACCATCTCTTTCATCCACGCTGCCTAATGGAAAGCCTGGGCTCTCGAATTGCACGCCTGTATTTGTCTCCTCTTTCATCTGGCCAGCGGGCAATCCATCGATCAGCCAGTTCAGGTTGTAGCTTTGTAGTATCCTCTGATTCACAAATCCGGCATCTTCCTCGCCGTCGAACGAGGCATACTCGTTGCAAACAGCTTTACACTCTTCGTTCTCACGCATCTTGAGTTCGAACGGTGAAGAGTAAATGCGATCACCGAAGATGATGCTCCCGAGCGACTCGGATACAGGCTTTGGCCCGCCCTCGGGCTGGCAAAAGTGGAATTCATGGGTGTAGTAGTCGAACGAGTACACCGAACGAATATTAGGACTTTGTTCCGAATCGCCGGGTGTAAGATGATTGACGTTCAAAGGGACCAAATCTCCTTTCTTGTAGCTCGTAGGAACCACTCCCGGAAGGTAGAAGGCCGTGGCGGAGGGTACTAGTTGTATGAGGAGGAGGAGGAGGAGAGGTATTCGGGAGGCCGTTGCGCCTCGACATGTCCGTAATCGCATATCGAGATTGTCGGTATCGTGGCAGGATGACGAGTAGAGGTTTCAAGACAAGCTGATGAGGCTCATCGGCGATTGAGGCCGATTGGATTTTATGACAGGCGTGGTGTCGCGTCCAGGGTATGAGCTCGAGTTGAGCTACGTGGACTTTCTCAGAGGCGCACCTCGTCCGCTGACACGATTGACAATGCGCATTCAAGGGGGAGTAGTGCCGTGTTTGTGTATTTGCGTTTCGGCGATTATTGGACTTGATATGATTATATGTTCAGACTTTATTAGTGTACGAAAAAGACGAAGTCCACCGCAAGCTGACAGCTCCGAAAGCTTCCACTGGGGACAGTCGGGTAGAACAAAAGCAACTTTCCAGTCAGGAGCAATTCATCCGACGAGATTACAGCACTCGAAAATAATGTAGAACAACATTTCTTTTCAAGGCACACAGTCGAACCACAAATTCAGGGAGATAGTATGCTGATCAAGTAATCAATTTGATAAATGCTGAGCTTCCAAAAAACGATAACAATATATGCACGCCATTTCAGAACTCCAAGCTTGGAAGATTAGTACTGTTTCCCGTCCTCCAACTCCAGTGCAGTAAACCCTAGAATCAAGCATCCATGGCCAAGAACATCCACCGGTCGCTGACGATCGCGTCGCTTTCTGTCCAGTCCGCCAGTGTTATGGCCTCAAAGCCTACCCAGCCTAGATCTCTCATCAGACCCTTGGTGGTGTCTGAGTCAGCCTTCCGATCAAGGCAGACGACCAAGCGTGAGCAATCGAAGTCTGGAATTTCGCACAATTCGAGTATGGCCATGAGTCTGCCAAACAGTCAGCTAATTGTGCTGAAATCCAGTGTCTGTGATGCATACCCTGGCTTCAAATCACTGCCCAAAATGCCGTTGTCAAAGAACACGAACAGGCTGCGTTCACCTTGGCGCTCAGCAACATATCCTCGGAAGGTTGCTCCACCAACATAGTCCCAGATCTCTAGCCAATCTGTGACATATGCTTGCCGATCATCTTTTGAGCTGTCATCTACAAACCGTTTTGATTCCCCAAAATAGTCTTGTTCGTCTGTACCGTATTTATGCATATCCATCACCAGCGACTCCTGTGAAGCCAAGTTTCCCTCACCATGAAAAACGGCTTTTAGTGTGTCGCAGAAGAGTCTCTCACACTCTTCCGTGATGTAATATCCAGCCCCCTCTCTACGTCCCTTGGTATTCTCCACCGACGTGGTAGAATACTTCTTGTTGTCGTAGGCCGCGAGAGGGGGGCTATTCGAAGGTGATGATGTCCCCTGAGAAGAGTGTCAGTGTTTCCAAATTGCCACAGTGAGGTGACTACGACCTACCGAAGGGACCTCACCCGCACCACTCTGCCCCGCCTGAGAAGGTAGTGGAGTAGTGGCATCCAGAAACCGCCGCAGTGCCGTTCTTCACGACATAGCAGCTGGCGCGGACAACAGCGCTGGCGCCATCATTGCTGCTCGCGTCGGAGTCGGAGTAGCCACTACTATTACTGTTTCTGTGATTGGTTATAAATCCCGCCATGATCCTGGAGTGCCACGGTTATGTAGTAAGTGTTTGTTGTGAGTATTCTTGGCGGTTTGGTTGCAAAGTGCGGTTGCAAGTAGTCGAGAATGTGTTGCAGAGAGCAGGAGGCGATAGAGTAGGCGGATTGGTGTGTGTAGTCGGGGCGTGGTCGGTGAGAACTGAGCGAGATTGAGGAGTCGTCTGCTATGCGGAAAGGGCATGAGAGGGCTCGCGATCGACGGAAGAAATATCATTCCAAGCTTCTCCACCTTTGAGAGCCACGTGTTTTGTCTTGGCAAATTTGGTGCGGTACTGCAAATCTTACTGAGATCAGAACGGAACATTCGAGATTATTCAAGAGAAGTGCTAGTCAATCAAGTTCGGATAGTCAAAAGCATGTGAATCGATTGCAAAGTCATTTGTATTCATTTGTGATATACTGTTATGTGCTCCATCCAACTCCTTAATGCCTTTGCAACCTGATGCATGCGCCGACCAGCACTTGGCCGCTAGTTTACCAGTACGCCAAACGCCATGGAGGAAGTAACAGAAAGCTCTCGCCTTGATGAGAACCGTGAGTAAATCAATCAAATGCTATGCGCCCATGACCGAACTTTCCACGTTCAAAGTGTGTTGTAGTCGTCGTGTCGTGCCTGTCTCCGTTGACGATTCTGTGCTCGATGAGGATTAACCGGCTTGCGCGTATATGCGTTCTCTGCATCCGTCGCCCCTTGACCTGCGAACATCTGTCGTTGCTGGTTTGGAAAGTTCCCAAATCTACCTGCCATGCCATTTGCCATTTGCTGCTGTTGCTGCGGACCACCCCAGCCTTGCTGCCCCCCTTGCCATCCTTGCCCACCAAATCCTCCATTCATCATACCGTTGTTGAAGTTGGGCTGTTGCTGCATGCTGTTTTGTGAAAAGGCCCCCATCCCAGGGTTCATACCACGGCCCATCATCATGGGATTCATCATGTTATTCGGCATCCCCATCATCGGGCTCATACCCATCATAGGATTCACCATACCCATCGCTGGCATACCCATCATCCCGTTCATCGGATTCATACCCATAGCACCCATGTTCGACGGAAAGAACGGTGCGGCTGGTTGGGTTCCATTCATGGGAGCGAACTTGTTCATTTGCTCGATAAAGTTTTGATCAAATCCGGGTGGCACTGGTTCTTGAGCTTGAGTTTGTTCTCGTAACATAGCCTTTGGAGCTTTCGGAGGACTTCGTTTGTTTTCAAGTTCTTCCGATGCAGGTCGCTTTTTTGGATTCGACTCAGCAGCTGAACTTGGAGATTTGACACCTGTGGACGATTTTTCTGGGGTTGGCGATTTTGATTTTGATTTGGTGTCTTGGTCTGGAACAGTGGTAGTCTCTGTTGCACCAGGGCTCTGCGGCCTAGGTGACTTCGCCTCCTCCTTGGCGAGTTTGGCTGCAGCTTTGTCGTCCTCGTACTTTTTGATTTTAGCTACCATTTCCTCGTCGGCTGTAAGATTTTCAAGAATAACGTCCTCTGTGCCACAATTGGGACATTTCAAATCATTGTCGGCCAGTGCATTTTCAATACAGTCACTACAGTAAGTCTTGCCACAACAAGGTGTCTTCATTGGTGCGACGAATAAACGTTTGTCAATGGGACATTCCAAGCCCAACTGCTGAAGTTCTTTACTGCCTGTCTTCGAGGCTTCTTGTTGAGCGGCCGAAGCCTTGAGTTTGGCTTGCTCCTTCTCCCAAGACGCTGTGTCGGGCGCCACAATTACATGATTGCCATCAGCATCCAGCATAATTGTTCCACCCTGGTTCGACTCTTCCGTCAAACCATCATCCGTCGCGCCAGCAGGCTTCTCCACCTTCTTCATAAACGACCGTGGAATACCAGTGGTGCGCTTTATCTTTGGCTTCTGTTCGAAGTTTGGATCGTCGTTGGTGGGGCAAAGTTGGATCCAGTGTCCTATATACAAGTTAGCACATAAATCTATATTATACATTTCCAATACTCACCTGCTAGTCCGCATCGATGGCATATGTACTTCGCGGGTGGCTCGTGATCCGGCACGTTTACCGGCCGCTTGTTGTGTCCTTTATTGTTGTTCCACACAGGCTTTGCGTTTGCCATTTCCTGCTGTTGTTGTTCCCACTGACTGCCTTCAGCGGCAAACATGGCGGCAATGCGTTCCTCTTCAGTTTGTGGCCTGCCTAGATCCACTGTGCTGTTTGAATGTGTAATGGGCTTGGGCTGAACGGCAGACTTCGAGGCTTCGGTGCGGTAGCTGTTTTTCGCGTTTACAGGAGCCTTGCCGGAAACGTAGCGAGCAGCTTTTCCATGGCCATGACGTGCGGCGGGTAGTCGACGTGCGACAACTGAAGATGAGCGGGGAATGGTGGTAGTGTCGTCTGTGTATTCTTCGTTGGAGGCTTCATCATAGATAGAGAGATCAAAATCTGTTCCGTCACCGAGACCACTGAGCTTGATGATATCTCGCTTGAGCTCGAAAACCGTGATGCTAGTCCCGTCAAAGGTGATCCGCTGTGGTTCCTTAGACGACTTGAATTTGTAGAAAACTGAGGAACTCATTGTTGCGAGTTCGTGAGTGTGTGAGGTATTAGAGAGCCTGAATGCCGCCGCTGTTCGAGATCGGCGGATGCGCGCGGCGTCCGACTCTGGTGTTGGGAATGTGAGCTTTCTTGAAGTTCAAAATGTTGAGGTTACTCAGAGTGCAGAGAGGTCTCCCAGGTGAAGGGTAACTGCGCACAAGAGTCTGATCTCCCGAATGCGAAGGACAACTGATTTTGATTTCGTGAAGACTGAAGAGCTGAAAAAAGCCCCAGTTGCTAAAAAGCAGAAGAGAAAACCAAAGTAACTTGATTACAAACAGGTGGGAGAAGGGGTGAAAAGCGCAAGACCACTGTTCCACCTCACCAAGCAAGCTAGATCCTCCTTCGCAATGTCCTGCTTGCCTCGAAAGTCTCCTCTCCCAATATCAAACCTATTTGAACTTCAAAAGTCTCGCTGACGTGGTCGCGCAAAGGTCCGCCTGTGCCTGTGCCTGGAGCCGAATCAACTAAGTCAGAAACTTGAAGACGGGTATGTACACAAGGGAACGCTTTTGGGAAGCAGAAAAGAAGGAAATCGTCGGCGCGATGGCACGTAGACGGAATATCGATGGGTGGCGGTTGTAGTTTGATGGAGGAGGTTGTTGAGGAAGAAGTGGAGGAGGAGGCTGGCGTGGCTGCGTTGAGAAGTTGACTCTCGCGCTCGCTCAGCCCCGAAGGTCACGTGAAAGTTTCACCCAATAACTTAGTAAGTACTACTAAGTAACACTTGACTTTGAATGACAACACAAAGCTGATAGCCCGGTTCTCATCAACGCGCTCTGGAATGCTACGGGGTTGTGGAAATTGCTTTTGATGGGAATACTTTTGTATAACACTGATTCTGCTTCTGCTTCTGCTTCTCCAGCCTTGCAGGACTTATAAGTTTATCGATAATGGCGCGTCCATGTGAATGGATAAGTTTGTCGCAGTGACTCAATCCTATTCACAATTCCACCAAAGAACACAATCTTGCTCGAGACCATAGATATGCCAACCGTACACTTGCTCGACTATGTCGCAGGAAATGTCCGCTCCCTCGTCAATGCCATTGAGAAGCTGGGCTATACAGTCGAGTGGGTGAAATCGCCCGCGGATGTCGCCAAAGCAGATGTACGTACTCGCGATGGACCATTGCAATACTATACAGCATTAACTGATACTCAGGGCCTCAGAAACTTATTCTTCCCGGCGTTGGTCACTTCGGTCATTGTCTGAACCAATTCAACAAAGCTACATACACCGAACCCATTATCAAACACATTCGCGGTGGGAAGCCATTTCTGAGCATATGTGTTGGTCTGCAAGTCCTCTTTGAAGGGTCCGAGGAGGATCCAGCGGTCCCTGGTTTTGGAATCATACCGGGATATTTGAAGAAGTTTTTGGATTCGGATAAGAGTGTTCCACACATTGGGTGGAACTCGGCCAATACTTCTCCAAAGGATGGACAGGCAGAACAAAGTCTGTATGGATTGAGGCCGAACAGCAAATACTACTATGTCCACTCATATGCTGTGCCTTACACGGAAGGTGAATTGGAGAAATTGGGGTGGAGTGTAGCAACTGCTCGGTATGGAAACGAGGAGTTCGTGGGCGCAATCGCAAAGGACAACATTCTGGCAACTCAATTCCACCCCGAGAAATCTGGAGCGGCTGGACTGCGGCTCATCAAAGCGTTTCTGGACGGCAACAAGCTCTCTCCATTGCCAAAGGAAGTCCAAATCAATGGCAGCACAGCTTCATCACAAGAAGGACTCACTCGTCGCGTGATTGCATGCTTAGACGTGCGCACAAATGACGCAGGCGATCTCGTAGTCACCAAAGGCGATCAATATGATGTCCGAGAAAAAGGAGGAGATGGTGTAGCCGCAGGCGGCCAGGTTCGAAATCTAGGAAAACCCGTAGAAATGGCACGCAAATACTACGAACAAGGCGCCGACGAAGTAACCTTCCTAAACATCACCTCCTTCCGAAATTGTCCTGCTGCTGATCTTCCTATGCTTGAGATCCTGCGACGAACCTCGGAGACTGTTTTCGTACCTTTGACAATTGGCGGTGGAATTCGAGATACTGTTGATCCTGATGGCAAGACTGTGTCTGCACTGGAGATCGCGACATTGTACTTCAAGAGTGGCGCAGATAAAGTGTCAATTGGTTCAGATGCCGTTATTGCAGCAGAGGAGTACTACGCACGTGGCAAGAAGCTAGAAGGAACAACAGCTATAGAATCGATAAGTCAGGCATATGGAAACCAAGCCGTGGTCGTCTCCGTGGACCCAAAGCGTGTCTATCTGAAATCTCCTTCCGGTACTACCCACAGCACGGTCAAGACTTCGACCCCTGGACCCAATGGCGAAGAGTACTGTTGGTATCAATGCACGATCAAGGGTGGACGCGAAGGACGAGATATGGATGTGGTACAGCTCGTACAAGCGGTCGAAGCTCTAGGCTGTGGCGAAATCCTACTCAACTGCATAGATAAAGATGGTAGTAACAGTGGTTTCGATCTGGAACTGATACAGTCTGTCAAGGAGGCTTGCACGATACCGGTCATAGCAAGTAGTGGGGCAGGCAATCCGGGACATTTCGAAGAGGTCTTTGAGAAGACCATGACGAATGCTGCCTTGGGTGCAGGCATGGTAAGTTTTCCAAGATTCCTTTGACCCATGATGAGTGCTAACTTTGTTCCTTAGTTCCACAGAGGCGAATACACAGTAAAAGACGTGAAGGACTTTCTTCAAGGCAAAGGCTTGCTGGTGCGTCAATTTGAGGCGGACATATGAGTTGGGACTAGCTTTTACAGTTTTGCAGTTGGATAACGATCATTGTGAAAGAGTCAGTTGTTTGTCGGAACCCGATGAATGAAAACAATGGACATAACTCATGTTAAAATACGGATTCTACTGATTCTGACTAGAATAAATGGATCACTTCCGACTTTCGACCTTTGGCCATTGCATCATCTCCAGCCCGCCTTTTCATGCCAACAAAGTTCATAGAAAATGCATGTCAAAATTATTCTCTTTTATGCTCATTCAATGAACTGATACCACCAAAGCTAAACCAAGAAGACCCATCTACAACTTTGACGTACAGCAGACATCCCCCCCGGCACCAACAACACCCGCCACACCAGGCTGCTGATGTTGCTCCGCCGCCTCAGCATTCAAAGGCGTACTCTTATTGAAATCCTGTGAACTAGGCGGCACATCAATAGCCGGGTTCTTCGTAAAGAAATTCACAGGCTTGAACGCCACCTTCAAGATCTCACAAGGCATGACTGGGAAATCTTCGATCCGTGGAATATGGTTGATACCGAACTGGACGTAGACGACAATGTCGTCGTCGAGGACGTTTTCGTTTCGGGCGGCCCATGATCGAACGCCTGTGCCGCCGCGGGATTGGTTTGTGTATTGGCCTCCGGAATAGAGCTCGCCGTCCTTGTGTTTGACGACGTAGATGTTGTGGTCTGCGAACTCGGCGCGTTTGTAGTTGTAGCTGTCCGAGTCGGAGACCATGTATTGGAATGGTGGGGCGTGGATTTTATACCCGACTGATTTACCATTGATGGGATTTTTGACAGCGGCATTTTGGATTTTGAAGGTTCGGTTCTTGGTGAAGTCGAGGTCGTAGCCGCCGGAGTGGGTGATTTGGGTTTCTTTTACGGAATAGCCGTTTCCGTGTGGGTTGAAGTCGCTGCGGGGCATGGCATGGGCTTCTTCGTAGACGAGGCGGTTGGCGTTGCTGCCGTCGAGGAAGGGGTCGACGCGGAGGGAGAAGATGTGTTGGTGGTGGGCTGCAAGGACGCCTGGGTGAACGACTGTTCCGAAGCCGACATCGATGCCTTGGTCGATAGGTTGGGTGCTCAAAACACCTGTGGCGCGGACTTCGTAGTCCATTTCTCCGGCTTGGTTGAACATGAAGGCCATGATGTATTCGTAGTTTGCGACTGTGATGATGGATTGGAGAACGAATTCGCGGTTACGGACAACAGCGGCGCGACCAGTCCGGTAGTTTGTGTGCTTCCAGCCGATGCCAGCGTCTTGCTCGTGGATGCAGACGACGTTTGGCATGGGGAATGGCTCACCAGCAGCGTCACTCAGAACCGAGGAGAGATAGTAAATCGAGCCCAAGCAGTCACAGCCGAGCTTGAGATCGTTGGCCATAAGACCAGCACCGACGTCACCCAAATCGAAAGCTGCCTTTTTGTGCACGGGGTGGCGAGGATCAGCGTATGGGATGTTCATGTCTGACAGGGATAGACGGTAGAAAAGGCTGCGGTTTTCATATCGGACATCGTGCAAGACCATGCCCTCACGTTGGTTGAAGCCAACTCGCATCTTCCACTTTTGCCATTCAAGAACAGTGGATGTGCCCTCTTCGGTGACTGTGAAGCTTGCGCCCTCAGGTTGAACAACATGCAGTGGCTTGACGTCTGTTCGCAGTTGCTGATACTCGGAAACGTACTCGTTTGCTGGTACTGGCTGCCATTTGGTGGTTGGCTTGATCGTGTTATCTGCTCCAGTGGGCATGATATCCACCCTCAAGACTTTCATCGTCTCGGAGCTGATGACTGGTGAGATTGCCAGCGGGAAAGAGTAGTGACATCCATCTGGGTCTGATGGGTTCGCTGGATCACGCATGTAGAGGAAGCACTGGTACATGCGTTCGTCGTCATTGACGCCGTCAGATCCTATAGATGTTCGTTAGATGAAGAAAGTGAACAGGGCGAAGTGAGCAACTATACCATATATCCAAGGATCACACACAATTACTGTGCCTTCTGGAAGCTCCAATTTTGCAATTTCTGCTTTCACACTCTCATCCTCCAACGCAATGGTCTCGATGGCGATGATTTCTTCTCCATCACCAGCACCATGGATATTAGCTCCTAACCGCACATTTCTCTCCACACTGTTTTTCGATAGGTTGACGATAGCTTCGTGGAATTTGTTCTGGATCATTCGTTAAAAGCCATCATATTGCAGATTTCGTGTCAGGGTCATACAGTGTTTTTGATGTAATAGTTTATCCACGCCTTGCGTTCAACTGCAGGGAGAGGACCCTTGTAGTGCTCGGCTTCCAAGTACTTTAGTACCTCAGTCTTCGGCGGTTCTTGTAATGTAACGACTTTGAACTGTAATGATGTGTTTGAAGGGTAGAGCGCCTTCACGAGGCCCGAAGCATGGCTGATCTCATCGCCGGTGAGGGGAGCAATACAGTGCGAAGCAATTTGCGTCTGGGGTACCACAGTTGGCGGGGTGTCGACCTGGAGAGACATGACAATGGAGAAAAGTTCAAACGACTAAGACCAAAGTTTCTTTGATATGAGTGACGAAGAAGGTGAGGTAGATCGAGGAGGCGTGCAGCAGATAGGACTATATATCTTGATCGGCTCGGCCCAGGAACGGTATGTCTCCGGCTTATTGGATCTTGTAATAGCTCTTACCTCCGTAGCCTCCCATCTCGGCATGCTATCTGCAGCATCACCGTGATAAGGTTGCCAGCGGGCGAGCAAACTACTGGTACGGAGTAAGGAATTATGGGCCATCCTCTGCTGTTTTGAGGGCCCCGTTATGGTTTAGATTCGGCTGGGAGTCTTGTTTTCCATGCTTAACCGGCTGGGACTACTTGATCAGGACTAGAGGCGTATCTTTGAAGAAATGTACCGGGTTCCAAATTCGGCATTAAGCGCTCGTGCGATTTCCCCCATGGTCGGCCAGGCATTACTGTGGATATTCAGGCTTCCTTCCCATGTGACGTCTGGCATCTGCGATAACCCTCCACACCTCTGTCGATTGCGGGGGTTGCCAGGTGTATAGATCATCATGTCCATGCCCAAAGGGGAAGTTATAGCCAGCAAACTCTCAGAGGGTCCATAAATCTCCCTAACGACTTATATTGGATTAGCCGACAAGGCCTGCCGATGCTCTTCCCATCCGGTTTTATACATAGTACAACATACTCGTACGACTTCACGTTTCAATCCCATCCCCATTCTCTACGCAAGCATTATTAGAATCTCCATTTAACAACCTGTTTGGATCTAACTGTGGACTTTGACATCCCTACCATCACACAGATCCTTGTATCACCGCTCATTTACGAAGAATTCTCTGCATCGACTTCTCCCCCATTCACGCTGTTCGACTGACATTTGATTCCGAAACTTTCGGGTAGGGTTCACACCATGGGCTTCCGCTTAGGCCAGTCAAATGAGTATCTGATTGTCGTCAAAATCTGGAGAATCAACAGCTTTACTAAAGAGCGAACATGGTCGTCCTGCACGAGTAAAAAGCTTATAGACCGAGTTGAAGCTTTCGAAGATTTGACGTCGGACATCCTTTGATTTGCAGAACACCAATTGAACGAGATTTCGCGGAAGTATCTTGGATTGCAGAGTATGTCAATGGCTCACCTATCCGGTCTTACCGCGAAAATAATTCGTTGCTTCATGCCCTCTCTGTGCTAGAGTATGGAAAAATAACTTTCTGATACAGATCTCTCTAGTTCGATTCCGAGATCGATGAGTTTCCGGCATCCTCAAAGTCGAAGTTTTGTTCGAAACCTAGCGAACCCGAGCCTTATACCCGATCCAAGATATCCCAAAAGAAGAGAAAAGTCGTATATTCAGTGTCGGAGGCCAGGAAAACTGCCAAGCCCAATGGGCCCTACAAAACTTGCAATGCTGATGGGAAAAAGAAGTCTATAGACCACCAAAAAAAGAGAGAAAAGGGTACTCACAATAGTAGCACGGTATGGGAAACAACATCTCAAAATGGTCGACGATCCAGCAAGGCGTCACTTGTGGGTAAGCGTTGATCATGAAAACGAAGACAAGACATAGGTTATTTTCTTCCTTCCTCCGTTCCTCAATTCTTTTTCCTAAACATCTGTCGCCCTAACACAAATACTCTCGAAGATCGCCAGGGAGATAGCGATGCGCAAGGCTTGCCTATGAACTGCAATCGGCCTGTAAGGAGAGACTTTTGTTCAAAACACCAACCCAAAAAGAATCAACTCTCACACCGTGAGTCGAACACCCGACCTCACTCATGCCAAAAAATTGAAGGAGCAAAACTCTACTCCAATGTCGGGCGACATTGGGGGGTTTCTCCGCCTCCAACCCAATGTCGGATGACATTGGTAGGTTCCCCCGCATCGTAGAGAAGGGGCGTCCGATTTAATACTTACTGATCGAACGCCTGTTTTTCCGAGCTATTGTACCGTTAGCATACATTATTCTTAACGAGTGTTGTTTATATTGTGGAGGCTGGGTATTGTTATTCTAGTAGGATTCCAGGTGCTGGAAAATCCCAGCTAGTTAAACATTTCTGCCACTAAAGACTGGACTGTGGCTTGAACAAGCCTATCCGAGAGTTCAGGCAACTGATTCATGGATTCACAAGAAGATAGGAAGGCATGGGGATATGGGGACATGGTGCGTTAGCAATTGGCCAATTGATTGAGGAATCTCAAAAATCGAATGAACGCCCAATCGAGTATTGTGACCGAGGGGCGGACACTCATCAACAGGGCTTGAAACAAGAAAAAGTTGAAGTCGTTTTGAACCTAAGATTCATGGTGCAACGACATGGGAAACGAAGCGCAAAGGTAATGGTGAATGTTTTCGCTCCCGGATGGAGCTACTCATCCACCTGCGGGGGTCCAGCGACAGCCATGATTCATCATTGCTAGACACGAGGTAGGCTCTCAGCTAACTTCCAGGGGGAACCGCCCTGCCAAACTACAGCAAGACGAGACATATATCGAGTGGGTGTCATAATTGAAGAATCATCACTCCCGGCTCCGACACGACACCGATCAGAAATTTCAACCTGCATCAAAAGACCATAAATCACCTTACCGACCTCGGATTTGCATTTGAGTCTTAGGCATCTGTCTTTCTTAGACCTCTGTACGACATAGCACCGTAGCCCCTGAGTCCATCATAGGGTGCTAGAGAACACAAGTACAGCTGATGGTAGCCACCTTCAATATCGGGTTAATATTACATGCTCTCGTAAAGGACACGTTCTCAAAGGGTCGTGGAGCAAGGGCACTACCTTCTACTGTCATACCTCAGAGTTAACAATGCGTTCGTCACTTTCGGCACCGCCGATTATCCCACTCTGTCCCTTATGGAGGCTCTTAGCTTCGCAATCGAATTTAAGTTCCCCCCCTCAGGATCATTATTCAGGAATTTCTGGCAAGTCCGAGGATAAGGTTTCCCAGGATTCCACGGGCATTTATTTCTTATTGATCAAGGAAGAAGACCGCCACAAATTCGTGGTGAACACCCACAGAGGCCAGGAAATGTTCCACGTCTTGATCATGGGTTACTGCAATTCGGTTCAACCTGGCCTTTACCAAGAAACTTTCCGATCTTGAGTCCAGGTTGAATTGAGGGACTCCAAGACAAAGGGATGTTACAAGATGTCCAATTTCTCAACCTTAAACCTTTGCCATTTCCCGCCTTGCTATACCTGGTATTGTCGCCAGTCTCTGCACTCTGTTAACTGGCGTTGCGAAGTACAAAGATTGCACTTGTGTCCAATGCCTTCAAATCGGAATCGACATTGATGATTTTCCGCCGAGCTCAAAGAGGAATATTTCCAAGACTTTAACAACGTCGATCTTGATCTCACAGACCTTGGAAATGAAAGGGTGCTACAAGATCGCCCTCCCGGTCCCCGGTACTCTGCCTTCACCGTCGTGCCAAACATGGCATATCGCCAGTTTCCTCCTCACCCCGTTCGGCGTTAAAGGTTACTAAAGCCGCTTTCGTGTCTGACTTCTGCAGCTCAAAATCGACACGATAAAATTTCTGGCAACATTCACAAATGCAATTCCCACGATTTTACCAACCTAGATCTCGGATTGGCACACTCTAAAGCGGAAGCATGTTAAGATTACAAGATTACCCAACTCCGATGTCCAGCCATCATGATCCGAAAACAAAAACTCCATTCCCAAAGCGCCAAACACATCATGAAGCCCACCAAAACACCTCGACCCAACACTCAACCCTCACTTCTTCTGCACAACAACCCAAATCGGCTCCACATCACCATCCACACCCGCCCCACCCCACCCATACTCCTTCAACGTCTTCTTCGCCATCGCCCCTCCAACCTCCCACGTAGTCCCCCTCGTAAACTCCGCCGCTCCCTTCTCAAAAACCTGCGTCATCTTCCCGCCCTTCCCAGCTTTCAATCCCTTCATTACAGTCTCAATAGACACATTCTCATTGAACTCATGAATGTGTTTGGAAATGTAGCCGTCATCGGTACCCTTGAGGACGCAATCCAGATCGATGCTCGAGGTATCGATGACGTGGAAACGGACGTATTTTCCTTCTTGGTAGTGGAAGACTGAGCCGGGGAGGTGGCCGCCGGGGAGCTTGTATTCGTCGGGCGTATCTTTTTTCTTGTCGGGTTTTGGGGCGTCGGTTCTTGAGGGAGGTGGGGGAGCTGTTGGAGGAGGAGCCCAATATCCGGGTTGTTGGAAGGGGATCATGAAAGGGGGAGCGGCAAAGCCGGAACTTCCAAAGGGCGGTGGTGGTCCCCAGAACCCTCCTTGTAGAGGTAAGAAGGGGGAGGCGAAGACTGGAGCTGCAGTGAGAGGAGGAGGAGGTGGTGGTGCCTCTTCTGGGTGGATGTAGCCCACGCCCTGGCGCCAGGCAATTGGAGGGAGGGTCATGTTGGGGGCCATGATACTACCAGAACGGTCGAAATAGAGAGAGACAGAAGGTGGCAGGGGAAAGACAGAGGTGTAGCAGATGGATAAAGAGGTGTAGAAGAGAAGGCTGGTTTGAAGGAAGAAGCTGGCTTAGAAGAGATAGCTGATAGATGAGGAGGATCAAAATGAATGTTGATAGTAAAGAAAGAAAGAAAGTTGCTGAAGAAACGCCCCCATTATATTCACTTTTTGCAAGCCAGAGCGGTCCACCAGGGCAGAGCATGTGGCCACGGAGTCAAAAGGTGAATGTGTAAAAGAAACATGCCGGTCCAGTAGTAAGACGCACCGTGGATATCCAACGGTGACCACGCAGGTACAGTTTGACCACGATACCATAGAACAACCACCAGCAAAGCCACCACGTCCCGAAGAGTGAAGTGGAAGGCAACAACGTGTGAAGAGAGAAAAGGTCAAGCGGCCCAGAACGGCGCAAGTGATGAATGAGGTAATGAGGATGGCAATTTCCTAAGCTTCTGCTAGATCCTTCGTGAGTAATAATACAACCGTCATAAGAATGATCAAGCACCAGAGACAACGGCCAGCATATCGTACACTTTCCTCTTGGTTGCGTAGAATGTGCCATCCAAGCGTCCCATGGCTCCCAATGTTACCATGCCTTCTACCTCGATTCTTCCTGTGCCACTCTTTCTCACGGCGACACTGTTGTTGATGACGAGTGTTCCTTCGCCGCGGAATTCTGCGGTGTTGTGTTCGGCTTGTAGCGCCTTTCGGAGATCAGCAAGCCTGATGTCGCCGACATGTATCGGCTGGGCTGCTGTACGGGAAATAGAACCCATGCCGAGAGCTACTGTATCCAAGATGGGCGTTACTTGGACGCCATTTTGTTGGACCTGACCTTCAGCAGGCTCATTGCCAGTCTTGAGCTTCTTTTTGATGTTTTCTATGTCCCCTACATGGTCTTCTTCACCTGGTCGGAGACACGCGCTCAATGCTACGACACCAAGACCACGCACATTTTGCCAATGAAGTCGTTTGAGCAATGACTTACTCAATTTAACTGACCACGCATTCGTGTCCACACTGGCGTCAATCATAACCCCAATGGCCGGTGTGAGTATATCTGTGCTGTGGTCGGCGCCATCAGTATCAAGGCTTAATAGCTGCCTGCAATCTGACTCCAAGGCGGTGGTTTCGTCGGCCTCTCCGCCGACAAGAATGAGCTTCCGAGGTCGTATTAGGGGAATAAGCATTTGTAAACTTCGCTTGTCATGAAGTCCACTGAAGTCGACGTAGGCTAGTCGTAGATGCAAGGAGATCGATTTTGTGCTGAATATGGCTTTGACAGGCCCTGTGAGTTCATCCTCCTCGTCCTCGGATTCATCGGCCTCGCTTTCTGCATCACCGTTCATGAGCACACCACTCATTGGTTCCGGTCGGTTTTCGTCAGCTCGTCTCCGTTTGTTGGTGCCGTTCGCAAGTCGTTTGCCGGGCGTGGAGTCTGCTCCCACTTCGTCCCATTTGCGCTTTTCCCCAACTGCAGCCTCTTTGGTGGCGCCATTCCGAGTGTCTACCACACCGTCGGCATCATCTCGCTCTTTTTCCTCGGCGCGCAGATAGTCCTCAGGTCGAATGATGTCGCCGTACTCATCGGCTCGCTGATTTCGTTTTGTGGTGACGAATGGGAATATTCTTTCGCGCCCCTTTTTGGCTAGAACGTCCCAATCGTAGTGTCCTTTTCGCCGAATCAGAATATCAATGCCAAGTTCGGCATCGGTCAATCCTAGCTTGTGTCTACCATGGGCCATGACAGCTGTGACGTTGAGTGCTTTCCCCTGCTGCTCTTCATCCTCATCCTCAGTGGATTCCGAGGACTCTGATGAATCCTCCTCGGCGATGTCTGCAACTTCCAGGGTCGTGCCACCTCGATCCGCATTCAAGGTGGTCAGAATTTGTCGTTGTTGAGCGAGATATTGTTGATAAACCGACAATTCCTGTCCGGCCAGTTGTTCGACTCGCACATGTCTACCAGTGATTTCTGCTCCCCTTCCACCGAAAGCCTTTGAGGGTGGATCTTCTGAGGCATCGTCTAAGCTCTTGATCCCAGATCTTTCGCTCCATACATCGTACAGCTTCCTCCCCACCCCTTGGTGCGTTTTCGAGACCGGACTCGTTCGCTCGGTGAGAATGACTAGATTCTTTTCATCGTGGGCAATGTACTCGAGAAAACCACGGGAGAACCCCCACTCCAAAGATGAATCACTGGCAATAATGACTTTTGGTCCTTCACGAGAGAGAGCACGGTTGACCTGGGACTTTCGTTCCAGAACCTTAAGAAAGGCAAACTCAAATGGCGCTTTCGAAGTCTTGTGTACTTGCTTGTCATCTGCATTTTTGCCCATCTGCGCAGCCTGATTCTCGAACTCCCTAACAATATCCGAGTCCATCCATTCCAGCATGCGACGCGCATTGTATATGGTCGAGTTTCCCGAAGCGCTGGCCATGTAAAGTTGCGCCTGTCGCAGAGCTCCATCGTCGCCTTTGGCCTGTGTCCACGCATCTTCCAAAAGGTAGGCGAGCTCAAGTACCCGGGCACTCGAGTCGGATGGTATCAAAACAGTGCCACCATTTTGAATTGTGTCCTTGATGAGCTGGAGTAACAGCTCGTCTCTTTTCTTGCGACCACCTGTCAAGGCAACACGCTGTGAGCCTTTGCTACTGCAGATCAAAGCTGTCGGCCGTCGCAAGCCTTCGATCACCTCTGAAGCACCGATTCCACCGAGCCATGCGGCACCGGACAGAATGTGCTCCCTCGCTTGATTCCAGTCCACAGCGTAGACGACTGACTCCAGTCCGTACTGAATGTGCCATATGGTGCCTCCCAGGGTGTGTCCGGCGCTGTATGCGGTGATTGTGAGGCCACTGAGGGGTGGAGTAGAAGGCGTGGGTGAGGGCTCGTGTGGCTGGGAATATTTGAGGGAGTGTATTCGGTTGAAGTAGCCAGCTATCTCGACTTGCGTGGGAGGTTGTAACAGTATCGAGGGAGCCGAGTTGTCGCGAAACGTGTACACAGCTTCTGAGAGTACTGACTGGGCCAGAACCGAGGCAGCGAGGGGCGTCGAAGCGTAGACATCTTGCAACAGCGTCCTCCCGAGCGCGATGACAGGCTCAGTCGCGTAGACGGGCACGCGGGAGAAGAGAGGAATATGCTTGCAGCAATGGGCGTAGGCCCCGAGATGGGAGCTTGTGGCGTGGGTCAAGAGGATGAAGGAGAGAGTCGGGACATGCTTTTCTAGTTGCTTCAATAGAGTCGCGTCAAAGTCGTCGTTCCACCCAACATCGACCAGAATCTTGATGCCTCCATCCAGTTCCAGCAGCGACTGAGACGCGGCCTCGCTGGACTTTGCGCCAAGCAATGAAGTGAAATTGAACATTTTCAGTCTTGTAGCTACCTAGAAAGCATAGTGTCGATGATTCCCAGCTGAATATCGTGCGCAAATGAATGGATGGGTTGGGGGAGGAGAACAAGACTGCGTGCAGAGACGACTTGAACTCGAACTTCAACAGCCTGAGTGCAGCCTGAGGATGACCACTATCACGTGCTACATAGTAACCCGCCTCCCTTTTGAATTTCGCTTCACTCGTGGCTTTCTGGACCCTAATTTGAGTCCTTTGCTTGTGAAATCAATGGATGCTAGAGATCTGGATGCATCAGCGACGGTCACGTGTGCGCGAGGCTGAAATCGGACGAGCAGTACCGTGACTAAGTACTACTTGGTACATAGCTGCGAAGTGTAGGCCTTTTGAACGGCACATGTTCTAGGTCATGCGTTTAATCGTAAATTAACGATTTATAGTAGTTGTAATACGGTTGTAAACCACTAATAAACCGTTAATTTACGATTAAACGCATGACCTAGAACATGTGCCGTTCAAAAGGCCTACACTTCGCAGCTATGTATGATGACCGTGATCCCACCGAGCCCACTTCTCGTGAACACCTGACATGCATCAGCACATGCAGCTCAGCGATCCCCGCGACGTGCCAGTGCCACCATGAATCTACACGGGCATACATACATAGTACGCACCAGTGCACCCACCCACCGTATCAGGCCTTCCAAAGCCTCGGACTGCGCTCGGTGGCACTGCTACCTCTACCTCCGTCCTATCTGCTATCTGACTTGGCTGAGCTTCCTTTCTCTACCCCGTGTACAATCTCTATCCTCCGTACACTGCTCCGACAACATGCCTCTCGCTTCACCGCCTGCTTCCGTATTCCCCTTCTACCTCCTACCCAGTATCCCTTTCCGCAGACGATCCAGCGCTGTTGCTGCTGAGTCCTCTCCAACCTCTCCTTCTCCGTCCGTCGATACGACCTCTAGCAATGGACCGAGTCCAACAGGCTACCTGACCAACTCACAGGCTCTCCTGCGTTGCTGTCGCTGTCTCGCCCACATAGCTCCCGCACACTCCATAATAAGCAAGGGGTTCACAGGTCGTCACGGAAGAGCTTATCTCGTGGCTCCTCCCGGCTCATCTTCAGGATTCGCTACTCCTCCCATTAATTTGCCTAGACATCACAACCCAGGCAATCTCCCCAACACGCATACACACAAACCTGTACCCCGCCAGCTAGTCACGGGCGCACATACTGTGTCAGACATAAGTTGTGCCGTCTGTGGCTCAGTGTTGGGTTGGCAATACGTGAGTGCTGCTGAGGACTCGCAGAGGTACAAAGTTGGCATGTTCATTTTGGAGACAAAAAGAGTAATGCAATTCATGGACTGGGAAACTGGCAATGATACCGGTGTCATGCAAGACATGGCAAGCAAGTCAGGTGGTCCCTCAGGTTCAGAGAAGCGCAAGGACAGTGGCGTGGATATGGGCTTCGATACCGCTCAGCAAGATCCTGTTGAGTTTGACTCCCAGGATGAGGATGAATGTGAGGATCTATTCATGGGAATCTGGTCACCAAGTTTGGCTAAGAAGAGAAGACGCAATAAATTGTGGGAGGACGAAAGAGACTGACCTTCGCACGCAAGCGACACTGGCACGACGATGGAACGAATTTAATGAATGGACAGGATCTGGAGTTTTGGCGTTGGCTTGCATGGTTGTTTAACAGATTGATACCACGGGCATTTGGCGTTTTGGCTATGGCAGGCTGATTGATGAGCACATACGAATGATACCCTAGGACGAGTGGCATATTCACCACAAGCAAGTAATGAAGCAGAACACTACACAGTTGGAGATGGGTACACAGTGCGAGATATTCCGAAGGTGCGACCTCCTGGCTCTAACTTAATGGACCAAGCTGGTGCCTTCCTTGAGATGGACGTGCCTGTCATGTTGAAGCAATAATCTCCAGTCCGCTCTTTCGTAGTTACTTTCAGCTGCTCTTCTTTCAACATCTCTCCATCCCCATTATCCATTTTACCACCATGCCATTCCACAACATCTTTAGCAGAAAGAGCAAAAAGACCTGTCGCGGCACCTCAAGAATCCACCGAACCGTCAGTAGGGTTCTGAAGAAGTTTCGCATCAAGAAGACACGAATCGACATGTACCAAGAAGCACGCCGGATTCACAAGTCTAGCGAGTGCGTGATCGAGGAGACCATGACTACGAACGTGCCTATGCTTGATGGTGAGTATGACTTCTCTGCTGGAGCAGGTGGGCAATCTACCATCATCCGCCGGTCAAACCAAATCCCCAGGCCTTCCTTCATGACTGGTGATAATACTCAAGACTCCTTTACGCCAAGCCCGCCATTTGGGCCCATCGACATTTCGACCAGCCATACGGAAGCGACCTCGTACCGTGGCTCGAGCATGCCGCTTCATCTCTCAACGGACCCAACATCGCAGTCTTCCTCGGCTAGAGACAGTCGATTCTCCGGGTTGGCACAGCCTCTTCTGCAACCGAAAGGTATGCCACCAAAGACCATAAGGAAAACAAGGTTCTCGACTAACTCAAGCAGCATCCCTCACATCCATACCAGAATGGCCCGCTGGAGTCTTGGAGATTCCAGCCGACGTATCCGACCAGTCTATGAATTGCTCTATTGAAACTGTCGAGAGAGCTGCTGCAGCCAAGATATTCCTAGAGACACACTTCAATCAGCTTTTCACAGGAGAGACAAGCTCTTGCTCTTACTGGAGACGCTGCGTCAACGAGGAGAACTTTCTCTTCGCTCGCCCCATGACTTCGTACCAGTCATCCAAGCTGCGCCAGACAAGAGCACTCAAAAGCAGCAGAAGGCCCAACAAGAAAGACAAGGTTGCTGCAGCCAATCTAGAGGTCGTACGTGTGCTTGGGAAAGGCAGCTTCGGTGTTGTCAAGCTTGTCCGGAAGTTGTGTCATCCTCGCCTCGATTCTGAGCAAGGCGGTTCAATGTCCCCTCGACTCTCTGTCGTTGATCTGCACAAAGTGAAGAAGGAACTTTTTGCCATGAAAGTCATACCAAAGTCGAAAAATCTTCGCAACAGTCAGGAAGGCCATCTCCATGCAGAACGCGACTTCCTCGTCGAGTCGGCTCATAATCGATGGGTTGTGCAGTTGTACGCCAGCTTCCAAGACGACAGCTTTCTATACTTGGTCATGGAGTTCATGGTGGGTGGCGACTTTTTGGCTATGCTGCTCCGCGAAGATGTGCTGCCTGAAGCTACGACTCGATGGTACATTGCCGAGATGATACTTTGCGTTGAAGAAGTCCACAAAATGAAGTGGATTCACCGAGATCTCAAGCCGGATAACTTCCTCATCTCTTCCACGGGACACCTCAAAATTTCGGACTTTGGTCTTGCGTTCGATGGTCACTGGTCTCATCATCAGCAGTACTACAACAAGACGCGAGAGACGCTTTGCGAAACATTGGGTATCGAGGTCCTTGGTGACGCCGACGACGTTGAACAAGATGTTCGCACGTCCACCGCCCATAAGATGGCTGACTGCATGAATGGGATCAGTCATACCTCAAGCCACAAACCCGTCTCAACTAATGGGATCCGTGCTGAAGGCCATTTAGTCATCGACCATCTCAACACCGAATGCAAGCGATCTCTGGCTAAAAGCGTCGTCGGAACGAGTCAATACATGGCCCCGGAAGTTATCCGTGGCGACCACTACGACGGAAGGTGTGACTACTGGTCGATCGGAGTCATTGCCTATGAGTGCTTGTACGGTCGTACACCATTCTACTGTGAGACTCGTGATGATACGAAGCGCAAGGTCCTCGATCATCATCTCCACCTTCGCTTTCCCAGTCACAATCGATACCACCGTCCGCAATCTATCCATCCAGCTCTGTTACCGCCAGTATCTGATAATGCCATCAACCTCATCGCCAGGCTGCTTACGCACAAGGAAGAACGTCTTTCCTGTCGTCGCTACAGGGACAACGACATTCGTGGTCGGCGCAATGGACGCAATGGCCACAGATCGCCATACTTTGTTCATCCTTTCGACGCCGAAGATATCAAAAACGATGCCTGGTTTCACAACGTTCCTTGGGATAGCATCCATAAAAGTATTCCCCCTTGGCTTCCCACTGTCAAGCGCGACCAAGACCTCGCCAAATGGTTTGAGAGCGAAGACCAGATTCTAGGAACATCTGATATGATTGCCGAGGGCGAGGAGGGTGGTCCAGAGATAGACCCAAGTCTTAATCAGGAGAAGAGGAAGAAGGCGCCGCCCAAGAGGGCCAGAGACAAGATTTTAAGGGATCCGGTTGCGGGACCGGTTGCGCTGGATGTGAGGAAGAGGAATGCGTTTTTGGGGTATACGTGGCATCGGTCTGATATCATTGGCGTGCTGAATGCTGCTGCTGCTAGAGGTGGAAGTTCTGGTGGTGCAGATGCTGGTGATGTATCTTCTTCTTCGAACTTTTAGGATGGGTTTCCTATAGTCGGTTTCTCCCTTTTTCTTTGGTGGCTTTGGTAGTATTGCTATGAATGGAACATCCCTTTTTCTTTTCTTGAAAGGGCTTCTTGTACGGTGATATCGGAAGGAAGGAATCGAGAGCGAGAACTCTCCACGGGACGTTGCTCTCAACGTCAAGTATCTCGATTCGATTTGAACGACGATCAGGTTTACGTCTCTTGGCATCCCAGGACTCTTTGATAGACGCTTCAATGTGTGCCCCGCCCGCTTGACGGCCGAGGAGCCGCACCAGATCGAGGTTTGCTAATGTCACCCCCGATTTTGCCTGCCGAACAGCTGAGCTTCACCTACACCACAGCTGTCAGTATGAGAAAATGGCAGCCGATACGTGTAGTCTACTTACGACAGGAAATCTTGGTACACTCAATTTGGGGGGGGGGGGTTGGAAGACGGCATTGTTCAGTATATCCACTTATACCAAGCTTGGCTGCTGTTTGCTTCCTCGAATAGACGATGATTTGATCAGCAATTGTAGAATGTCGATGATTTTGTGGCTACATAGACCCTCTTGGCGAACTAATCCGTACACAACCTCAAACGCCCAAAGCCAAGTAGCATGCCACTGCAACAATCCCATGATCAGACTTTTTGTTTCAATATTGCCCATTCCACAACTTGATGAACGGCACAAAGAAGCAGCAGAGACAAAAGAAAAGAGAGCAAAGCAAAGCAAAGGGGTATAAGTTATCCTCATTCCTACACAAGCCACGCTTTAAGTCCGCCAAATTCCTTCTCGCACAATGCGCAGAGAAAGTTGCCATGCAGACAGCAGATGCAAGTCGGATATCTCAGTCTCCGAGAGACAAAATGAAGCGGACCTCCGCCTCCTCGGTTCGAGCAGGGAGATCGGCTTTAATATGCGGAAAAATAATAACCCAATTCCCCAAGTTTCGTGACAGCCGTGAAGAGATGAGTGACCTGCGGGGGCGGAGTGCCGGAGGCGCGCAGGAGGAGAGTGCATCGGATCGGGTGATGTACAGGCTGAATTTTGGATTACGTAAGAAATGTATGCAGAATCAGACGTCGTCGCTTAATTCAGCGAGATGAGCTTGAGGTCGAAGGTGAGCTCCGAGTTTGGTGGGATTCCAGGCAGCTTTTTGCTTCCATAGGCGTGTTGTGCTGGTACAACGATGCGTCGCTCAGCGCCGACACACATGCCCTGGACACCGATGTCCCAGCCCTTGATGACATCGCCATGACCGAGCTTGAACTTGAAAGGCTCGCCCTTGGTGTTTGCTACAGGATCGTATTAGCGGTGTGGTAGAACGAACATCGGGAATCGACGAACTCACCATCGAATTGCTTGCCATCCTTCAATTTACCGATGTATCGCATACCGACCTTGTCGCCCTTCTTTGCGCCAGGTCCTGAGCCAGCTTTGCGCTGATCGATCTTGACGCCGCTGACGGTCCAAGCCTTTGGGCCTTTGTTGTTGTCAGCTTTGGTGGGAGTCGGTCCTTGCTCGAGCTTGTCGGCGAATTTAACCTGCTTACCAGAACCGTTGGCAGAAGCAGCATCCTTCTCTCCCTTAACCTCTTTTCCGGCTTTCTTGTCCGCTGGCTTGCTCTCAGCTTTTGGTGCCTCAGTAGCTTCACCTGCGTTGTTCTTGAGCTTCTTTTTTTGCTTCTTGCTGAGCTTCTCGCCATTCTCAGTTAGGTCTTCGGTCTTCAAAAGCTTCTTGATCGCATCCTTGCTAATCTCCTCGTCAGAATCGTCAGCAGCACGCTTCTTGTTTTTCTTCTCTTCCTTCTTGGACTTCACGAGCTTAGGGGCCTCCTCTTCCGAGTCGACTTCCATAACACGTGGGTCTTCAAGGTCGTCCAACTCGTCGCCAGAGAAGTCAACGCCGTTTCCGGCTAGCAACTCGTCCAAGCTGTAGTCGCCCATCTCCTCCTCATCATCAGACTCCTCGTCATCGGAGTCCATGATCTCGTTCTCGGGAATCACAAAGTTTCCGGTGAGATGAACGTCGTAGGCACCAGTGACCTTAAAGTAGATTTGCTCGCCAGCGTTGATAAGAATATCGAGTGGTTGTTGGTAGGTCTGGGCCCAGTTAAAAAGTGCCACAGAAAAAATCAAATCGCAGCAATGAAAACTCTGCTTACCTGCCTGGAGTCCAATGTGCAAATCACGAATTCCTCCACATCGGGAGCGCCGTCGTCAGACTCGCTGTCTACTTCGGACTCGTCGTCGGATGCCTTGGCCTTGCCTTTATCGAGTTTGGTACCATTTACACCATTTGGAATATCAATGTCCATACCTTCCTTGTCCAAAGCCTTCTTAATAGCCTCCTCGCGTGCTTTCTTTGTCTTCTCACCTGGACCACCATTGACCTCCTCATCTGAAGTCTCAGCATCCTCGTCCTCGTCTGTGATTCCCAAGCGGCGGCGGATAGACTCGACATCGTCATCCTCGAAGTCCTCATCGGCCTCGTCATCAGAGTCGTCGACTGGGAGACGGATCATTTTGAGGGTTGCGCGGGGTGGTGGAGCGGAATCCGAGTCGTCCTCGGTTTGGGGCGTCGCAGTTGGGTCAATGGCGGCCATGGTGATTCTGTACTGTCCATCGAGGGTCAGCAAGTGTCAAGAACCTAGTTTGAGGGTGCTGAGGACATACGCTGGCGTTGAACTGCTCCGGATTACCATCGACAGCCATGTCGCCGCAAGGGACCTCGAGGCCATAGATGGCAACAGGACGAAGGGCAGCAGACATATTGAGATGTTGAGCTCGATTGATATAGGTGTATGTCTTCTGGTATGCACTGCTTGTGTATTAATTGGTGCAACCGAGATGTTGTTCGGTGAAGGAAAAGTTCTGAACCTCGAAAGCTTTGGCGTTCGAACTTTTAGAATTTCACGCTAGTAGTAATTTTGCCGGGGTCCGCGACTCAACACAGCCTGCCGATAAGCATTTGGGCGCGTATTACTATGTACAGTGTGGAGAATGTGTCTAGGAACATAGGAAATTTCGGAATACAAATCATCACTATGGAAAGAGGGAATCTGGGAAGGAATCCGGGTAGGACGAAGACATCTTAGACTGTTTCGATGACAAGGCTGTGAAAATCACGTGCCTAGGCTGGATAGATATAGATAAAATCGACCTCTCCACCAGTAAGGTCCAGATGTAGCTCATTATTCCCCTTGTCAGCTACACGAGAACAATGCTGTTTCTCAAGATTTGGTAGCTTGACATCTTGTTGCTTCTGTCTAGAATCAACTACTAAACCCTGAACCAACGTTCGCAACATGCCAGTCTTTCATGATACTCCAGAACTCGTCGAGCAACTGACCTGCATGAAATCGTTAGCATTACGTACCAAAAGGTGCAAACTCACCACATGCACAGACAGGTTTGGCTTACCTCATGGGTCCATTCATTAGACTACGACCCGAAGACACAGTACTCTTCCATATATGGGTACTCTTTAGTAGGCGCACAGCAATGAGGCTTCCGCCTCCTCGTATCCTTGCATCTGTATTTTTTGCATTCCGAGTTTTGGTCGTTGCACTGTCAATCAGCACATATCGCTCAAATAGTATCATGCCATGTGTCACTCACGGCAGTCCATGATGAACCCTTTATTCCCCACTCGCATTGCTTCGGTGGATCCTTACAAAGTTCGGCGTTGGCCAAAAAGGACAAGTTGAAGAGAGCTAGAACTGTGAGTTGGATTATCCGCATGGTCGACATGGTAAGAAATTGCTTCAAAGAGAGAAGTCACTCAACGCGACGAAAAACAGCTCACTTAAATACTAGCCCTCACAACGCACTGTTGTCCTTACCGCGGGCATGATACCGGTCTGGACATGTTTTTTGTTGAGTTCGGACACACTTTTCTCCTTACTGCGGATATGGTAAGATTATCTTAGGTCTGAACATGTGTTTTGTACGAACATGGATTCTGTACAAACGTGGAATCTACCATAGTATACGATCGAATTCCCCGTTGGTGCGGTCCCGGGAATATTTTGCTTTGGGGTTTTAATACTGTTCCCTTCCAAACATTTGGCCTCTGCTATTGTGGTTTGTGCAAGCGCCGAAGATCCGGACAATCCAAGTTCGTAGAAATTTGACTGGTCAGATTCCAAGAACTTCAAGAACTCGCCCGTAGTTCTAATATGCGCACTGGCGATCTCATGTCTAGACAGAGGAGATCTACCAATGCTACCTACCACTTTGGCACTTAGCTACCAATGCTTTATTTTTGCTCTCGGACTGTCTTCTTTTTTTCAGAAAAAATCAATTGAAGACAACCTGGGAATTGTCCCGGTGTGTACATAACCCACAAAATCTGCACATTGATCCCTGCTCTTCTTCCACTCATTGGTGCAAACTGTGCCTTGAAGCCACTCCAAGTACGGAGTATAGCCGATCCCAGGTTTCTGACGGCAGCGACACGTTAACAGTAAATGCCTTCCTCGGTAAAAGTCCAGAAACATCGAACTTACCTCAGGATCGACAAATGGACCTCAGCGTTTCTTTAACCGCGAGAGGCGCTGGAAGGATGAAGGAAATGCGTGAGTGGAAGACCTCAGTCTCCCACAGTGCACTGGCAGCCTGAGGCGGTCACTGGAGCAAGGGATCAGGTGTTACAATGCGACCATGACGCAGTGTTCTGAACATACAGTGGTATTGTTTTGAAGAATAGGAATAGATATGTCTATCAACCTTGCTGAGCTGAGCTGGGGAACCTTCAAGTTACCAACGCCTGAAGATTGTGAAAACCAAATATGTTGTGACGAGTGCGACAGAATCGCTTGTACGACAGGCTGGCATTGGGAGATACCTAAGGTAGGTATGCAACATGTGAGGAAGTACGTGTGGATGTAAAGGAGAGAGTTGAGTCGTTCTGTGTCCTGAAGGTCCCCAATACGAGTAGTTCTAGAATGAGGCTAGCAGCGGGTTTCGTCATGCTCCCTCAGGCTTCAGCCACGATTGTTATGCACCTCAACACCGTGACCGTGACACTCCAGCTACTACTAGTAGTATCACGGGCTCATAAATCTGTTTGAAAAAGATACAGCCACCGTAATCACCACGTAATACCATACACTACCTCCAGCAAACCATGGCTGTCAATGGGGATTCTCTCTATCGCAAGGCAGAGACCACCCTCAACTCAAAGACTGGCTGGTTCTCCGGCGTCTCCAAGGAGGAGAAGCTCGAGGTACATAAAACACGTCTTCCCACTTCTATCACACGAGCTAATGAGGTACAGAATGCCGCCGAAGAGTTCAGCAAAGCAGGTACATGGCCCTCCCCATCCAAAGCTCCTCAAGATCCCAACCGCTTACTTCCCACCAGCGGACCGCTATAAGCTCGAACAGAACTACAAACGCGCCGGCGAAGTCTTCGAGAAATCCGCTGCGATATACACCCAACTGGCTGCTGCTGGGGGCTCAAGCCAAGAGAGCGGGTACTCAGGTGCTGCCCGAGCCTTCGACGAAGCCCATGTCGCGTACAAAATGATTTCTCCCGAACTCGGTATCCCCCCTCTCAAGAAATCTATCGAAGGATTCCAAAACGCTTCCAACCTTCGAAGAGCTGCTACTAAGTGGGAAGAGCTGGCTAAGCTATATGAGGGTATGGGCGACTTGCCCAATGCGAACGAGGCATACAAGACGGCCGCCCGGCTGTACCTAGGGCAATCTCAAGGCAGGCACAGATGTAGACTCGCACTGAGCTTATGACTAACGACTTGCAGAGGCGATCGCCAACAAATCGAGGGTTAGAAATGCAGAGTTGACTGCTGTGCTGGCAAATGACGATTTTAATGCTCTGAATGAAAGCAAGGAGATCTACCTTGCTGTGGCGAGGAGTAATTTGGCGAACAACACGTTGAGATTCGCAGTCAAGGACCACTTATTCCACTACGGCTTGGTCAGTCTGTCATTCATGGACGAACCGACCATCGCAAACGACTGTAAGTATTACGTCCACTCCTCTTAGAAGTTCAGCGTTCTTATGAAATTTCCCTTAGTCGCCATATTCCCCCAGATCGACAAGCAGTTTCTGGTCACAAGAGAACACAACCTACTCCAGGAGATATTCCAAGCCATCAAAGACCAAGACCCAGATCAACTACAGCAGAAAGTCAATATATACGCCAATCTGAGTGCTTTGAAGCCTTGGGAAGAGACGATGATTGGCAGAATCGAGGACAAACTGCGAGCAGCTGAAGAGGACTTTTCATGAACAGAACGTATGAGCGTAACGAAGATACGGATTGGCGTTTATCGGCTGGAACGGAGCATTCTTGGATCGCCATTCAGCTTCTCGTTTAGAAGAATACAATTATGATTCCCACCTGCCAACTTGTCCTGCTCCTCGATTGTTCAAGATAGTCATAACAAATTTACTTAACCTTGGATGTCAGACCTGACCAAAAATATTTTCCCGCTCGAATCCCAGAAACTCCTTCTTGCAGACCGCGCGAGGTCTTGCTGTACTCCTCACACATGCCCAAGCAGACCGACCCAAGAACACGGGTCAGTTCTGCATTCAAACATCCATTTCCATCAAAGCCTGCTCGTCATCCTCATCCATACCAAATTCATCAACCACCCTCCCATTCTGCCCGCTCTCAACCCCCTGCATTTCCTCCGCCTCCAACTCCGCCGCCCTCAACTCCCTAATCTCCTCCTCGGCATGTTTCTTCTGATGCCTCTTCAGATCCTCTAAACTCCACGTACTAACCCCTTCCTGATGCTTCGCCTCAAAAGGTTTACTCATATCCTTCAAAAAGTTCTTCGCCGTCGCCACAGCTTGCTCCACACTCAACCTCGATTCCGCCTCCGGAATCTGCTGCTCAATCCATTTCGGGAGTTGTGTTCTTTTCTTTTCGAAGCGGCGATCGGCCAGCACCATGATTCCGTAGTCGTCTTTTCCGCGTAGCACGCGGCCGAGACATTGTGCTGCGTGGCGCATGGCGTCGAAGGATAAAAAGTCGTTTTGTTTTATCCTGTATTCTTCCGCGAGGAATTGGAGGCGGGCTTTTAGGATGCGGGATTCTGTGTATTGGAATGGGACGCCGATGCAGAGCACTGTTCTTCCGTAGTGGTGATCGAAATCTATACCTTCACTTACTTTCCCTCTAGCGACGCAGAGGAGGACGGCGCCGCGGCCGTTGTTGCAGGCTGTGCGGTATGTCTCTAGCGCTAGAGATGTCTCTTGTGAATCCGGTGTTTCGACGAGGATAAGTTTGTATTTCCAGATTGTGTCGAGGATGGCCATGCCTTGCCACATTGATATGATACTTTCCATGTAGAGGTAGGAAGGGAAGAAGACGACGATGCCGTCGGGGGTTAATTTGCAGAATTCTGTTAGGAGGTTGCCGTAATTGCGGACGACTTGGGGGTCGTTTCTTATTGTGAAGGAAGAGGAGAGGGGACCTTGGTCTGAGCCGCGGGTTACGATCATGGGTAAGAAAGATTTTCGGGCGAGAGTCATTGTGTAAGACTTCATTACTACGGGTTCGAAACCTAGCATGCGGGGGTACATGTCTAGGGGAGAGATGGTTCCGGATGTTATGACTACGGAGCTGAAGCGGTCGAAGACTGGTTTAATGGCGATGGCAGCGTCGAGACAGGTGAAATGCCAGATGGGATTCGGGACTGTCGCAGTTTCTGTCTCATAAGGTTCGAAGATGAGTTCGAACCCCTTTTCGTAGGTTGCCACCAATGTAGCGAATGTGGCTATGTCTTGAAGTGGTTGATAGTCTTCAATATTGCTGAGCTCGAGGGTGCGGACCAAAGAGGTCAGTCGCTCCGCACAAAAGCGTAGCGGTTTCCGCTCGATGAAGGTTGTTTGTTTGAGATCGGCGAGAAACGTTTCTGGTACCTGGGAATGGACCACGAGGGATTTCATTCTTATCTGCCACTTGGTCAGTGATGAGATTATGCTTCAACCTGTATGTATCTGACCTTCAGAAACTCGATGAACCGTTTCAAGAAGGATATGAAGTGCTCGGCTCTTCGAATGTTGCCCGGCACAGCCTCCGTGAGAAGATCATCTGGTAACGCAGGATTCGCCATAAAGGAGTCTTCTTGACGAGCTTCATCAGCTTCTCTCAGACCCTCGACTAGTTTTGCGTATTCGTCTTGTAGTTTTTGAGCATCAGTCGTTTTCATTTCGGACACCTTTCTTTCGAGGTTGTTTGCGCCTCTTGCCGCTTTCCGTAACGAGTCATCTGTGATGTCTATGCTGAGTGATTCGATGCACACGTTATCGATGTTGTGGGCTTCGTCGAAGACAACGATACAATCTTTCGAGAGATCTTTGGAGACGCGCTCTGCGATCTTTGGATCTAGTAAATAATGGTAGGAATAAATGATAACGTCGCAAAATGGCATCTCTACGTATTAGCATCTCAAAATTACCATGTGATAGAAGAACTTACCATCCGCCGAGCTGTGAAATATGGACACTGCTTATGTTGTTCACCGTATTGCATGAGTCCGTCCAATGTCCATACTCCTGGAGGGATCAGATTATGAGGCTCTAAAAGATCGAGATTCTACTGGGCGTTAACATGAGACTTATACTCAAAGAGGGAGTACAAACATCGTGGTAGACACAAAGCTCAACGTCTTCCCCCCTCTCCTTCTTCTCTTTTACGAATCCAGCGGTCAGACTTCGGCATCGCGAATCAACCACATTTCCGCTCTTTTCTCTCCGCACTGAAGGATGTAGACACAGATTCTTTCGACTGGTCAATCCCAGTCCACGAAATTCCTCTTCATATCCAAGCTCCTGTGTCCGATACTTCATCAAAGCTTTAAGTTCTGCCAAGGCCTTTTCGATTTCGGACATGGTACCTAAGATATACTCAGTACTTCAGCAGACGATTACAACCTATACGAAGGCCTCACGTGAACAGTAGATGAGTTTCCGTTTTTCGGGATGATGCATTTGGTATGCCACGATGAGGGCGAGCAACGTGATTGTTTTTCCTGTACCCGAAGGCATTTCCAGGACAGCTTTGCCCCCGACATCGAGCGTCTGCTTCAGAGCTGTCATGTAATCATATTGCTCTGGATATATGCGCGGATATGGGAAGATGATTTCCAATTCTCTACGGATCAATGTGAGCCATGTCCTGTTGATGAGAAGGGTGACCTACTCGATGAAGAATCTCATCTTGGCTTTGTGTGTGTTGATGTTTAGTTGATGTTTATGAGATACGAGTAGAACTGGGGCGAGAAATCCCTTGCTCGACGCCTAGTATGGACAAGTTCAAGTCTCAGACGGGTAAGGCTGTAGATGTTAGGGGCTAGGCGGTCAAACCGCGGGGGTCTCACTAAATGAGACAAGCGACAGGCACAGGATGGATGCGTCATGCCCAAAAGCGAAATTGAATCGCTTTGTCACGGTCACGGTACACTGCACGGAGTCTCCAAAGCGAATGTCGATTTGAAAATACCCAAAACACCACAGAATGAGGAAATTGAATAGCTAAGACCTCCTCGCTTACTGCTGAAACCACCGCTCATCTCAGGACACTTCCACCTTGCCGTCGCTCCTTCACTCCTCTACCACCATGAGCAAACGGCAATTCAAAGCCCAGGCGAGCAGCAGCCGGGCTGCCTTTGGGAGCACAACTCTCGCCTTTGGGTCTCCAGCTTCGTCGACCTTTGCCACGTCCTCCTCAAGCCTTTCCTACCTTAACGAACTGCCCGCACTCTCATCCATATCCGATGCGCACACGGTTGTCGCTTTCAAGAACCTTTCTAAGCGGGACAGTACAACAAAATCAAAGGCGCTAGAAGACCTACAAACCCAGCTCTCTTCTTCAGAGCAGGAAATTGAAGACGGCGTCTTGGAAGCCTGGATCAACATATACCCGCGCACATCTATTGACAACTCGAAAACTGTGCGCCAACTCTCCCACAATGTTCAAGGTCAAGTCTGCGTCAAATCTGGGAAGAGAATAGCCAAACACATGCCGAGGGTAATCGGAGCTTGGTTGGCTGGTTTATTTGACAACGACAAATCTGTTTCCAAGGCGGCATCGGAAGCATTTGAGCAGGTCTTTTCCACTCTTGAAAAGCGCCTGGCCTTGTGGAAAGCCTACCAGGAGCCAATCCTGGCTCATTGTCAGCAGGTATTGGATAATGAAACAGCAAAGACACTCAGCGACGAGCGGAGCGTCAGTCAAGATGAAGCAAACGCCAAATATTACAGAGCGGTTACAGCCGCCGTTGGACTATTGGCGAGTCTCATTTCACACGTGAAAGAGGAGGAAGTGGGAAAGCATAGTGAACAGTACATTGTGATACTTCAGGACAAGAAACTCTGGGAGAAGTCCTTGAGCGAAGATCCGGCTGTCCGTCGTGCTGTACATAAATTGCTTCGAAGCCTACTACAATCTCACCATGCCAAAAACACACTTGATCTTGAGACTTTGAGCTCTGTGTATCTCTACAAAGGACTGGAGTCCGATCAAAATGGATCCGCCTCCGAGTATCTTGAGACTGTTTTCAAGTTGACCGAGTTCGACAATTCTGTATGGACAGACAAATGGGCGGGGAAGAAGCCCGCAAAGTCACGACTGAAACACTTCGTCAAGCGCGGGTCTCAGGGCTCTACACTTACATATTGGTCAAGTGTCTTCAAACTGTTCACTTTGATTCCTGAGAAGGCCTTGCCAACCGAATTGACAGAGGCCGAAGATATTCTCAAGTCACTCCACGGTGGCATCACAAAGAAGGACGAGCCCCGAGCGTACATTATGTCAGGTTTTCAGGCTTATGTACAAGTTGCTGACACCCTTTGCGTCAACCTAGCAAGTGGAGATCAGACAACGCTCTTGAAAGAATACGTGTTGCCGCTTATCTTACAGTATATCAAACCTGTTGCAGAGCATGCGCAATGGGACATTCCAGGCGCGCGAGCACATCAAGTTATACAAGAAGTGGTGCGAATGAAGGCTGATGTAGACACTGCGCTCAGGCAGGAATGGTCACTCTTCTCCTCCGAGCTGGTCAAGGACATCAAGGTCTCACTCCCAGAGCAATCGAATGACTACGGAAAGTCACAGGACGAACTGAGCAAGCAGGGCGAGCGTTATGCCACGATTCTAGCACTCATCGTTGCTAAGCAGACAGATCCATCCCTAGAACGCGAGGAAGTTGAGGAGTCGGACAAGCCAATAGAGACGATCGCGATGGAAGTCGTGACGGAAGCACTGCAAGTTTGCAAGAACCGGAACGGAAAACCCTATGGAGCCGCAAACGTAGCTTCTGCCATTATCCAGAGCTGCAAGTCCGCGCCTTGGTACCCCGACATGCTGTCAAATCTCTCGGAGTTTGTGGCTGAAACTCTTCCAACCATCTATTCATCACCGTCCTTCAAACCGCTAGCATCCATACTATGCATGTACAAGAATCAGGAGATATATAGAGCGCCTTGGCTCGCTGCCATTCATTCTACAGTGGGTGACAAATCAGATCGACAATTTCCTGCCCTCCAGGAGCTTCTTGTACAGCGCGAAGACCTCGATCAGCCACAAATGGAAATTCTACTGTCAGAGTTGGCACCGGCCATTCTCGGGAAGACAGACGAGGTGTTAAGGAATTCGGGCAGCTGGGATGCCCTCGTCGAGCTATTAAGCAAGTCAGGAATTGTTTCAACGCTTTTTGCTACGCCGATACTTGGAGCTATGACCCATGCATTGACAAGCGCAACATCAGAGGCTCCGACAGCGCTAGCAGGACTACAGCGTCTTATAAGGTCCACGCCGACCTTGATAAGGTCCTTCATCGAAAGCTCAGAAGGCCGACAGCTTCTGCCAAATGTCCTTGCACTGACAGAATCACCTGATGATCAGATCGCCCAGTCCGCAGTAGATCTCAATACAGCGATACACACGATCGTAAGCGACGCAGCTCCTACTGCTGGATTCCGACATAGTTTAGTCGACGTGATTCAAGATGGCTTGAACCATGCGGCCACAAATTCACTTTCAATTGAGACACTCGTAAGCCAGGCCCAGCAACTCGCCCAATCCAAGAGACTCCACTCGATCGCTGTTCTTTTACCTTCTGCTTCATCCTGGTCAGCAGCCTTGGAGCCTTTGCTGCTGCGTCCATTTGACAGGAGTTTCGCTATCATGAGTCCATTGGCAGGAGCAGGGTACCTCGTCCGGTCCGACCCATCGAAGCCGCGAACAAAGATTGCAAGGGACTCTGAAGGTCTCTCCATCCCTCTTCGGATGGCAATATACACAGTCAAGCTTTTGCAGTCAGTCCCCGAGGCTCAAGCAGAGATGCACTCGGATACTTTCCAGTCATTATCGATATCGCTACAGCTTGCAAACGAGAGTTTGAGTATCGCTGGGTCCACAGCAATTCGTTCTTCGTACACGCCAGAATCAGACGCAGAAATCGCCGAATTTGTATCTGAGTGCCAAAGTCTCATCACTAACTGGCTGGGTGCCATGAGCGATTGGGAGTCGGAGAAAGAAGAGCCTAGCAATGAGATCGTCAAAACAGCATTAGACATGCTCTTTTCTCAATCTTTAGGCCAGTCACCAAAAGCTTTCTATAGCGCGCAGTGCTACTGTACCATAGTCGCAGAGCTGATTGAATTGCACGGCTGGCATGCTCGCAAAACTACCGACCTCGAATCAAAGCTCAGGGAAATTCGCAAAGCAAAGGACCCTCTGCAGATGACAACTTTCCTTACCGCCTACCGGGTTCCCCTCTCAGCATCATCTGTCGCTAGCCGGTATTGTAATGAACTCTTGGCCGATCTTGATGCACTGAACGTTGGCGAGAGGTCTGAAGAAGGGTTGCATATGCTGGTCATCCTAAATTCCGTTTTGCAAAACCAGGACGCGGCTGTGGAGACAATCGCAAAGCAACGACTTGTCCGATACGGAAGACGTTTCGTCGGCTGGCTCGCAGACGATGCAATGCAAGAAGCCATGCAAGCAGAAGTTTGTCGGGTGCTGTGCATTCTCCTTCCGCACATGAGTGACCTATATGGTGACCATTGGTCAAATGTACTGGCTTACCTCATGCTTCTATGGGATCAAGCCAATGAGTTGCCGGACCCAAATAGACCCGCCCTCGTTCCGCTCATTCACGTTTCTTTGAAGCTCTATACAGTCCTACGCCGCATGGTGACCACCGAGGAGTCGAAAGCTGAAGACGAGAGAAACGACGACATTGTAGAGGCGTGGAAAGAAGCCGAACCAGGGATAGGAGAGGGCTTGTTACAGCTGCTGAAGTTGCATCGAGCTGCTTCCGACGAGACACACCAGGCTCTTCGAATTATCGATGAAATGCTTGCACGGCAAGTGTCTTCCGTGCCACTCAAACACCTCAACAATACAGAGGAACTTTACGCTCAGCTCTACTCTCAATCTCGCTCTATTCAAGAGGCTGCGTATTCGATTTTGCACAGAGAAGTTCCCGAAAAACAAGAGCAACTTGCCTTGGAGACCATTCTAGAAAAAACAACTGCCAAACTGCCAGATGAACTACTGTCGCTTATTCTCGAGGTACCCTCAAACGCTGCTTTATCCGAAGAGGGTTTCGAGCGTGGTATTCCTTTACAACTCCGTGGTTATCTATTCAGCTGGTTACTTTTGTTTGACCACTTCCAACATGCAGTAAGTCTACCCATTTCGTGCGCAAAATTAATGCTAACATGTTGAAGTCATACAAGGTGAAGAATGACTACATTGAGGGAATGAAAGAAGGGGAATATGTGACCAAGTTCTTGGATTTTGCGTTTGACTTCCTCGGTCATGGCGAAGGACGGCCTGTAGACGTTTCCAAAGTCGACATCGTTTCCTACACGCCCGGCATAGTGGACTCGCCCATCAAAGACACCGAATGGCTCCTCAGTCACCTCTACTACCTCTGCTTGTGTCACCTTCCATCGATCTCCAAGACCTGGTGGATCGAATGCAAGTCACGGCCCAAATATCAGTCCGTCGAGTCCTGGACTTCCAGATTCATCTCCCCACATGTTATGTCCACAATGTTTGATGTAGTCAGCAAGTGGACAGCAACTCAGGACACAAATCCAGGACCCGACGAACCACCACCTCTCGTCATCAAAGTGAACACTCGTGCTGCCGAATTGACAGCCTCATATCCAATGGACGATGAGCAGTCTGCAAGCATCGTGATTACCCTTCCACCAACCTTTCCTCTTCACCAGGCCACCGTCACATCTCCCACCAAGCGCATGGCTGTTGAAGAGAAGAAATGGACCATGTGGCTTCGCAATGCTCAAGCTGTCATTGCGTTCAGCAACAACAGTCTCGTCGATGGACTTTTGGCGTGGCGACGGAATATCTATGGAGCTCTCAAGGGACAAACCGACTGTGCCATTTGTTACTCTGTGGTTGGGGAAGATGGCAAGTTACCCAACAAGACATGTCGGACTTGCAAGAACAGTTTCCATGGAAATTGTTTATTCAAGTGGTTCAAGAGTAGTAACAACACTACTTGTCCGCTTTGCCGGAATCCTTTCAATTATGGTTGATTGGTTGGGTTAGTTGGGATTGCATAGGATTTCTGGGAAGATAAAAAGGCGGTTGGCATTTTACGGTTTTTGGACAGCATGTGCATGTGGAGAATCTTATGATAGCGCGTAGTATTGAATCACGTTTCTACTTTACTCCGGATTGGAAGTGATGGCGCTCCAAAACACTCTTTGATGTAATCTTAGTATCACTTCCTGCTTATATCTATGCAACGCAGCCCATGAGCACAGTGACCTGGTAACAGTCTTTAACTCGTCGTCTAGAATCATGCTCACTTGCTCACACCAAGCGTGATGTTCCTGTCGATGGCAAGTCGCTACGGAGTTCTCACGTTCTACACGTTCTGTGTTCGACGAAGCAAATCGTGCGAATGAGACACTTCTCAGCGTCGATTCCCTTGTAGCGGTCTGTTTGACATACCTCAGAATATCGATCTCCAAGTTTTCAGGGTCAAGTCACTATCTCCACCCATCCTTTAATCATCCCAAAAACCCAGGCTTTTTAAGCAACGGAAAGCATCTATCTCAGCTGATAGACCGTCGTGATTATTCCCATGACACATTGTAGCCGGAACGATGACTTATCAATTTCTCCTGTCACCCAAGGCCTTCAAAATGGAGGATTATCTGTGACTATGATCCAAGAACATACCTTGCTGACCGTCTGAAGAGTGGTTCGCCGCTGTAATCAAATCTGAAATCTGGTAGATAGAAGCCACACTGGCAGCCTCTCCGTTTTGGTCGTCTTCATCATCCTGGAAGACATGGACAAAACCGCACAGGACTCTCTTCCTTAATGCCCGCGTGTAGTCAGTTGCATCTGAAGGGGCTTCCGCAGTTAAAACTTGGATGTTCTTCATAGGCGTATGAGTGGCCAGCTAGTCTTTTCTTCTTTTCATTTCTGGACGAGGAGCTTGAGATAAGATGTCATTGCTTTGATTGTCCACCTCTAACCTTAGAATGTATTGATCAATGCACCCAGCATCGCCCTCTGCCCTCCGACCACAACTGCAATCCTATTGAACACTTGCAACCCAACATCGACATCGATAAATTGCTTGCGAAATGACTTGCGTTGCTCGCCAGGAAATTCGGAAGCTAGGTGGCGCTGAAGCAATGTAGCCACTGCACTCCATCCCTTATGATTTAACCTTGCACACGCTGTCCGGTGCCACACCAACGTACACCCAAGGGGCATCCGCACGACATCCTTGGGTCCATGTTTGGCTCCACTCGCCACAACTCTTGCCTAATTTTCTGATTGTGACTTTACAACCAGCGAATGGGCTCCAATCTTCCACTCCGCCGTTCAAAAAGTACTTATGAGGTGTAAAGTAGGAGTTTTCGTCCTTATACTCGTAGCAGCAGTAGTATGCGAAGCTGGACTGGGCGAATAGGATGGCTGGAAGAAGGGTTTGGAATTGCATGACGATTGGTGTGATGAAGCAGTTCTTTCCCTGGAGATGGATGAGTGAGCGGACCAATATCGTAAATAACAAATCTTACTGTGTAGTTCTATTGTTGATGTGCGATCGGCGAGGCTGGGGGTAGGCTGAGTCCAAGGCGCGGAGTTAACGGCTGCAGGTCGTGATTGATGGCGATGATTCGTATGTAGGAAGTTGGTGTAAAGAGTTTTTCCTGGAAAGGACGGGAAATTTCTAGTAGTTATATTATCGTCTGTATACTAATAAAGATAAATATAGAATTTACAGTACGGTCCACCACTTTACTGCGTACACAGTACCTCCTAAATAGGTAACGATCTTATTAAGTACCTACTCATAGTATACAGAATATCGAGGGATCAGCCTCGGCATCGTCATCGGACAAAGAAAATCATCACAAGGCAGCGGGCATGGAGTAAAAACATCCAACATCCAACATGAATTGAACCGACCCCACCTCCACAAACCTGAGAGCGAAAGCACAATGCCGAACCAGTCAGCCTCCATGGCCTTCTCACGTCTCTACGACGCCCTCACTCATGGGCCTGGATTATACCCTCTCAAGGTAGAATAAACAGCTAGCTATAGCTCCTAGCTCCCCTCATAGCCCCTACAGCAATACTGACATCCCACCAGGGCGTCGTCTACTTCCTCACCCACCCCTTCCTCTACCCTCTCCTCCGCGCCAAACTACTCCCCTGCGTCCTGCTCTCAATATTCGTCCTAACAAATCTGTTCCTCTTCACCTATCTCCCACAAGTTGCCTTCCTGGCAATCTGGCAAGGCCGCTCCGCTTGGTTCAATGGCACAATCCTGGTTCTAGGAGAAGGTGCTGCAATAGTCGGGTTACTGTTCGAAGCTTTCTTCGTTGACGAAACACAAGTCGACACTTTCGATTCCGTTCTCTTGAACAAGGGGTATGAGGACTTGATTGCTGGGAATAGGCCGGTAAACCCCGATGAGGAGGGACAGTTGGATGCGTTGAAGAGGTTGGGGAAACCGCTTAGGAAGGCTCAGTATGCGCCGTTCTCGTTTAGGCAGATTCTGGAGTTCGTGGTTTTCTTGCCCTTGAATTTCGTGCCTATCGTTGGTGTTCCTTTATTCCTCGCTTTGACGGGATATCGAGCTGGTCCGTTGTTGATGTGGAGGTACTTTGCACTGAGAGGATTTACGAAGAAGGAAAGGAATGCTTATATCAAGAGGAGAAAGTGGAGTTATGCTTGGTATGTGCATTTGGACAAGACTACAATCATGTTGCTAACATGAACATCTAGGTTCGGAACGATTCACTTGGTCCTCCAGCTTATTCCAGTCCTAAACATGTTCTTTCTCATTACTACAGCTGCTGGCTCAGGTCTCTACGCCGCAGATGAAGAGGCCCGCCGCCTTGAAGAAATTGAATCACAGCATCAAGCAGAAAACCAGTATACAGACGATCCATTATAGTAATTCAAGACCTCACCTTAAAGGTGAAGGATGCGATCTACTTATGCTTCTCTTGATCCTCGTTCTGTCCCTGCATAACCCAATTACTATGATACTTAGCATACTCCTCCTCCCCTTCCTTCGTCCTCATCTTCTCCTTCATCTCAAACTTCTCCGGCACATCCAAACCCTTCTTGACCGCTGGCCTCTCATTAATCGTATCCAACCACCTCTTCAAATTCGGAAAACCATCCAACACCACCCCAGCCCACTCAGCCCAATTCACCCAACAAAAACAATTCATATCAACAAACGAATATTTACCACCTACAATCCACAACGCCCCCCTTTCCATCTCCTGCTGCGCCAGCCGATCTTCCAATACCTTGTACAACCGTTTCGTCTCGGTTTGATACCGATCGATCCCGTATTGAATCTTCTCAGGCGCATAGCGATAGAAATGATTTGCCTGTCCCTGCATCGGTCCAAGACCACTCTGCATCCAAGTATGCCAACTCATAGCTTCCCAATAATCCTCTCCCCCATCTGCTTCCCTGTCAAAAGAGATCCTCTTGTCGGTATCATATTTCTCGCACAAATATAGCATCAGCGCTCCACTCTCGAATATGCGAATAGGACGGATAGCCGTGTTGTCGACGATGGCGGGGATCCGACCGTTGGGGTTGATTTTTTCAACGAACCAAGTTTCCTTCTGTTCGTTTTGGGACAGGTTTATGGCGTGCGTCGTGTATTGGAGACCTAGTTCTTCGAGGAGGATGTTGGCTTTTTGACCGTTGGGCGTGCCGGAGGTGTAGAGATCTATTTTTGTTCGGGGGCCGGACATTGTGAGACGAGATTGAATGGGAAGATTGTTAAGAGGTAGAATTGAGGAAAGCGTGAAAGGTGAAGAACGATTTTCATCACGTCTATTCGTATTGAATGACGTTGAATTACGTGATGTCATATACTCTCGCACCACAGCTGAGACCTTTAGTATTACCATTACCATTACAAATGCCCCTGATCGAAGGAGAGGTATGGGTGCAAAACATGGGCCCTTCTCGTCTTGGTGATGGATGACATCAAGTCCGTTAGCAAATTTTCATGACAAAGCAACCCTGGAATGAAAAAAGAGCTTCAGAAATGACATTTGGGAAGAGTTTCCGACAAACCCATCTTCTCAAACAAACCCGACTCCGCTCTTTTTTAACCTACACCAGACCAGGTGTGTCCTTCGCCCCGTTTGCCCGACCGAAACCATCAAATCATTACTAATACACGCTCATACAAATCAAAACCAAGTTTAGATATCCGCCTTGCCTCCCATCACTTTGGATGCCTGAATTGCATTCATTTTCTGAGTCCAACCGGGAGCAGGCGCATATTTCTTGATCGCTCGAATCTCATCCGAAGCGTACCCTGGAATGCGAATACCGTAGTTGCGTTCCAGGATAAGCTGAACATCCTTGATATCGAGTGTTTGTGACTCACGAAGCTTTGCGAGGCGACATGCGGCTGTGATGACGTTGTCTACGAACTCGTCTGCCAACATGAGCATTGCCTGAGAACTGTCAGTCAGATGATGAAATCCAAGATAAAATTGATGTAATAAACATACCTCTTCGACTTCTGGCGTCAAAGTCTCCCGGTTCATAGCCTCGCCACCACCCGTGACTTGTCTCACCAGCTCGTCCAGTTTCTTCTTACTCAAGACTCCGCTAGCCTGGTCTCCCTCCATATTGAAGGCCGGGGGCTTCGCGATTGCTGGTTGGCCCATCATCCCGCCGACACCGTTGCTGGGACCGCTAAGCGTAGGACGCGCCGGTGGGATGTTGACTGCCGGCGGAGGCGCGTAAAGATGCGGCGGAAGAGTCTTAGCTATCTTCGGTGCTGTAGAAGTTGGGTTGCTGTGTTCGCGATTCGGAGTCTGCTGTCCTTGGCCTTGATTGCTGTAACCGTGGGTTTGGCCTAGGGTGCTGGGTGGCAGGTTTTGCGGTGTCGGTCTCTCAGAGTAACTACGCTGGGCGTTCTGCATCGCCTGGGTATGAGATAGTGGTTGTGGCGGTCCGTTGTTGTTTCCTCCTGCTCCGTTCTGCTGGTGGGGCATTGCGTTCATGGGCTGCTGAGCACTGAGGGAAGGGCGATGTGGCTGAGTTGCGCTCATTGGATGTTGCTGGTGTTGACCCATCGTGTTGTTGCCTTGGTGTTGCTGTTGTTGGAAGGAAGTCGGAGCCTGGCCCATTTGGGGAGTGTGCTGCTGGGTCGGACTCATGGAAGTACGATTTACATTGACACCAGCGTTGCGCGCCGCTTCCACGCTTGGATTCATCCCGGACTGTTGGTTCTGAGTGCTCGGCGACTGATTTGGATGGCCCGGAAGCTTAAGATTAAATGGCTGTTGTGGAACCGTCGCGCTTGGAGGTGCAGATCTGTTTGTATCCTGCTGCTGGCTTTGCTGCTGACCCTGTTGCTGCTGCTGGCCCTGCTGCTGCATATTTGGTAAGTTTGCCTTGTTCTTAGTTTGCTCCGCTCGGAACTGTTCCAGCTTTTGTTTGGCCAAATTCGACGCTTCCGATGATCTTTTCAGTTCCGCCATCATTTGAGGCGGCAGGTCTTGTCCTTTGTCTCTCATTAACTTCAAGCTTGTGGTAATCTTTACAGTTGTGGCTTTGTGCATTTCGTTTGTGTACAAAATCATTCCATACTTTTCCTTCTGCGCAGCCGCCCACGTCTCGTACGTCGGAGTTCCCATGGCTATGCCAGGTGGAGGGTATAGAGTCGTGTCTCTCAAGTGTTTTTCTATAGCTGCTGGCCATGTCGCTGGCCGTTGGACCTGATTTGCCTGGTTCATCTGTGGAGCTTGCCCCTGTGCTTGCGTCTGAGCCTGTTGCTGTCCCTGTTGGTTGACCCCTCCTGCTCCTGCTCCTCCTTGGGGTCTAGAGTTCTGCTGATTGTTTTTGGCCTGCTTCGACGACTCCACGGCCGCTTTTGTGAGCGCGGTCCAGCCATTCACGGCATCTTTGTACGGCTGGCTGTCTGGGGCTGTCGTCTGGATAATACTCGTAAAATTGCCGATCATCGACATCCACTTGGCTTTCGTGACTTCTGGGACATTCGTGAGGCTCCTGATATGCCCTCCTTTCACGAATCGTGCAGTCACATCTTGCTGCTGTCCGCCAGTAGCACCTTGAGGCGCACCTGGATTGTTCATCTTGTTGTCCAAGTCACAATCAACTTGAAAATATTTCTTGTTGCAGCTCGAGTCGAAGTCAAAGCGAAGGACGAGAGCTCAAGGAGAGCTTGGGGTGGTATGCGACGACGGTTCCAGAACAGATCAGATCAGTTGGGAGGACCGAAAGGGGGAGATATCGGCAAGGTTGATCGATAGAAGTTCACTAGGTTTGGGAGAAATGAAGGTAAGAGGAGAAGAGAGGAGATGGTTCAGGTGAATGGTTCATTCACCCAAGTCGTGAGGTTCGAGAAACCTAATGAGGCCCAGTGGACAGGGCACCAAAACGCGGGGGGCCAATTGAATGACAGGGAAAATCAACGACCTGGAATCTTTCTCATCGATTGTGCACCGGGTCCTGCTTCTCCCTATCCTCATTATATGAGAGCATCACTTCGGTTTACAGATGCGTATTTGGAAAGTGAGGATATTATTCTGACCAGCCTAGTCGAATCCAGCCTTGTTTTGACCTACTCCATGGACTATCTCTCTTGTGGTAAATACGATGTCTCGCTCTCCTGTTCTATGCTGTAGGAGCCATCTCACTCATTCACTTGCGAGCCACCGTGAAGAGGAATATTGCTTTGCCTCATCACCACCCACGATTGGGGTATCATGAGATCATGCTATAGAAGGTCCCAGTCGACCTTCTTGATCGCTAACAAGTGGCTGGACAATAAAGTGGGGTTTCATGGCAGGACCTCGAATGGACGAGGAGCACTAGTATATGATCTGGCTGGATAATGAGAAACACAAGCGATATATGTATGCTGCGTTTTCTTATGAAAAGTCCTCAACATAAGATAGGCGGAGAGTGGGGTGTTCATCTAGAAAGTATGACAGCAATACTTCGATTACAGACCTCATTCAACTCGACACGGTCGCCCAGCGTCTCCTACAATTTGGTCTGACATAATTTGTCCTCGTAGTATTCAAGTTGAGATGAGTAAAGAGGGATGGCATCTCAATCTCCCGAACTTGCCCGGCCTCGCGCACCAAATGACCAACCGGTAGGATTTCGTCCCTCCGTGGGTGTCATCGCCCTGCGTTCAACGGGACTCCATTCTATGCCAGGCGCTGGCAACGCACTCGAATCGTCGCGTGCTATAGGCTGTGCGCCCCCGACCGGGCTGCCAGCATCATCTTGTATCACTAATCTTACACCTCCAGCTCTCTGCCTCCCCTTTTCACGCTCTCTCTCACGTTGTTGGTTTAATTCTTCGACACGTCTGCGCTCGAACTCGGCTACTAGCTGTTTAAAGTACGCTTCCGCAGCTGAGGTTGCCGAGTATGCAACTGGAGTCCAGGAATAGTTGTTTTGGGCGAGAGGCGAGGCACCAAAATGAAGCAATAGACGTAGTGCCTTCAATTCACCAGCAGCCGAAGCATGGTGCAGTGCTGTGTTGCCGTCGTCATCGTGGGCTGTAGCATCGGCAGGGGGGTGAGATCTCAAAAGAAGCTCTACAAGGTGGAGGGCACCGCTCCGAGCAGAAGCCATGAGCTGTCTAGAACGTGAGCACATTGTCAAGGTATCTCGCCTCAAGAGCGCCATTCAAGACATACCGCATCCATACCCTTCTTGTTGGTCCAGGGCACACAACGTGGGAAGTGTGTGATGAGCATTTCTCCCACGTCGACCTGTTTAGCCTCAGACGCCAGCATAAGCGGCGTGTCCCAATCGGAGTTGCGCGAGATGCCCTGGTCCTCATGTCCAGCGTCGATCAGGTACTCTGCAATCTCATAGTGCCCATGTTTTGCAGCGAGATGGAGGCTGGTGTTGCTCTTATCATCGTAGTCAGGGTTTAGGAGGAAGGTAGGGTTATTGTGCACGATGCGCTTCACCAAGGAGAGGTCGTTGGAGACAATGGCGCGTCGAAGGCGCGTGTTCACTTCAATCCTGCGTCCATATGAGATGATGATGTGGATAGATATTCATACACAGGGACTTACATCGTGGCAGCATGGTGAGGATGTGTGGTAGACCGGAAGGGTAAGGTCCTTTGGGCAAATGTTTCCCAGGCTGGAAAGACAGATGGTGGTGGTGTTGACTACTGGCACCGTGACGCTGGAGACGACAGCCGATGGCCCGAGAACTTGAAGCACTTCAACCCAATTTGTTGTCCTACCGATATTCGATCGAGGATCACATGTACCCTTGATGCTAGAACGCAAATGAGTCAGGCCCGTCGGCGCTATCCATGTCCTCGCCCACTATTACGACTCGGAAACAGAGAATGGAGATGCGGCATCGAAATGGTCGGTTTCATAATGTGCAACTGAGTTACAGTAACCATATTATGAATACGATCTCGCTTGAAACATTCCAACTGTTCTTCCATAGGGTAAAAGGCAAAGTAGAGCCCATGTAGCCTCGTATCTGGGCGTCTAATCACATCAATCGAAATCAATTGACTTTCTAACCCGACATGTTGAAACTTGTTATGCTTGAAGAACAGCCCCAGCCTGTGCAATATTTGGGGCGTAAAAAGTAAGATGCAAATTCATTATTCCTCATGCAGGTTCCACAATGCCATGCCCACGAGCTACCGGTATGACGTTTATCGATGACGATGTTAGCTCGAGGGGTACATGTTCGGAACCCCTCATAACCATTCAAATACTCTCCTCTTAACCCTCCGTGAACTTCAGCCAACCTCTCAAAGTAAGTATCTTCCTACCAAAATGAACTCGACTTCCATCCTTCGCAAAACCTCCTTCAAGACCCTCGTTGCTTCAACAACATCTAGAAGAAGTGGCTCTTTACTTACTTTGCAAACCAGAAACCTTTCTTCAACCACCCACATCAAACCATATATTCCCAACTCAATTCAATTCAGACACGTTTCCAGCATGTCTTCCTATTCCAACGCAGACACCGGCAACAAGCCAGCCGATCCATATAAGGCGAAGAATCTGGACAATGCCTCCCTCAAGGACAAGGTCGAGGACCTGACTGCCTTTATCGAGAAGACCAAACTTTGTTTGATGACCACACTCGTCGCCAATACAAACAAGCTTGCCTCTAGAGCCATGGCATTGGCCGCCACTGTGAGCATGCATTTCGAGAAAGTGAATGTCCGAATCAAACTAATAAGTGTTAGGAAGGAAATGGGGTCGACTTGATCTTCCATTCCAACTCCGAGTCCGGCAAGACCGATGATCTCAAGGCCGACTCCGACATCAACATTGGATTCATCACCAGCGGCGGCGAATGGGCCTCGATCTCTGGAAAGGCCGAGATCGTCTCTGACCGCGAGGCTGTTCGCAAGTACTATTCGCAACAACTTAAAGCATGGCTCGGAGACCTTGGTGATGGAAAGCACGATGGTGGCCCAGACGATCCAAGAATCGTGTTGATCAAGGTCAAGGCCGTTACCGCCCAATATGCCATCAGCAACAGAACAGCTGTGGGCAGCCTTGTCGAGGTCGCCAAAGGTGCCATCACAGGTGATGCAGCCCAAGTGAATAAGCTACGACATATCAGCGAGTCTGAAATCCAGCAATGTAGGTCAATGACTTCGAAATTGTGAGTTGCATTGCTGATACATTTGTCAAAGGGCGTGCTCAGTAGATGATTATGGATGGGTCGACCGTCTTCGCTGCTCAATTTAGCATAAAATGGAATCGTGGGCAAAATCCAACTGAGATATAGTTCTCATGTAAAGATAGCCAATTAAAAAAACACCCATTTGACCTTGCATATCGTTGCCTCTTTTTGGATAAGAATTTTCGGTTCATCTGTTCTTTTGCTGAGTACTTGTCACAAATTGGACTGTCCGACTTCGGCAAGAATTAGATTTAGACGAACAATTGCTTGAAGCGTCACGAGAATCTATCGAAACTGTTTATTTTCTCATACTCTGATGACCAGAGGGACTCGATATCCTCCATAAATGAAGTGCACATATGTACCGGTATTGAGAACGGTGGTCCGTGTGGTTTGCGAAGGGTATAATTTTGTGCAGCTTGAAGTGGTTGTTCGCCTGGTCTGATGGTTTCTGACGCAAATTCATTACTAGATTCCGGTTCAATGTGGTACATAGTGCGGTTGAGTTGAGAGGACGTGAACGTGAAACATGGGCGTGTTCGTGTAGTCAAAGATCTAATCTAATCGGAATCGGCGCTAGAACTAAGAGAAAATTGGTTTCTTCGCTTGACAGCTTCGCAGGTCCTGAATACAAGTAATACAACAACTGCAATATGGACAACTCTCTTCCTACCCTGCTCTCTACGTTGCAAGAATCCCTATCGGCTGCGATTCTACCTGCTGAAACCTCTATCCTCCCTCCTCAGAATGGCATCTCCCTTCTCGACTTGAAGAATGAATTATTTCTCTCCTACTTGCAAAACCTCGTCTTTCTCATACTTCTCAAACTGCGACATGCGACAGACTCGGAGAAAAACTCCACACAATCGCTCGAACTTAACGAAGAAGCAACGAAGAAGTTGGTGGCATTGCGCCTCTACCTCGAAAAAGGTATCAAACCGCTGGAAGGGCGATTGGCATATCAGATCAACAAGGTTGTCAGAGCTGCCGACGACGCCGCAGCAGCAGCTGCAATTTCAAACGCCAGGCCCAAGCTAGGAAAGCCAAAGAAGGCAGATGCGTTCGACGATTCAGGCTCAGATGAGGCTTCTTTCTCAGACGAATCCGAAATTGTCGACGAGCTATCCTACAGGCCAAATCCTGCCGCACTCCTACGACCATCATCTGAGTCTACCAAGACTGGGAAAGCAAGCGAGCCCAGTGACGGAATATACAGACCCCCACGCATTACTGCTACGGCCATGCCAACATCAGGACCTAAGAAAGAACGCAAAGAGCGCACAATGAAGTCACAGACTATGGAAGAGTTCGTAAGGCAAGAATTGTCAACCGCGCCTCTGGCAGAGCCCAGTATAGGCAGCACAATTGTGGCGGGTGGACGAAGGGTGAAAGGGGAACGGGAACGGGCAGACGAAGCCGAACGAGCAGAATACGAAGAGAAAATGTTGACCCGCCTGGCGCCATTAACTAAGAAAGAGAAGGCGAAGAGAGGCCATACCGAGCGGAGTTCGGGATATGGTGGAGAAGAATGGCGAGACTTGGGGGCTGGATTGGACCGCATTGAGAATCTGACAAAGAAGAAGGGCGGTGGACAGTTGAACAAGTCTAGGAAGAGGAAGATTGACGTCGCTGATGGGCCAAGGGACAGTGGTGCCATGGGAAATGGAATGGGAAATGATTTTGCAAAAAGGAAGAGAACCATCATGAAGCGATTTAGGTGAACGGACACTATTCGAAATCGAAGTCTACTGGCATTCTTCCCTGTCAGTTCTTCTCAAGCACATGCTCACTGCTGCTATCTTTCTGCTTGCTGGCGTGGCTGTACGCATTTGGTAATCCAGTATTGACTGGTTTTGTGAAGAATCCTCGACAAGGCTGAGTTCTCCTCGACCTCATAGCCACAGTGGCAAAAATGAAGAAACAGAAGATGCTTCCTGAGGAAAACCTGGAAATGGAGAAATGCCGTGAATCAGGATGGAGTCGATAGAATCCAGGCAGTATATATGCGCAGAATCGCGAGAAAGATATCAATACCAATCTGGACTTGCAGGATTAGAAAGCCTTTGATATCTTACATCTGATAAGATCGTGAGGCTAGCTGTGGCTGGTAGCTCTTTCTAGCTTGGGCAAAAGACATTACATCATCGCGACGCGTTTGTACCTCACTGCGTCTACCTAGGTACTGCCTCTGCTACTTAACTCTATAACACAACACCTTCTTTTCACTTTGAGAGAAACACTGTCTGACAGTCGAAGAAAAGACAAAATGAACACAACCGAGGCTTCAGATGCGCCACCAGCCTATGAGGAAGCCACAAATCAGACTCGCAATGGCATCCCTCCACAATCAAGACGCAGCATGGAAGATGAGCACCGTCCTTTACCTCAGGGATGGATTAGGCAGTTCGACGCGGATACTCACCACCAGTTCTTCGTTGATACTTCTGCCAATCCACCACGCTCTATATGGTCGCATCCCTACGACGACGAGCAATACCTGAACTCACTCTCAGTCGATGAGAGACACCACATCAAACGCTTGACCCGAAGTGTCAGTCTAAAAGACATCGAAGCGGAGAGCAGCGATGACGAGGACCACGGTCACTCTTCCGCCGCGAAGAGAGTACCTGCATCCTCTAGCGCCAGTGCCAGCGACCAGAACCCCAAAGGCATCCACAAATTCGGACGAAAAATGAAAGATCGACTTACCAACTCCACCCACGCAGAACGCGAAAAAGACAGAGCCGCCCGCGCAAAAGAAGAACAGGAAATGTATAAAGCTCATCTCGCCTTCCGCCGAGCCATGTCCAAGGCGTTGGAAACAGGAGAGCCGCAGTTTGTGGGCAAAGATCGGAATGGGAAAGACATCTACATTGAACCGCCTCAGGGCATGATGAGGGGTAATGGGATGATGATTCCGCAAGGGGGAAGAGTGCCGGTCGGAGCGATGGGATACAATCCTTATTCTCAGGGTCCGTATGGGAATCCGAATGCCCGATATTTGAGACCGCAACAACCATATTATCGAGGCTCTGGGTACGGGTACGGAGGTGGTTATGGATTTCCGCTGATGGGTGGGTTGTTGGGTGGTGCGATGCTGGGGGGACTGTTGTTCTAGATGGTTGTGGTGGTGCTATTCTTGGTGATGGCTTTACTATGGTAGCATTCATTGTTGCTTCTAAATGAGATTTGTTCGAGGTTTTTATTAAGTTTAGGTCCCGCTGATCGTGAATTTCTTAGGGGTCGGAGAGATACGAGAGACCTTGTTGGATGCACCGGAATACAATATCCAAATGATCCGATGAGATATTGCGAGCTTTCAAAGGGACCAAGGTGTAGCGTTTTAGAGTGGCTGCTTTACTTCTCCTGTCCAACGAACAGAGAGATCGCCATACACGATTGCAAGGAAGCGACCGTTCTTTGACAGCGATCATATCTACCTAGCTGTCTTACTGTTACTGTGTGGTACTTGTGTTCCAACATCGGTGACATGTGGCACAATCATAGACCTAAATTAAGACATGTCAGATTGATTGACTGATTAGGAATCCCTATCCTTCCAAGAGGGTTACGAATCGCCGTTGTACACCAAGTGAGCGTGGTTGTATGATCAGCTTTCTCGGCGATGATGCGTAATGCGTTCTAGAATATCTACGAGTGTTCCTGGGAGATGATTTTATATACTCTACTCTGGAGTACCATGTATGGTGGGCGATGTGTGTTTTGTGGCTAGTCATTTGCTGGTACGCGTCTTGTTAGAATGAGTAAGGAGATCCTTTCTTGTTGTCCATTGCCACAGTCGAATTTCGCGAATTTGGACAGGAGGGGAATGGTGAGGATGATGTATGTAGGGGATGGGATACGACCGTACCGAGTGTGCAGTCCCCCTTCAATATAAGCACATCATAGCCACCATGAGTAAGGGAGCGCCATTCGCAACGAATGCGATAGAGAAGGCTGAAGCGAGTTTGGAGTGACACTTACCAAGAGTGCATATAACGGTGCCTGCACAAGTGCATCCAAGAAGTGTCAGAAATGTGTGCAGTTGACGTACCTGATCTACTCGCGTTTTGGCTGTCCGCAATCCGGGATTGACGATCGACTGAGGATCATAAAACGAGATGTTATGATCATCACCCGAGAGATCATGGTTGTAGCGTTGGAACTGACTCGGTTCACTCACGAATCCATGAGAGACATGTGCTTCGCTTCGCATTTCAGCCTCCCATAGGGTATGTTGCAGTAATCATGGCGATCACAGTTCACACAGGGTGAATGGCTATCTCGGATGTCGAATACTGAAAGTAAGCGAAGAAGCGAGGCGAGGCGAGAGTAGAGGGGAAAGAGTAAGCGGCAAGGCTGTGTCCCAACGCGACATGTTGTCCCAGATTTTCGAAAGGCTGTACTTGGTGGAGGCAACGGATATACAAGGATGGGGCTGCTGGAGCTCAGCAAGGTCCATGTGTTGCATCTGCAGTTTGAACTCTGATCCGGCGGTAATATCTGTTGAGTTCTCTATTCCTTGTGGCCTCATCATCATCACCGTCGAAAGCAAGAGAGACGTGCATGTCCATTGCCTGGGTAGAGGCCGCAATGACAGGCTCCGAGAACGATGGACAAGGCGAGGTGTCGACTCCTGGGCTCGAATATATTAGCATGCGCACAGCTCGGCCGAGTCCTGGGAAGCTGGCTGACTGGCGATGAGGAATTGTTGGAGCTATGTGCCCAACAGCTGACTTCTGTATCGCAGCCTTCCGATCTGACCGTGTTTGCGGTGCGAGTCAAGGCAACGCGAGAGGTGATGAGGAGCAGAGGAGAGGGCGTTCGCGTAACGAATCGACCTTGTCTGACACGAAGAGACATCTTCTAGCCCCATCGTTCCATTCACCATGGACGAAATTTGGTGGAGTTTCCCACTCGCCAAGATACTCTAGCTGCCGGGGTGGCTTGAAGAGATGAAGCTTATCCCCAGTACTGTGGCAGTCCCGTCTGGATTTCGAATCGTGCCAACTTCACGCACGGAGCATCTGTATCGTCTGGGTTAAAGGTTTGGGGATGGTCGTGCTGTGTAGAGAACGAGCTGGAACTTCGATGGGAGGAGGAGGTCATGCCCGCAGGTTGTCTGGCCATCCGTTGAGATCGGGCTTCTGCAAGGTGGTATATATCAGCTGTAAAGTATCTATATCCCTCCTGGAACGTCTGATACATGGTTCCTCATTGAAGATCTGATTCTGATACACCTAGCATCTAGGCTTTTATCCCCGGCCCGCCGCATGTCAGGTACTGAGCTACCTACTCGACGAGGCTGTTGGTCTGCATATTATTACTGTAATATCTACTCAATCACCATCTCACACCTCCGCTGTCGTAACTGCACATGTATAGTCGACGTACCCTCCTCGTCTGCATCGTTCAGTCCAAGATCTATCCCGGATTCTTCGACTTCAGGGCTGTCACGCCATTCTTCTCCCATCAGCGCAGAGGCCTGGGGCTGCACACGATTCTGGACGGCGGTGGACCCCCCCGCGGAATCTGTGGTTGCTGGCTGCACGCCGAGCCGCAACTCGCTCGCTCGAGCATATGAATGGGCGAATCAGAAATGAGCCCTCACTCTCTCGCACCCAACGATCGCTACTACTATTTTCCCGACTCCTACAGCCTCCAGACCTCAAATTGCAACGATCTCAATCTCAACTTTACCTCAGCATTCAAGACACAAAACCTCCAGACCGTAGCTCAGGGCATCAAATTTACGCCTCCGCAATATGGCGGACCCTTAGCAATTGAAGACATCGAATCAAGGTCGCGCAACATGTCACAGTCGTCGACCGATGGAGAAGATGCGAACGACGTCAAACCGCTGCGGAAAGGCAGTGTAGCTGTGGGCGACGATGTGGACCTGAACCGGCAGCATTTAAAACGTAAAGGTTCTGATGCTCTCGACTATCCCAGGCGCAGAGCAACTATTGCCGTTAGTTTTGATTTTGTTATAATCCTCCACATCCTTCCATCGCACAAAACCACGCTTACGTCCAGTGCCAGTGCGAAATTTGCCGTTCGAGGAAATCACGATGCGATGGAGCGCGGCCGAAATGTCGGCTATGCTCGGAACTAAATGCCGAATGTGTATACCGCGAACCTGGAGTGAAGCTGGACGCCGGCGACAAATTGATTCTCGAAAGGTTGCGACAGATCGAGAATCTTATCCAGTCGAATATTGCTTGCTCTGCGAGTAATAATCTGACCAATGGCTTTCATGCCACGCAAGAACACTCGCCTGCAGCCACTGCAAGCACCGTCAATGAAGACACTTTGATCCGCACATCTCTGGCTCCTTTGGCCGCTTTGGCTCCTTTGGCCCCTTCGGCCCTTTCAGTTCCTGTCGTGGGTTCGACTGCTATGCCATCGAATGGACTCGGAACATGGGAAAGTCCGAACTCAATTACGCAGTCCACAATGCCCAAAAACCATACGACTCCGGCGTTGAATCTGCTCCACTGGCCAAAAATCCGAGACTTGGTATCTCAACGATGGGATCCGCAAATTCTGGTACAGCTTGAGATGCAGAGAGAACCATTGTTCTTCGGTCCACCTCGCACTCTGGTTTTCAGTAATGCTCATGTGTACATCGAGGCTTACTTCAAGCGAGTCAACGTTTGGTACGCGTGTGTCAGTCCTTTCAGCTGGCAGAGGTATTACCGAAAAGCACAAGCCCAAGGATTTCGCGAAGGTGCCGAGAGCTGCATGGCATTGCTTGTTCTCGCTCTCGGATGTGCCAGTACAGGAGGGACCATATCGCAACTACCACCGAAAACCGAACTGCCCGGCTATCCATTTTTCGTCGCAGCTTGGGCTATATTACCCAGCCTCCTGATGCGGGCTGATATCTTGGCCGCGCAATGTCAGATAATGGCGGCCGCTTATCTGTTCTACGCAGTACGTCCGCTAGAAGCCTGGAACGTCCTCACCAGTACTAGTATGAAGCTGCAATTATTACTGAGCGGCACTCTTTCCCCCGGTGCCAAGCGAATATCCGAACGAGTTTATTGGAATGCACTTTTGTTCGAAAGGTAAGATCTCCGGTCGCTTCGTGATTCGTTGTAGTGCGACCGTCGGCAACGCTAACGGCCCTTCCTAGTGATCTTCTTGCCGAACTGGAATTACCCCATTCCGGGATAGTGCAATATGAGAACATTGTTGGACTGCCCACCCACTTTGAAGACGGAGAAAACGAGGGCGCTGGTGTCGATGATTTGCGCTACTTCTTAGCCGAAATTGCGCTTCGACGGTTACTGAACAGGGTTAGCAACATGATTTACTCCAAGTCATCACCCATCACCAGCACCGCAGCCTTGGATCCCGTGGTAACTGGCCTCGATGCTGAGCTCGTGGAGTGGTACAACACCCTGCCGGCCGCAGTCCAGTTCGATTACGATCGAGCGCCTCTAGCGAGCCCTGTCCAAAATGTCTTGCGGCTCCGTTACTTTGCTTGCCGGACAATCATTTACAGACCGTATGTCTTGGCCGTTCTGATCAAGGAGACTGCCTTTCTGGATCCCGCAGTCCAAGAAAACTGCCGCAAATGTCTCGAGGCATGTATCCGCCAGTTGGAGCATGTTACAGCGCACCACGCTGGCCATTTGCCTTATCTTTGGCAAGGTGCTCTCTCGTAAGTTGGCTCAGTGATTGCAGTCAAGCGACCGCCTCTAACAGGAAAGTAGAATTGTTTCTCAGGCACTGCTTGTGATGGTAAATTATGGCGCTACCAAACCCTTTCGCTGGCTAACAAAAATAGGGGGCCACAATGTCACCATCGCTGTCTGCTCTGTTGCCAGCTCCGAATCAGGTCAACGCCATCATCGGTGATGTGGTGCACGAAATCCAGCGATATGCGCACCTGGCTCCGAGCCTTCGACTTGCCGCAGACATTATCACGCAAGCTGAGGAGCGTAGACGCCAGAACCTCCGCTCTCCGAGCATGGCGTATGTTAAGACGGCGTGAAGGAATCTAGGACTTCCGTATGAGATCATTCTGATGCACACCCCAGACGCTGAGCGTCGCATCTCAAATCTATCATGATCAACGGAAGATGCGCAGAGTGGCCAATGAGCGTGTAGAGGCTCCTGCTTACATAGTACTGTCCTGACGGCTACACGCGTCACAACAGCTTTACGAAGGATTAGAAGGAAGTCGACGAATGCCTGCTCGATCGGAAGATCCTCAGCGGATTATTTAATATGCAATAGCGACCAGGGATGACTTGGCGACGACAGCCAGTATCCACCAGCATTGACAAACTCCACGGTCAGTAACAGGATGCCGAAGGCGCTGAAGCATATTGGTAAGTTCCGGGCCTTGGTCCTTGCAAATCTTCGAAGAGGAAGAGATTTGCGCCCGTGAGGTGAGCTCCTGTAACATTGAGTGGCGTCGTGTCGAGTGAAGGAACTGATGGTTGTGGGTTACATGCAATGCAGGGGATATTATAGGGCGTCCAGCAGGGCGACAAGGTTACCAAATCGGGGGCATGGGTGGTTTAGGTGGCTTTTGATTGAAAGGGATGGCTTGCAATATCGGTAGTTCTACCCCTCCGTCTTTTCTCCGGCCTCACATGTTCGTTAGCCACGTGGAATGATGTGGTTTGGTGTATTTACTATGTACACCATCAATGGCCTCGCGGCAGTGCGTCCCTGTAGGAGACCCTGGTAGTGTTCCAGTATCGTGAGATTTGTATCAGAAGCAATCCAGCAACTGGGAAGTGATTAACTCGGGTGTTTTTTGTGTTTGAACTTTGACAGGCCGAGACCCACCTGTTTATCGCCATGAGATCCCTGATGCAGAATCTTTCTTGGTCTTGGGAACTCTGGAGGGTGAGCGTACGGCATTGCCAGGTCAAGTTTGTAAGCGAAAACGTGACAACCTCACGCATCCATGCAAAGCGCAGGATTGACCCGCTCCCGCTTCAATAGCCGAGCCGATGTGCTCGGAACATAGGAGGTACCTCCTACCACAGTAGATTCTCTGGTTGGTTGGAGGTGCCGTCGACATGTCCGTTCATCTATTTGACCGTCACCGCTTGGAATCACTGGCATGCTTTGAAGATACTAGATGAATGATCAGGATTTGACCCAGCAGATGAAGGCAGATCCTTCTCTTTCTCCCCTGCCCTTGAAGCGCGCCCAGCTCTTTTTCATCCTATTGTTCCTGGCGTGACATTTCTGCCGCATTCGGGAACTAGGAGGTAACAGCGGTACGGGATGAACCTTCTTGTCCTTCTTTCCCTTCTTCTCGGACCAGCTCTTGCTGGTGGACCGACATTATTTGCGCCTAAGACTTGGTTCCGTGGCATTTCACCACTGAAGGAGCCTGAGGCAGAAAGGGATGAGATGGTGCAACGACGAACAGAATGATGCCTTCCAACGTCAATGAATGTTGTTGATTGCAGACTTCATCAAGGTTCGACAGCAAGCACGAAGATGTCGTTCTTACTATGCGTGTCATGTAATTCATAAGCTATTCCTCCCTTTCTCATTCTTCTGCCGGGCTATCAATTCATTCAAGGCCCTCTAACAACAGATCATGCCACTGTGGGTGTTGGCGTCCCCCAACTCAAAACCGATATCGATAATTTCCTGGCGACTCTTTTTGTAATCAGAATGTCAGAACTCTTTCGAGATCGACTCACAAGTCATGGTGTTGCATATATTGTAGGCTGCCATCAAAGAGCAGTGGGTTGATTGCCCTCTTAGTTTGCTCTCTGCGTCGTGGGCAGGTGCGATTGCTCAACGCCATCTACCTTCCTTCTTCTTCTTCCGTTCTTCTTCTTCTCCTTCTCTTGGTGTTTGCTTTCTTCAACTCATCAGCTTCTTCCAATCAACCAATCTCAATCTCGGACCACGCGTTCAAAGCACAAACTCACACCACAAACTGAACCACATATCCATCTGCAACTTCGAAGCACGATGTTCCCAAACAAGCCAACCTCCACTACCAGCAATCATTCCAAGGACCAACGCGATGATGACCGTATGGGTGGTGTAGCTGCCTCACTCGCCATTGACGGATCAATGAACCCAGGGATGGCCGATCCAACCCCAACCCCAACCCCAATCAGCTTACCCACCAACAAGTGAGTAGAAAGCAGGTGCTCAGAAACGTGTTTTGCTAATCTCCTTGCCAGTAAGCCTGATACAACTGCAACTGGTCTTGCCAATGCCAGCCAGTCTCTTGAGCACGGCCTCCATACGGGAGGTGCAGCCATTGCCCCAGCAGTCCTCAAGATACCTACCAACAACACCAAGGACGAAGCCAAGCACGATGAATCCGAGCAAGATGAAGACGATCGAGAAGAAGTTGAGCACGATATAGCCAAGCACGATGAAGCCAAGCACGATGAAGCCAAGCACGATGAAGCCAAGCACGATGAATCCGAGCACGATAACGCTGAGCACGATGAAGCTAAGCACTATGAAGCCAAGCACGATGAATCCGAGCACGATGAAGCTAAGCACTATGAAGCTGACGTTGAAGCTGAGCACGATAAAGCCAAGAGCGATAAAGCCAAGAATGATGGACTTGAGAATGATGGGCTCAGAAACAATGGGCTTAAGAATGATGGCCTCAAGAACGATGGACTCAAGAAGAATGGACTCAAGATTGATGGACTCAAGAATGATGGACTCAAGAAGGATGAAATCAAGAACGATGGACCCAAGAAGGACGAAATCAAGAACGATGGACTCGAGAAGGATGAAGCCAAGCAGGATGAAGCTAAGAACGACGGACTCAAGAAAGATGAAACCAAGCAGGAGATCGAGGAGAATGAGGCCGACAAGGAGACGATACCAGAGACAATGACTGAGAAGGTTGGACACATTGCATCAGATGTAGCCTCAGCAGTCAAGGCCACTGCAAAAGACGCCGTCTCGACCGCCACAGGCGAGACAGATAAGGTTATACACATCGCATTGGATGTGGCCTCAGCAGTTAAGTCCACTGCCAACGACGCTGTCTCGACTGCCACAGGCGAGACTGATAAGGTTGTACACATCGCATCGCATGTAGCCTCAGCAGTTAGGGCCGCTGCAAACGACGCTTTCTCCACCGTCACAGGCGAGAAAGACAAGGTTCTACACATCGCATCGCATGTAGCCTCAGCAGCCAAGGCCGCTGCAAACGAAGCTGTCTCGACGGTCAAAGACGCCATCCCCGAAATTGTGAAGGACACGGTCTCCAAGGCAGGCACGTCGATTGATCCTGCCCAAGTGGTGGATGCGGAGGGCTCCATTCCGGTCTCTGCAGTGGATGCAGACGTTAAAGAAATGGCTGTAGACGTCAAGGGAAAGCCCACATCCCTTAAGGACTATACGGCAGACGTCTAGAAGAAGATGGAGACGAGGAGAACCTTGAGGTCAGCTTGACATTATACATGTGGATTTCCTGTAACAACGGGCGTTGCAAGCATCAGATAACAAGTAGAAATTTTTGTAAGCAGTGAATGAAATTCCACCTCGACCGCTCTCTACTTTGCCTCCACAGTGCGTTCATCAATTCATGTCTGCCAAGAACGAAAGCACTTACTTGCATTAGTAGCCTTAGTTCACAATCGATATCACTATTTTTCTGGAACTTTGGAAGAATGACATTGTGAGAAGCTAAGCAATGTCGATCCAACCTTGAGGCTGTTGCATCGAGCTGGAAGTAAGTCGACTCTTGGCGGCCATGAGATTGCTGAAAGGAATCTGTCTCTCTACTTTGAACCACGACGTAGCACTGCATCCATGCCTTTCGCCGCTGATTTTACTGAGGCTACTTGAACTGACATCCGTTTCATGTTGTCTTTGAGTTGACAATGATGGAACTTGACCTTTCAATGGCGGCTTCTCGACACTGGTGAGCTCTTGATCTTTTCTGGCGATATTAGTTTTCTCGATTTCCAGAAATTTGTCGGTATCGATCTCGGGACGAGAAATTACAAGATGAAGAACATGCTCGGGATATAGGAAGTGTCATCTCATCACGCCGTGGATATCTTTCTCCATAGCGCTCACCCGTTCCTCTAGGCTGCGCTTCTTCCGCTCCAATTCCATGATTTCTTCCTCCTCTAGTCTCATGTCTTCTTCTGTGAACTCTGAAGTTGCCACTGGCTCCTCCTCCACAAGCTCTTCTCCGTCGTACTCAGAACCATAGTCTCGAGACCGGTTCATGCGATTCAGCTGTGATGTTTGGCCGGCCACCTCTACCTCGTAATGTTGTATTGAACCCGCAAGTCGTCTGTGTCTTTGCCGTAACGAAGCAATCTTTTCAACAGCGCCTGGAATAGGGCTATTAACCACATTAGCATTGCCAGTTTTTTTCTGCTTCTATGGCTGGCTGTAAACGTACTAGACGCCACACAACTTCTCTGCGCCCTCCAATAGCACGTCTACATCCACCTCTCCCTTATCTCTGCCTCGCTCGTAAGACTGATATCCCAATCCACTCCCTGCACCTCCTCCACCTCCTCGTCTGATCCTCTCTACCAGATCCCCGCCCAACACAGCAGCCACAGCAGTATTCCTCCTAGGCGCCCTCATAGCATTGGCACTAACAGGACCATCTCCACCTGCATTTCCGAAAACAGTCGTTCGTCTCGATTTCGAGGGATCTACAGCTTTTGGCGGCGCGGGCGGAGGCACGGAGAAGAGAGCACGTTCGTGGGCTTCGGTGTCGCGAATGAGAGTCGTGATGTCGTGCGGTAGAAGGAGGGCATTTGCGAATATCTTTGGTTTCGGGAAAGTCAAAGATGCGATTGAAGCTGAGCAGAGGGATATGGACTCGAGGTGGGCGTCTATGAGTGCCATTGTTGACATTGGATGTTTGATTTGAAGTTGGTCCCAGACAAGAGAGTCGCGAATGTTGTATGCTTTGGCGATATGATCATGAGATCCTCAGCTGTACCAAAATTGATTACTATCGAAACCAGCGTATGCGTAAGGGCAAAGACGCGATTCCCATTCCTCTGGTATTGACGTTTTGGGCAAGAGCACGGGCCACACATCTCTCTCACTCTCTCCAGCTCGTCTCCAACATCTCCATCTTCCTACCAGAAACACCACAACCACAACTACAAGTCCCACCAACCCATTACCAGCCAGCCGCTCACAATGTCCGTCGACGACATGGAAGTCGATGTCCCAGAGGTGGTCGTGGATCCATCCGAAGAGATCAGAGCCCAATATCCCCTCCTCGAGCGCGCAGTCGCCCAGTTCGACACCCGCTTCACCCTCCGCGCCATCCGTTCCATATCCTCGTTACGCAAGAAGCTGTCTGAGACCAGTATTGCATCGTTGAATGCAAAGAAACCGGTGCGGGAGCTGTTGGCTGAGGCCGAGAAGCAACTGTTTAAGGCGGCAGAGGCGAAGAAGGAGCCCATACCAGAGTTCAACATCTACCTAGGCATATTGCTACAGGTCTGTACATAGCCGTCTATTTCGATGACTTATTGCTAACCGATCGAAAAGGTATACCTCTGGGACTCAAAACGATACCAAGATGGTGCCGACTTCTCGATGAAATTGGTCGATGAGATCCGTTCTCTCAACCGTCGTACCCTCGATCCTCTCGCCTCGAAGGCCTACTTCTACCTCTCCCTCTTCTTTGAGCAGCTAGATCCCAAACCTCCATCACGGCAAGCTCAAGTCATCGAGCTCCGGGGGAAGCTATTGGCAGCGCTGAGGAGTGCTGTCCTCCGCAAGGACATCGAAACACAAGCTGCCGTCATCGTTCTCCTGCTACGGAATTATGTGTCAACAGCAGACATCGCCCAAGCAGATGCACTTGTTGCTCAGACCACGTTCCCAGAGACCGCTCCTCACAATCAGATGGCACGCTACCTGTATTACCTAGGTCGCATTCGGGCCATTCAACTCAGCTATACTGAAGCACACGGACACCTAATCAGCGCAACACGGAAGGCGCCCACGAACTCTGTAGCAGTTGGCTTCTACCAGGCTTCGATGAAGTTCCTCGTAGTTGTGGAACTACTGATGGGTGACATTCCAGAGCGTTCAATTTTCAGTCAACCTAAGCTTGAGGCGGCCCTCGCGCCATACTTCACACTTGTCAAAGCAGTTCGAACCGGCGAGATGCAAGGTTTCTTAAAGGCTGTTCAGGAGCACTCGGATGTCTTCCACCGCGACGGCACCTACACTCTCATCCTTCGTCTTCGACAAAACGTCATTCGCACCGGCATTCGAATGCTGTCCCTCTCCTATTCGCGCATCTCGCTGCGAGATATCTGCCAACGACTCGGACTCGAGAGCGAAGAATCGGCGGAATACATTGTAGCCAAAGCTATCCGCGATGGTGTCATTGAGGCTACAATCGACACGGAGAAGGGCTTCATGCAGACGAAACAGGCAGGCGATATTTACGCAACCCGAGAGCCAGCCGAGGCTTTCCACGACCGAATCAAGGCTTGCCTGGCACTGCACGATGAGTGTGTCAAGGCCATGAGGTTTCCAATGAACCAGCATCGTTTGGAGTTGAAGAATGCCCAAGAGGCCCGCGAGCGCGAACGTGAGTTAGCTAAAGAGATTCAAGACGGCGAGCTTGATGAGGATGACGCGGGTGACCTCGAGGGCATGTAATGTGGAACAGCGCGGTCGAAGAATTGTACCCATCTTTTATCGACGATTGACGACATTAGATCTGGCGGAATCTAAAGAAAGACTTTCTAGAAGTTATCGGCTGACATTCGAATAGGAGAAATCCGACAAAAGGCAGACGATGACGATTCAGAGGACGAGGATCCCGACGGGCATCCTTCTTATTTGTCTTGGAGAAGCCACGATGGAAACAGTTGAGCGATCATCTGTGGTCATGCTTTCCGGCTTCGTTGGTGTGAGCATCAGGTCTAGCGGTGGGGAACATATGATAATCAGTAGACTTGAGTTTCCACCATTGCAACCACCGTCTTCATTGTGGAGTAGCCAGCCATTAAGCCGATACCGCACTGTATTTTCCTGACATTGCTTCTATCAACCTCTCCTGTGCACTACCATGAGGCGAAAGTAGAAGTTCAATCTCTGACCCAGCATCCCGCAAACCCTCTCTCCACCCTCGTTGCCTCATCCACTTTACTCTCCTCCACATCCATCAAATACTGCGCGCAATGATCCGTATGACCCGCACTAGCCACAATCGTATCAATCGCTCTTCCCTCCTCAAATAACGCGAAGAATTGCTTTTTCCATAGAATCCCGCAATGGTTTTTATGATCGCGGACGGATGTGTAGTAGTACTCGGACTCGGACATTTGTTGCACTGAAAGGGGAATGGTTAGGTTGGTGTCGCTGTAGGCGCCCCAGGAGGAATCGTCTGTGTATTCGAGGATGAATTCGTCATCGTAGCAAGGTTCGGGGACGAAAGCGTTTAAGAGGATGTCGTATTGGCAGCCCGCTGCGAGAGCTTGGGCGGGTGTGGTGCCGCAGGTCAGGAGACGGGCGTTGGAGGTTACGTTGTGATTTGGGTCTCCGGGGGCGCTGGGTTTATGGAAGGGAAAGAGGGCTTTTGGGGAGAGGAGGAGGATGATGAGAAGCCAGAGGCATGATGTTAGGAGGAAGACTAGGGTGTGGGATATTATCTTTGTACGGCGGGAGAGGGCTTGTTGGTAGTGGTGGGGGAGCTGTGGTTCGTTTTCTGTAGGGTCGTCGGAGTATTTGTCTAGGAAAGGCTGGCTTTCTGTTTCTTTGGGTCGTGGGGGCATGGTGGTTTAATGGGATTCTGGATGTGGAAGAGGTTGTGGTCGCTTGAGCGCAAGGGTTTGAATGGTTTTTGATCTTTGATCAGATGAGGAATAGGGATGCGGATGGTGAGAGAGGTCTTGATCTGTTCTGCAGTTGAGGTTGGGCTTCTTGCTAATATTTGTTCGGACAGACGCGCTTTGTGACGCGTTCGATACAGTTTCTGTTCCGGGAGGAGGGAGTGGTTTCAGCCAAGGGAGGAGCTGAGCCCAACGACACTTTGCGCTCACGATCTTCTGTCGACTGAAATCGAGTCTCAAATCCAGCATGCGTTGAGATCAATGCTGCCTCGATAATACGTAGATATATCTGCTTACGTTACGGCCTGAGATGTTCATGTAGCGAAACTCTGATCGCTCATCTCAATATGAAAGCATATGCTGATTGTACTTAAATCCGCCTCACGCACTCACTTCAGCGCTGGCAGCAAGAGCCTCGGCTTTGGACAAACTGTTAGGATCAAAATAAGGCTTCTCTCCAATTCCTACGACACGATTACCAGCGCGATCTCCCAAGCCTTCGTAGTCAAAAGTGGCCGAATGGAAGACGCTACGGTTGTCCCAGATGGCTTTTGAACACATTTACCGTCAGTGTATATCCAAGGATTTTGGTGAGACAAATTTACCAATGTCATTTTGGTTCCGCCATTTAAAGCGACACTGCAAATCGTGGTTGTCCAAAATCGTCGTGTGGAATTTCTTAATGAGTTCTTCGCCTTCTTCTGGATCTAGTTCGACAATGTATTTTGGGAAATTACCGATGGCGAAGAGACTTTTCCATCTGCAGGCGATGTCAGCACCAGCTCTACATATATGTGAGGGGATAGTACCCAGTTACTGGGTTTGTCCGCACGACCGGATGAATGGCGGATAGGTGCGTTCCCACATTCTCTGGCGAGCCACGAGGTCCCTCGTACAATAGTTTGAGGTCCTCGGCTTTTGTGAGGAAGCCTCCACCTTCGTAAGAGGCAGTCAAGCTGTCGAATAACTTTTGGTAAGGCTTGGAAAATCGATCATACAAATCGTATCCTGGAAAGATTATTACCACTTCGGACCGAGCAGGCCAGGAAAATATATCGTCGTACCTGAGGCAAAGAGAGTGTCCCCGCCGTTCTTAGGCAGCTGGAGGAGACGCAGACTGGAATAGTCTGCTGGGCATTCCTCAAATTGAATGTCGCTGTGCCATGCAGCTTCCGTTTTTCTCACGTTCTTACGCAGTGACGGGCGTGCAATCCGAGCAAGATGCTCTCCTCGAAATTTCGAAGAGATGGTACTGATCTCTGCATCGCCTCCGGTCTTGTTGTATGGACTGTTGTTGTTAATGATAGGGTGGATGTGAAGAGTCGAGCTTGTGGGTCGACCAGTCAGTTCACCCAAGCGCAAGATGAATTTCTTTTGCAATTCGTTGGTTAGGGAGTCCTGCTTTCGGAAGAAAACGACGCCTCGCTCGCTGACTTGGATGTGCATCAATACTTGATTCTTCTCGGAGATTTGGAGGGGCTCACTTGTGATTGCAAGGTCGCGGAGCAAATCGTCTGCATTTGGGGCATTCAAGATGTCTTCGACTATTTGTGCTGTGATCTCTCTACCAATAGTTGGCGTGAGGTCTTCGAAGCTAAAGGCAGCTTCTAGTATTCCGCTCTTTTTCAGGGGCCGGGGGTTCCTATTTTTTGTTGTACTGCCATCCTTGCTAGGAGAAGGATACGAATCCACTGGTACTGTTGCGCTAGGGGCCATAATTGATATGGGTAAGTGATTTGGGGGGATACCTCTATGATAAGGACGGTTCTGTCTCTTGAAAGCCACGTAGATCCCATATTATATATGCAATTCGTGAGTACTGCCCGTCTCACTCTTCCCCACCGAATTGGCACGTAATCTTCCCTAGGATTATCGCAATGCCGTACAACTCGCTGGAAGTCCAACAGTCGCTATCCTTGTATACAGCCTTGTGAATGGTCAGTGTAATGCGGGATCTAGCTATAAGAAGGACTGATTAGACCCGAAGGAGTACCGTCTAGATGTGCGTATCACATTGACCACTTGCAAGGATAGCGACTGTTGGACTTTCACTTCTACGGCAGCCAATGCCTTCATATTGTCTACGACCTGATCATTCGTTTGACTTTGAGCACCACTCAAGGAGGAATTGTTTTTTCCGCATGCAGAATGGAGGAAAGAACTGGTGAAAGATGCCCAGTCGCCTCCGTTAAGTAGATCTCCTATGATCGAGTCGTGTGATATATCTAACACAGTTTATTAGTTTTGAATCATCTATAATATACATCTCATAAATCAGATGCTTCTTGGGAGCGATTGGGTTCGACTTTTCGCGACTCGTTGTCGACTCGTACCTCGTCGCGAGTCGCGAGTCGCGAGTCGAGTCGAACCCCTCGTCCGATTCGTACCTCACGACTCGCGACGAAACGCTCCTGGATCAATAAGTAGTATAGGTAGAAAGTTAGTAAGGTATAAGTAAAATCGAGTTTACTGGCAATTCCTTAGTAGTTATTAAGCTATCTCGGGTATTAAGATATCAAGTACTGACAACGCAGGTGTAAGTACTATATACGCGAGTATCGATGGCGACAAGTTTCTGTCCAGCCAGTGACAAACAAATTCTCAAGTGTTTCGCGAACTTCGCCACAAACTGAGAAACCGGTTCTCTGACGCGAACTTCGTATCGAGAGGTAGAACTTGACGTCAATCAGTGGATTGACCTGCAACTTCCCAGGCAGTCGGACGGAAAGTAAGCCCGTGATGCTCTCGCCTGACCTGTTAAATCATTGATTGCCAGGCCTTGAAAATCATCCTATTTGTTCAAGATCAACTCTTCATGAGTGGCTAAATGCAATACAGGGATAGAAATACAGTCACTCACATCTACTTCCATACACTTCTCTCTATTCCGATGGACCAGCATCTGAAATGTAACAGTACACAGATTTGTCCACTTTCCACTGAAATCTATCGACATAGTGTCAGACATTAATGACGCGTTCAAGGGGTGGTAACGCTCCCTAACCATACAAGCCCTCAACCCACATGAAAAATGTTGTTGGTCAGAATCTCCAACGCGATTGCGCTTGACTTTTTCCAGGTCTCGAACCTCTTTGTACCATTTTTGACATGCTGATATCAAGCGACTGCCTGGCCAGATAAACCTTTTAGAATCTGAATGCCAATCTTATGTTCATGCGATCAGTACTCTCCTATGAATGGTCTGATAGGGTTTGGCCGGTCCATTTGTCCAAAATTGCTTTTGAGAGCTGCAATATGAGGTTGTGCATGGCCCATTGCAGTTGGCCACTGGAACTGAAGTGAATTTTAGAGATGTCCCAACTTATAGGGTTTGTTGCTTTATTGGCTGTGAGTGCTCAAAAACGCGAAGGGTTTCTGTGAAGATGGTACGTACGGGTTGTGAGTTCGAAGCAAACTGGTCGGAGAATTGGGTAGGTTTGGATTGGTAGAAAGGCTGAATCGAAAGGCAAAGTACATATCTTTCACATAACACAAGCGTGATCCAAAAGTTACCGATGACCCAAGCACTAAGTCCCAGTGACCAAATAGAGAGGCGCCTCCAGTATTGGTCCTTTCCGCAACTGCCCCATCTTGAACATGCCACAAGTTTTCGTCTTGTTATATCCACTACCGCTAGATCAGCACGACGTTGATTAAAACCGGAGAAGAGTTCTTCATACTTGCCACCTGCCAAAATCCCGCTAAATGCCTTGCAAAACGATTTCAACATCCCAAAGCCCTGATTCTGTCTCTTCCCAAATCCAGGCTCATCACAGCAAGGCAAAATCCTCAAGTACCAGAACCCTCCGCCTCCCTCTCCAACTTCGCCCAGGGGTCCTCAATGAAGCTTGGCAGGAAATAAGCTACATCCCCGTTCTCATCCTTGACCCCCTTCCTGAACTGCTCAAGCTCCTTCCAAGTGAGTTTATCAAAAAATCCTTTGGGTACCCCAGTAGGAAACGCCGTAGTCGGTGAATTGGTCTCCGCATTCTGATTCTCGATGGATTTCTCAACCATCTGTGGCACATGTTGTGCTGGTGGCCATTTCTCAGGCTTTGGAGGCCGCTTCGGGAGGTCGAACCCTTGTTGATACGCATGCGGTGGCATTGACAGGCTGGGATCTTGGTAGCTTGGATATTCGTGTCGCTTCGGGAGGTCCACTCCATGGTCAATGTTTGACCTGGAGCCGAGCGGTGCTGTATTGGCTCCGCTTGGCTGTGGTTTTGTGATGTCTGGGTCTATCGTTGCTGCATCGTGGTTGAATTTCCGCCGTTTGGTTCCTCCGAATGATGAGAATCCCATCGCCTCAGCAATTGCGGGGTCGATCTCGATGTCATCCATGGTGTCAATCCAAGTTGAGTTGTTTGAGATGTGGAAAGGTTGAGATTCAAGAATTCAAAAGGTAGGATTATGCACGTGATAGTCAAACGCCACATGTGTGTGGCTGTGCGATGCTCAATCACGTGCGTCGGCTTTGCTCATTTCGAAGTCATCTAAGTTCTTATGATATTCATTCAATTCATTTATCTATCTCGAAAAGCCTATTTTTCCGTTCATCATCTGACGTCGCCAGTTCAGGCATTGAATCATTGACCAAGCTCAGGGGAAAACAGCCTTGAACGGCATCGTGGACATCTGGGGTCCAGGACTCGCTTGAATGCCGAACAAGTTATAGATCCACTTCAGAATGACGAAGAAAGATTCTGGCTCTCCCATATGTTTGATGCCAGGAACGAATCTGTGAACATATTAGATATAAGAAATCACTATAGTTAATCTTGAACGTACCGGGCTTCTTTGGGAGCACCATGCAGCAACGCCAGATAACAGTCATCGATTGGGAAGATTTCGTCTTCTGTACCGTTGACAAGCAGTAATCGAGCGCACGCTGGCTTGTCCAGAGTTCCGTCCTTCAAAAGGGAGAACTTGTCGGAAGCTTCCTTCTTGAAAGTCTCAATGTCGTTACCATAACCCCATTTGTAGGCCAGAGTATTTGCCAAACTATTCAGATTAGCTTGAGATGCGGAAGTCTTGCGGACAGGCTTACTCAAAGGGGTACTCGAGATGGTTGACCTCATCCAGCCACTCGGGATCGAACATGTGGTGTGCTCCACCACCAAGAGCCACAACACCGGCCAAACGATCTGGATGCGTGTGTGCTAATCTGATGGCATAATAACCACCAGTGGAGAAAGCCCAAACGCAGAGTTTCTTGCTATCAATTTTCTCCTCTGAGTCGATCCAGTCCAACAAGCTGGAGTACTGTCGGTCTGGGCTTGTAATGTCCTTTGCATCAGCAGGAGAGTCTCCAGTGCCTGGGATCTCCAGAATCACCACTGCCACGCCGTTTCTTCTCCACCCTTCGGCCCAAACTACCAACTCGGTTCTATATCCATCCAAACCGGTGAAAATGATGACACATGGTGCTGGCTTGTCCTTGCTTGCGCCATCTGGAATCTGGTAGAAGACTGGAATCTCTTTGCCTTCGTGCTCGAGACCATGCTTGTGTGGGACCTTTACTTCGTGTACAGGCGAGAAGCCACCAATCTCGCCCTTTAGCTTGAGGCCCTTCAGTACGACCTCTTTGCCTTTCGTCCAAGCTTCTCTTTGTCTGTCTGACCGAGGGGCTGGGAAACGGGAAATTCGGTAGACTGCAGAAGATCGCAAGTAGTATTCGCAAGCCTTCTCTTTCTCTCCAGCCTTATCTGCTTCAATAGCCAGGTTCTCAAGCTCTTCAGCCTTAGGGAAGAAGTTGTCGGGGTAAGTGTCCCAGTTGTAAGGCTCCTTGAGGTTTTGCTGTACGCTGTTTAGCTCAAAGCTCTATCCTTAAAAGACACAATTACGACAAACCTCCTTCATCTTTGCGAGTATGGGCTCGAAATCCTTTGCTGCACCAAACATGAATGGGTAAACACCCATTGTTGCTGGCATCTTCCATTTGGTGTTCCACAGCTGTTCCCAGCTCTCATGGTGAGGTGCGACTTTCTTGATGTTGTCCTGGATGAAGTACTTTCCACCGGGAGCTGCCATTGTGCTTATAGATCCGATCTGGAGGCGTGTATAGCTTTGCGAGAGGGGAATGGTGAGTACCCAATACGGATATGGTCCTCACTGGCAACGGCGGGTCCATCATAAATAGCCATTTGCTTGGTTCCTGCAGGGTCCAAATCCGCAGCCATTAGCATAAGACTGGAGGCTAGAGAGATGTCAGATCACTGCAGTCGGGTCTCCGCTGGCAAGCCGAAGTCAAAAGCCGTGAGACATCTCAACGACACTCCATCGGACTCCCATCGCAAAGTGTCAAAGGCGAAGAATCTTGATTTCTCAGCCTCAAACAATAGTCAACTGATAAACCGACACATAACGTCTGGATGTGGCACAGTCTTGAAGTAAAAGAAGAATGAAAGTGTAGTGGGCTCCGAAGTCCGAATCTCACGTCCTTGTAGAGAGCTGCAAGATCTTATCGATATACATTCAGGGGTCTATCATCTTCCGGTGGCGCCGTCCATTCTGTTATTCCACAGCTACATCAACACCCCGCTTGATTCATAAGTATTCATCAAATCTGCAAGGGTTCTTGGTGCGTATTCCGATGGTTTAAAGATTCCCTGAATGTAGTCCCAACAGGCTCCAGCTCGAAGACACCATTCACCATCAACAGAGGAAGTATTAATTCGCAAATCGGTCTTCAATTCCTCAAACAGGTTATACCAAGATGGCGAGCCTGGAAATGCGGTATCATAGTCTTCGATTGTGGCCAGGAACTCAACCTCCGAATACATCAAACTTTTCTCGGAAGATTGCAATAGACTGGCTTCGTTTCCTGGCTTCTATCCGGACCACCTCATCGCCCTAATGTTGGTAGACTATCTGAAATAGGTCTGCTAGTCTTCTCTCCTGTCTTCATCACTGGGCGGTCTTCTCTCTGCTCATTTAGAAAACCAAGTCGGCAATTGTCAGGCGTCAAGGCGGAGGAGTATCATCAAAAGGCATTGAGTTGGGTAAGTCTTGATAACATGATGAGATTTCGGTTGTCTCCACTCGCAGGACAGAGGCTAGACGGAGAGACTGATCCAGAATAGTTGAAAGATTCTTCCCTGTTCGTTTCTGATGCCTTCGTTGATGGAGAGTGGCTCGACAAGGAAAAGAAATTTTCCGTTCATGGTATGTTCAGATGACTTACACTTGCTCTTCGATAGTCCGTGATACTAATTTCAATGGCGAATAGAGCCATCAACTGACACAGTTTTGGGCATAGTCTCCAACTGTGACCTAGCCGATTTCAAAAGAGCGATTGATTCTGCCGAGAAAGCGCAGGTCCAATTCTATGAATCGACTACTGCCCCCCAACGCTGTGCCCTATTGCGAAAACGGTTCGATCTAGCCATGGCGAATCAAGATGACTGTAAACTAGCCATCTACTTTACCGTGTTGCCGAGCACCTCTTCCAAATGGAGAAGCAGATGGCGAAGTCGCCTACGCCGCTTCCTTTGTCTCCTCGTTCGCAGAAGAAGCAACGCGCTCCTATGGCGACACAATCGCCTCCCAATACCCAAACACCACCGTCCTAACCTTTAAAGAACCCACGGGTGTCTGCGGGATCATCACACCCTGGAACTTTCTCTCCACCATGATCACTCGCAAAATCGCCCCAGCATTTGCAGCAGATTGTTCTGTCGTTATCAAGCCACCTAGTGAGACGCCTTGTTCGTGCGCTGCGCTCGCGAAATTGGCTGTACAGGCCGGGATCCCCGGGAAATTGATACAGGTTTGTCCTACGAAGGACAGGGTTGCTGCTACGGAGCTTTGCATGAATCCCATTGTCAAGAAGATTTCTTTTGCGGGATCGACTAGTGTTGGGAAGATGTTGGCGAAACTTGCCACTGGGATTTTGAAGAAATGTTCGTTGGAGCTTGCTGGTGATGCGTCTTTATCGTTTTCGATGATGCTGATCTCGAACTTGCGGCTGAGGGAGCCATGTTTTGCAAGTTTAGATGTACAGATCAGACTTGTGTTTGGTAATTCCCCTTTCCCCCTCTTTACCTCCTCCTGCATTGACTGACAATGAAACAGCGCCAACAGGACCATCGTCCAAAAATCCATCGCCTAGAACTTCACGGCCCTCCTTGTCCAAAAAGCCAAGAGCCTGATCGTCGGGCCCGGTCTGTCGCCCTCAACTACCCAAGGCCCCCTAGTAAATGCCTCCGGCGTCGAAAAAGTTAAACATCACGTCTCAAATGCCTTCTCCAAAGGCGCCAAACCCGAAACTGGTGGCTCGTCCCCAGATCACGCAGGATAGTTCTACAAACCTACTGTCCTCTCCAACGTAACAACGGACATGCTTGTCGCCAACGATGAAACTTTTGGACCCTTAGCTCCAATCTTTACGCTTGAGACGGAGGCGGAGGCAGTGAAGTTGGCGAATGAGACGGATTTTGGACTTGCTGGGTATTTCTTTATTAGTAAAGATATAGGGAAGGTTATGAGGATGGCTAGGAGAAGTTGCAGTGTGGGATGGTGGGAGTGAACGCGGGGAAGATCAGCGCGGCTGAAGCGCCGTTTGGAGGTAAGTTGAGTTCTTTTGATGAGAATTTGTTTTGCGTGATGAAGGTGTGCTAATTCAGTGACAGGCGTGAAGGAAGGTGGATATGGGAGGGAAGGTAGTATGTATGGACTCACCGAGTATCAGGTCATCAAGAGTGTAACCATGGGGAATTTGAACATGTAGGTAAAAGCGCAAGGGTTGCAGGAAGAGCAAGGAAGAAAGAAAAAGAAAAATAGGGAATTAAGTCTCCTCGGCACCAAATTCTAAAAGGTTAGGGTCCACGTGTACACCACCATGTGGCGAGCAAGCAAACCCGCGGTCCCTGAATGCGTTCACCCACGCTGTTGGGAAACCCAACGGCGATGAGTTGTTTGCTATCGCAAACCCCGTGACTCAGTCGTGAAGTCATTCCCTATCGCTCCATCAATTGGACGAGTCTGTTTGGTGTTTCTGGGAATGGACCTAGATGGGGGCATGTACCTTTTCCGGAACTGCCCATCTGAGCTGTTCCAGACAGAGCATGAGTTGCCATAAAAAGAGGCAAGGTACGTCCCACGCCATCCCCCTCGTCGACATATCTCATGGTACACCAATATCCCAAACCATATTCGTCGCTATCCCTTCTCATTCTGGGTCAACTCTCCTTACCAGAAATGCCGATACCAACTTCGCCACACCCCTGGACCCCGTCCATGCTCACCACCCTCCTCGTCCTCAAAGCAGAAGGCTTCGATGTGGAATACATCACTGAATATCTCATTGGTGTTTTTGGGGGACCGAGAGAAGTGCAGGTTGTACTTAGGAAGATGCAGGAGATTTACTTTTGGGAGAAGATGGGGATTAGGATGGGGGAGATGTGATGCGCTGGATTTTTTGAGAATGTTGTGGGAATGGATACCCTAGATTTTTTCTTCTTCGGAGCGCAGGAGCTGGCAAGTGTATGTTTTGGTGGTGAGGGTTGGGATGAGGTGCGAATGTTGCTCTTCACATTTTCTTGTTTTGTGCGATGGGCTGATGTGAATGCAGATTTTATCATTACGTCGCGAACCCTGAGCATCAAATCAGTCAGGGTTGGAGCAATGCAGCGGATACCAGGTCCTTCTCGTGATGCTTTGAGTATGTTATACACTCAAATTTTCATAATTCTTTTCGAAAAGCTCATCTAATTATTCAGACGCCCAGACTTTTATTTTCTCAACCGCTCTTCGTTTCAACGTCTGCATCGCGTTGGGTGGAAAGTGTAGAATTTCGGATCGAAGCGAATAGATCAGCTATCCAATCCTGGACAGTTCTCGCTGGTCTTCGTGTCGGTCACCTTGCTGTATGGGCTTGGATCAGTCCAAATATAGTTGAAGCTTCAGAAAATTAGCGAGCTGAAACGGAGGCTGACAACAGACGAGACAAACTCACTGATCGCTTGGGTATGATGGAGCATTGCTGTCGCCCAAAGCCTTGGCGATATCGGTCAAAGCGTTGTGCTCCCAGCAAATGAGAATATTTCCCAAGCCGGAATAGTTGTCCACCACTTTATCCACACATTTCGAATCGTCACGTTGGCAGGAAAGGTCGATCTTGAGACCGAGGTCTTGCGAGAGAGGATAGACCGTGGCATTGGGTCTTCCCTGGGAGCCATCTACGACATGTTTAGTATTTTACAAGAGCTTGAGACGAGAGCAGAGAGCGTACCTGACTGTGGCGTCTGAGCCATGATTTTTCCAATATTGTACGAAGAGCTCTTCCCGAAAACATTCCTCAGGCATTGAGCTCGCTGCAAACCCTGCGCATTGAGACCATTGCCAGAGTCCGGCTTCTCTCCATGGCGGATCATGTAGACCGTTGCTTTGGCGGAAACCAATGAGACAGTGAGCAAAGAGTAGAGCACGGTTTGGAGCAACATAGTCTTGAGATAGATCCCTGTGAATTGTGTGTGTAAAAAAAGATATCGATTGGCACTTGCTGATGGGATTAATGTCCGACGCAGACTGGAGCAGGATGAATATATACTATTTGTTTGCAGCTCGTAACAAAACAAAGCAAGAAGGTTATCATTCTGCCTTATTCCACCAACGGAGACACCGTGTGAATGTTACGCAGGATTACTGGTCGATAATTTCAAAGGAGCAATTTGTATTACCAAAAAGTTGTGGTGAAGGCATTTGCAAGTCCGACCGTCGTGAACAAGTCTTTCCTAGAGGCGGAGCTGAAAGAAATTCTTCGCGGTTGACAAGTTGACATTTCTTCGATCTTCCTTTTCTGTCCTCTCGAATAGCGACAACGTGCCCGACGAGAAGCCGTCAGAGGCTGTCAGACTTGCTAACAGTCCTTCAATATCTTGTAGATCTCCCGCGAAGATCGTCGGGAGCATGTAGATCACTGTAGCGGGCCGAATGCTTGTTTGGGAAACTCCAATGTGAGAGATGGACGAGTGGACGTGGGCGTGGGCGTGGGCGTGAGTATTCTAAGGCGTGGGTAAGGCGTGGGAGAGAGACGAATCGTGCCAGTTCAGCATCCCAAGCATTCATGCAGAACGGCACGATGGATGCATCAATTCATCTCCGCCAGGAACGTACTTCAATGCAACATGCTCGACTTGTATCGGCATCAATAAAAGTGTAGGCTTTGGCGAAGATGATTTTGCCAGATTCTCCCCGGAATTGCTCTTGAATCGATTCTAGCAGTACTAAAGCAGCACAGCAGTCATTCATAATTTAATCCCCTGTACCAGATCAAGGCTATGGCTATGCTAGACGCATCTCATCAGCATCACAGGAACAAAGCTCGACTGCACCTCACCTTGCACGAGGTCGTTAGAGGGGAATATTCCAAGTTCCAACCTGAACGAGGCTTGATGTCACGCTAGGCTGACATCTAAAACTTGAAGTCATCCAGATGGAGGTAGAAGGTACCTACCCTCTACCACGTACCCTCTCTCCCTCTTTACTCCGTGGTCGAGTGGACCCAACAGACCTCCGCTACCTAATAGTAGGTACCTACTGTACTCCCACACACTGCAACCAGAATACCTGACGGCCATAGCCATCCCTACAACCTTCTCATCGTCCCGTGACATACAACGGCTTTGGTAAGGTCCACCGTTCGATCGCGGCCTCCTATCTCGCGTATAGCTGAAGGCGTCTTTCTCGCCCCCCTATCTATCAGCCCGGGTGATAACACAGGACGTGCAACCAGCCATGAAGGGATGGACGCAGATTGTCAAACTTCAAGCATTCAATTGGCAAAGATCTGCGCACAATCAAATCTGATTCGTACAAGGACATCACCCAGATTCATCATGTCGAGTCTCGTGGTGTTCGACCCCAGTCTGTGGCGCATGAAAGCCTTGGGAGATACAAGATCTAGAGGTAGAAATGGCGCCGATGTACAATGGCGGATGAGGAACGCGCCGAAACGGCCATGATGGATTGCGTACGTGGGCAGTGGCTCAGTACTGGATACTGATCCAGGTTGTCCTTGATGTCTTGGATGGCTTGTCATCAGCCTTCTTGGGCACACCATGAGCCTTCTTGGGCACACCATCAGAGAGACAACTGAAGACAATTCTCACTGGTCGCTTCGCTAATAACCGCACATGATGCACGGGGAGTTCACGCGAGCCTTCGGACGACTTATGTAGCCCAGATAGCGAAGGATTCAATCATGGTTGACTCCCATCCTGATATCCATCCAATCCATCATACCCATCATATCCATCCAATACATCCAATACATCCAACCCATCATATCCATCCAATACATCCAACCCATCCAACCCATCATATCCATCCAACCCATCCAATCCGTCCAACCCATCAAATCCATCATCTCCATCATCTCCATCATCTCCATCTCCATCAAACCCATCATATCCACCATCTCCATCGTCTACAATGCCACAGGACACGGATATCCATTGCCTGCCCTACTAAAGCTCCATCTCGGCTACAGACGGTGCTGTGATTGGTTAAGCTTTGGCTTTCTCTCCCTCTGAACCGCGAAAACCGCAGCAACCCACATTTATCATATACTGATCGAGAGAAAAGCCGCCATAACACCCTCGATCCTCCCCGCCAGGCAGGAGCTGCATTTCTACCTCCGGATGACTGCTGAAGAGCCTCTCTTCTCCACAGTCTCCCCCTCCCCCTCCACCTACAATCACCATCAATTCCCCATCCACCACCAGATTGCCTCATCGGTGCCACGAAAACATCTGCAGCAACTCAGATGAACAATCCACCACAACCCCAGCCCCAGGGCTTTTCTCCGGGCCAGGCGCGCCCGCAAAATGGTCGCGGACTTCACAACAGACACTCAGGCGATTTCAGAAACGGAGGACCGCAGGCCGGTGCAAACGGCAACGGACCAATGCCAGTACCCGCCATTCCTCGAGGCCCAAATGCCAATGGACAGAATGGCTTTGCCGGAGCAAGAAGCCCGCCCTCTGCGTGAGCTACAGCGCAACGTCTTCTGCGTACTTCACCATATCTGACAATCTATGCAGTCGTACTACCTCCCACGTGCCGTGCAAGTTCTTCCGCCAGGGAGCTTGCCAGGCGGGCAAAGCCTGCCCATTCCTTCACTCTGAGGCCCCTACAGCCTGTAAATACTTCCAGAAGGTGTGACTCTACCGACTACAGCTGGGGCGAGGTCATAGCTAACACAACTGCAGGGTAATTGCAAATTCGGCTTGAAATGTGCAAACGAGCATATCACGGCAGATGGACGACGGGTCAACAAGCCAAATGGATATGTTATGGGCCCAGGGCATCTCAATCTTGGAGGTCGGGTCATGCCTTCACAAGGACCTCCTCCTACCAGCTCGCTGCTCACAATGCAGCAAGACCACCTTTCGCAGCCACAGCCGATCCCAGGCCAGGCACCGCTCGATTACATGAACCCGGACATGTGGAAGAAGCAGCCTTATGATATCCCAGTGGTCGAAACGACCTACAGTTCGCACCCCGGCTCGACTTACGGCTCGCCACAGAACGATGGACGGCTGCCTATGTCACCTATGCAAAAAGGCCTGAGTGTTCTTGACGCCCCTCTCCCTGCCTCCTTCGACAGCCAGGGCGTTTCTCACATTGCGAGAAACGGGCCATTTGCAGCCTCAGTGCCATCCAGGTTTGGTCTCGACATGTCACCGACGTCCTCATCTCCAATGAGACCCATGGAGTCTTCAGCATTGCGCAATCTTCACAGTTCCGCTTTTGGCGACGATAATCTGAACGGCAAGGGAGGCATGGCATCATCGCCTCCTGCTGTCATGGATGAGCCTATTGGCAGAAGAATAATGCATTCAGAACGCTTTTCAAGGCAGCCTAGGATGATATCTGCCAGCGTGGGCGCTCATGCACCTATTAACGATGAGTGGGAGGACGAGAACTTTACATTCGAGGAGGACCTTGTCCCAAATAGTCTGCATGAATTGTTGACGCCACAAGAGAGGATGCGACGCTTCTCTCGTACCAATGACGAGGACCATCGACAGGCACTTTCTGGACTAGGCACTCCCAACGAATCAAGTCCCAAAATCGGCTCGCCTTCGACAGCCTCGCCTTCAAGGTTCGGCGCTTTCTTTGCTGGTCGTCAGAAGGAAGCTTCAGATTCAGCAGCCGCTTCTGCCTTTGGTCATGTAGGTTCACCTCTACGCAACTTGTCCCTCCATCCAGGTGCAAGTCCATCTCTGCGAGCCATTGCCAGACCCATTTCTGGTGACGTGAGCCCCTTTCTGTCAAGTCCCCCGAGTCAGTCGAGTATGAGCATGATTTCCCAGCAAATGCAACGCACTCGCATCTCTTCCGGTGCTAGCGATACCTTAGAAGCAGCTCGCCCACTGCAACATCCTGGAATCACGCGGGTTGCGTCGGGCTCTTCGGGCGTGTCAGGCGGCAATCCTCGTCACAGTCTCGATCGTGCTGTGAGTAGCAGCAGCGTCGGCCGCGAGAAGATAGACGAAGAGCCAGAGCTCTTCTCTATGGACGACGATCTTGACCGTAAGAAAGAGAACGCGAAGCGCTCCAGTGGCGGTAGTGCCTGGGCCCAGGGCAGCCCATTCTCTCTTGGCAAGTCAAACAAAGCGTCTCCCACTTTAGGCCCCATTGGCGGTCAACGGGCCCCCAGCTCAGGCGGCCCGATTGCCAATCCATGGAACAAATGAGAGTTGGTCAGACAAACAGTGAACGACCTCCAACATGGATCATCAAATCCAAGATTAGGATAACAACCCGGCAGTTTGATAATCAGATTTGCCATTATCGCTAGCTATCGACCGATTTCACTCTGGCCGGATCTCCATTTCTCAGTCTTGGATGAAGTGCTTTGAATTATATTCGCCAAATCGAGATCGATGCCACAAACTTCCTGGCAACTATTTTTCTGAGAGACTCAGAGTCATAGCGGTATCAATCTCGATTTAGAACAGTGCTGCTACTCAGGAACGTCCGACTTCTCCTTGCGGAGGCGACGGTCTGTAACAATCGATTCCACTTCATTTGCATAAACGACAAACCTTTCTCCACTTTGGCTTCTTCAATAATTCTCGAGTACATCAATATTTTCTCACGTCATGGCGGCGGCGAGCAACCGACAAGCAACAAAAATACTTTCAAAACGTATCTGTCAGGCGCACGCCTTTTCTTAGCGGCAACAAACAGTTCTCTGGCGCTCATCCTCTCATATTCTCTTCTATTCATAGGGCATTTTGTTTGGTGGTGGCATCATGGCATCCAGTTTGATCTGTTCGCAACAAAACCCTGGACGGAGGTGGTCATCTTCTTTCTCTGCTGCATCAAAGCATATGCATCGACCATGATCAGTTCTGGTCTTACTTTTGCATCAACACCACTACCACTCTCCTCTTTCATCTCGGATCCGAAGCACACTTTCCAGTTTAGCTGTTCGGCTCGATGACCTAATCTGGACTGGAGCTCTTTTTCTTCTTTTTCCTTTCCTTGACACTCGATTCGGAGGGCAGCAAGATATTTGTCACGGTCCCAAAATCTTGGGAGAAATAAAGGGCTTGAGGTGGCTGGCTGGATTTACGCTGGAACCCATGGAATACGAAGATCACGAAGCGACATATCCTACCGAATGAGTGACGTCTGAGGTGCCAATCTGCATTCAAGAGACCGGGATGGCTGGGATTTCTCTATCATGGCTGGAACTGGATGGAGCATTCGGGATGGGATGGGATGGGCGGTACGATTTGCGCGATTTGCGAATGTTTGTATGTATAGATTTGTGAGTCATGTGTGGAATGGTAACATGAATATAGAAATAATCCCATCATACTGCTGCTGCGAGGATCATGCACGGAAACTTGAGTCGGTGAAGCTTCATGACATGATTGCTAAACACCAGACTATTATCATGCAGAAAGGCTTGCCATCCGCGCAAGCTCCCATGATTGGCTGGCATTGCTGCCAATCATGTAGACTTTCCTTCTCAACATCCAATTGTCCAATCACTCTACTCTTCCACAATAACAACAACCAGAATTGTCGATGCCACAATCTGCATCCTACCTTTTTCCCACACTCATCATCCGTCAACTGAAAAAATAAACCCCGTGTATAATAGCAATACCCCTACACCAATGTCAATGTGCTCATTGCCCAAGCATCAATCACTGAAATTCCAGCCCATCCTACTCCCCAGAGGCTTGACGTCGATCTTCCTCACTTCAAACCTGATTCCCTTTCCCTCACTCCCGTCGTCTGATGAACTCGCGGTACAATGACAAGTATATCGCCCGTCTTCACTGCTCTGCTGGACGAACTGGGGTCGGGCGGTAGCTGGGACTGAACCGAGGAGGGAGGAGTCGGGGGCTGAGACTGCCGAGTCGGAAGTAGATGAGGTGTTTGCAGATGGGGTTTTTGGTTCGGAAGGTGGAGGGGTGATGAGGTTCGTGTCCTTCTTGAACGCCGTTTTGGATGGTGGGAATGTAAGGGAAGGGGTGTGGCAATTACATTTTCGGGCGGCGAGGTCGAGGGCCGCGGTGTTTGCGTTGTTCAGGTTATCGAAGACGCCTACGAAGGTAAAGTCTGCGTCGAAGGGTTTTGACTGGGGGTGGTCGGGACAATTTTGCTGAGGGTGATTTGTTAGTTTTGGTTTGTCGGTGAGAAAGAGGCTTGGATCGGATTGGATTGAGTTGAATTTGTGTTTGGGGCTTTGGTTCGGGGTGGAATTACTTACGCCTTCATTTTCCTGTGTTTGTACAATGACAAAGCTTTCGTGTGCTGGGTTCAGCGTTTTTGGGAACGCCATCGTCGTTGTATCACTTTGTCGTGGAGTTTGTGGTGTTTGTAAACTGGTTGGGGAGATAGAATCGTCGGTATTTATGCCTGCGAGGTGGCACTGGGAGTTAGTGGTGACCTCGACATGGTGTATATGGAACGTGATGAAATGTACGTGTGATGAGAGAAGTATGTATGATGAGAGAAGCATCACAATGTATGATGAAGGAGGCATCTTATTGTTAGTCTGAGGCTACAGTTGTAAGCAGCGGCTCGTGGCAGTTGGTAACTGCCCCTTGGGTGCGTGTGATCGAGTCACGACTGTGCTTTCTTGTGTGCATCGTTCGTACCTTCCTGCTTTGGATTTGAGGGCTATCTGTGATTATCGAATCGTGAAGTGCTTGGCAACGCGTTGGATATGAAAATCGGACAAGGTGGCATCAAAGTAGGACGCCATGAAATGCGATAGAAACATGTACTTGAACACAGATCTGAGATGACAAGAGATGAGAAGCTTGAACGAAGAAAGACGAGAAGATGAAAAGATGAAAAGATGGCGAGTTATGGCGAAATCTTTTAGAGCATGATGAAAAGAGATGGACGATGGTAGTGATTGATAAATCTTTCGAGCGATGAGGCTCAGTTCACCATCATATGATGGGAGTTACCGTGGTTCCGCGCTCCGCATACCCATAATTGAAGACCAGTCGGCCAATGAAATGAGCACGTATACTCCGACCGTTTCGTTGCCTCATTCGCGGTAAATCGTTTACCATGGAGAAAGAGGTAGTTGTTCGAAGGAGTTGGTTCTAGATTCCGAAATCGCTGAAGGCAAAAGCCTGATGAACTCCATCTATGACGTTTCAGGCGACGGTCTTCTCCTCGTGTATGTTCGGTGCCAAATTATTTGTTTTGCTTTCAAGACCATATAAGCCAGAAGCCTATAGCCAATCGTCATGACACCGAGTGCGAGGAGATTGGTCCCAAGAGCTTGATCAAGTTCAATCGCGAAGTCCTGTGAAAGGGCCACACAGAGAGTAGCAAACTTGAAGCCCACTCACATGTACTGCAGGCGCTCTTGATTTTGGGTGATGAAGAGCTTCCATTGTAGGAGATGCCCCAAGTGACTTTGAGCCTACCAACTTTTAGACGCCCGGATATGACATTGAGGCTGAGTAATGCGTTAGCACAGAGGTCTCGCGATCCAAAGCGTCAAGCCTGTCTTTCCAGACCCGCTCCCTCCGGTTTGATTCAAAGAAGCTGGTGGCTTGGATATGTGGAATTTCGAACAACAAAAGAGCCTGAGACGCGCGCGCAGATGAGCGGCACACTCGAAACATCTACTAGCAGCAGTTGGAAGATTTGAAGATGAAATGAACGATTCTCGTCGCTTGTGCCGTCGCCATTCCATCCACGCAGTCCAATTGGGGCCTGCAAAGTGCTACGGCGGCTCTTGATGACTTCGTGATCTTTCTCCAGCGTCTTTACGACGAGTACGATCCATTCGCTGGGGAATGGAGAGCATTAGCGAGAGAGGGCTTGCAGAAGATTTGAAGGTCGAGGTTGAGGCCTTCTCCCGAGATTAATACCCCCTCTCCATTCTCCTTTCTGCAACTCGGAATAATTTTGGGTGTTGTAGTGTTCACCAGGGAAAGCTTACCGTTCCACATACCAGTAGAATTGAAGCCATGAATAGGACGTTGGAAGAGATTCCAAATCGGTTCGTCCCGAGACATCTCGTTCTTTTACTATGTGCAAGGCGGTTTTAGAAGTTTGCGATTTACCACAGTAGGTGATGGGTTTTAACGTTACGTGTCGAATATAAGCTTTCTAGTTCCGAGTCCTCTAATCTACCTACATTTTCAAGTTAATCTTTACGTAAGAGGAAAGGCAAGATTTATCTCTATTAATCTATATATTTACTATCCAAACTGCCGTGTTTATTGGTATCTAACCTTAACTTGACAGGGTATAACCCGCAGACTCCGGTAAGGCATTCAGTCATGTTTATAAAGAAGCTAGTACGTATAGAAAGTAGCTTTACTGACTTAACCGCATATTAGTACTCGAAGAGAAAGATGGTATCCATTTTAAGGCCTGAATGCCTTAACGGAGTCCGCGGATCATACCCTACCAAGCTAAGGTTAGATGCCAATAAATATGATAGTAGAAGAAAAAGTTTAAATAAGAGCGGGGAAAAGGGAATAGTATTCTACGCGACAATCCCTACCAAGATTACTATAAGATGCTCGATATCGGATAGCAGATTCAGAAAATATCGCATATACACGGGACCCCCCTGTACATCGGGATTGCTGCTTCAGGCCTTGGGTATTCTTGAACACGGCGGATTCCCCCAAAGGATTCCAGATGCATTGAAAATCATCCATGCCAGCCTTGCAAAATGCAAAGGTACTATCTATGGTCGTTCTACAGGCCCGGCTAGTTGGCGTCGTATATCGAGTCTGCCCTGACATCTCGGAACATCACGCCGAGCTTGCTAATCGGCGACGGAACCCAGGACCGTGCGGCCGCAGCTTGGTAGAAACCATTTATGAGATCGACTTCATAAAGAACCCATTGTATAGATCATGGAGAAAGCCCGGAAATTGTTGGGGAAGGTCGTGGCATAGGCCATGATCACATACAGAGTACACGTCGCTGGTGGCTAGGTATGGCTTGTGGGGAAAGATATCAAGCAACTACTCCTGGGAGCTTTGTTGTATTGTGTTAGATCTGATGAACTGTCACCCCGCACCTGCAGCAGATGGCACACAACCATGATGCAGTCTTCATCGACCGATCTCGGGGGACAACAATAATGGATACTGTATAGATAGTACTGTGTAAACAACTGCTACGAGGGTACGTACCTGCGTTATGGGTCGGGCTTCAATACAGAATTCGCAACCTAACGGTAGAACTGCCTACAAAGTACCAATTCCAGCTCCTCGGAAGCGAGCGAACGAGTGCTGTCGCGAGCAGGATCTACACCACCATGCCATTGAAGAAATGGCAATATATCCGTACTCCGAAAGACACGTACTGTGTAGATTTCGTGGAGGGAAAATCATCAAACTCGGCCCATCGTCTGGCATCGACAAGTCCAATTAAAATGGCCTGCCCTGTGGAAATACACCGTACTAGTACACAGTACACAGTAGAATGGTACACCCCCACGCCGGACTGCACGGACGTTTGATTCGCTACCAAACTTCGACCTGCAGCGTCCTGACCACGGACCCCCACACTGGCCTGTTCTCCACAATCCTGGACCGCTCCGTAGCGGATCGTCTGTGTTCCATAGTGCCCGCTTATTATTCCTTCTGGGCGAACCCTACTGTGGCATGACACTGACAGCAGCGAGGCCCTAACTTTGCCGTCTAGCGCGAGGCTTCATGACAGGAACATCCATACCTTCGGGTTCCGCACGTCGCGATGGCGAGAACAATTGTCGACCGAGAAAATCGCGAAGGATCCGAAGACATCAATCGCAAACAATCCCAAGATATCAACACCATGGGCAATTGGAGGGGAGAGAAGCCTCATGAGAGGGTATTCAACAAAGCATCAATGAAGGCCTGATCGTACGCCCAGTGGGAGCTTCCACATGTCAAAACTCCTCAGATCAACTAGGAGGTACTATGTATGCAGAAGGCAAACAAGTGCCAGCCTGGGAAAACCTTCCTAGGACATGCCGATCGCCAACAACCACATCGGTCCGTTTCGCAATCACCAAGAGAGCACCCACCAGCATTGCCCGCCCTATGCAGGCATCAGGAACGCGAATTCGCGCGTTACTCAAGAGTCAAACCACAGAAAAAGTGATACCAAGCCGCTTGCCCTGAACCCTGTCGCTCCAGCTTGTACGGAGTGCCCGTCTCGTGCCACCCGCCCGCCAGACGGATCTTCATAACCGATCCAACACCGTTGCGAGATTTGTGAACCCGCGGAGCAGTCCAAACTCACCGGATACTCATAGAAGAGCAGCCTAGAGTAACAGCCCACGTGCGAGTTAATAAGGGCCAGGTAAGCGCACAACTTTCTGCACAACTACGGAGTCTGCTGTCAGCAAACTCGCGGCGGATGATGATGTTGATGATGGATCTTGGTAGATATGATTGGGCGCCGGCAAGATTACCTGATATTGCATACGGCAATTGAGAAAGGGCGATTACCAGTCTAATAAAAGGGCCGAGTCAACGATCCACTTCTATCCGTCCACCCACTGCATTTACACGAGCGATGATGGTGATGATGAATAATCGAGGAAAATAAAGTGGACACATGCTGTACAGTGTTCTGCCCGCCCGCCCATTTGCTTCGCTCTGGGCTGGGCGAATCTGGGATATGGGCTTGTTCAGAAAGAGAAAAGAGTGGAAACGCAAAAGTCTAAAATCGTACGACTTCCAACAGCCCTTTGCTAAAAGAAGACGAGGAGCAGAGAGGACGAGTAGAGAAAGGCTTAGGTCCGCGGGCTTCCATAGTACCCTTTCGTCCATCTTTGCCTACTGTGTCCATGAGAGCGAGTTGGAGACGGGGTGGAGAGATGGCGTTGATGGTTGGTCAGATGGATTATGTTTTCGAATACGATTCCAACGTGAGACACTCGTATGACTTGCAAAGCGCTGACAAACTGTGGTTTGCCGAAACGGTTGCCTCGTTTGATTGAATGGGCTTCCAAACACAACCCGGATGAGAGCATCGTACGACCTTGGACGATCAAAGTTTATATTCCACGCAGATCCGTTATACCTTGTATTAGCTGAAACACGAACGATGGGGTCGAAAGTCGGGGTGAGGATTGGAAGGAGATGCAATTCAGAATTGGAGTACATATGATTCGCCAGTTCTGGATTAATCGGCGTGACCTTCTGCCGGGTACGCACCTTCGTGTCCACGCTCTTCCCAGAAATGTCATCTAGACAAAGCTGGCATGGAGACAAGGCTTCCTCCAGAAAGTGATGGCTGTGTACACCTATCGCCACAAACCAAGCCATCCAACCAATCCTCCAATAACCAGACACAACAGCCAGAGGGATATAAACGACTTTTCAAACACGATGAACCAACCCAAGAACGCCTTGTCATCAACCAACCGACCGACCGAATCTGACTGCGTAACCAGTCGTGACCCTTTGATCTGAGCTGTACTTTGAATAATCATCGCAAGCCCGCCGTAATAAGTAGAGGAGACGACGTTGTGCGCGTCGTGAACCTCGAAAATGTAATTCCATATGTCTGTTGTAAACGCCATAGGAGAGGAGAAGGGGTATAGATCCATGAATATGAGCGTGATATGCGTGTCGTGTACTTTTGTGACGTTTGGCCTACGTTACGAGGAAATCAAGACTCTTTGTGTGTTAGCTATACCATCAGTTATTTCACAAGAGACGATAAAAAATATACATACCATATCGTGTTGCACCTTTTCGAAATACCAACTCTCCTCATCCCCACTGTCCATCATCTCCCATAGTCTCTGCACAACCTTCTTGGCGGGAGCGATATTTCCCAATGAACTGTAAGTTTGCAGGTTATCAAATGCCCTCTCGATATCAGGTCTGTGCTCTTTTGAGAAGGCACAGATACCCAGTAAAAAGATTGGCATCAGCATGATACTCATACACGACGAATCCTCAGGTAAATACTTGAGGTATTCAAGACCCAAAGCGACGCCTTCATGGAACTCTTCGCTCGGTCGAGATGGCTTAATGGTGCGTTGGAGATAGAGCCACGTGCATTGTCGGTAGAGGTAGGCAGATGTACTCCGTGGCGTGTCAGGGATTTGGTGACATTCCCATTGCCGTAGACTGTGATCGATCTCCGCTGCTTCAGCCAGGATGGTGTAATCCACGACTGGCTTTTGCCCACCGACCTTTCGGGCGCGGACTTTGTCTCTTAATTCTCTGATGTTGGAGAGAGATAGGAAGAGACCGTCTGTTACACCGAGGAACATGGCCGCATCTGGCATAACGAAGTTAGGCAGTTGGAAGTCGCTACCCGTAAGGACGGAGGGTCGATCCATGGACGTGATGGAATTCGAAACGTCGTGATACACAAAGAATTCGACGAGGAAAGATTGAAAATCGGGATTTGCTGATGGTTGGGTCTTGATGAGATGCTTCGCCGCGTCAAGATGCATGCGATATTCACCTTGAACCTCGCCCGCGCAGATGGATTTCAGACAGAGAACGAGGACCTGCGCCACCGTTGGGTCGTTGATCAGATTAGCTTCGTCGCCTTTGGTCGTCTTCGCGGATGACATGCTGGAGCTTAAGTCGTTCAACGCTCGATCGAAATGATAAAACTGTCTCTGCTCAAAGTCTTCGTTGGGTTCTTTCGCGATTAGATGAGAGCCCGAGAGACACAGAATTGAATGCATCAAGCCCTTGTGTGTCACAGCCATTGGCAGGAGAAGTTCTGCACACGTAAGCGTGGAAACACTAGGATCACGTACTCATTTACCCACCTTTGAAAGGATTGTTGCGTTCCGTGTACAAGCTTAGAACGCACGATAATTGGCGGTTGAAATGTTCGAAGAAGAACCAGTCTGTATCGTTCTCTATGCCTTGAATCATATTGGGCAGGGGCTTGTCGATGCTAAATCTCCGTCCTGGGGAGCAAAAGAAGTCAGCACAGCTCGGGGACCAAGCCCGTCAAGAGCCATACCTTTGATAACCCGCTGCTTTCCGCTCTGCCAGTAATTCTTCGGAGGATAGCCTTCGCAATGGACATTGTTCTTCCGGCAGCAATCACCTGCGCATGTCAGTCTCACTTCTATCCATGGCCGGTCCTTCCACATACATTCCGGCTTCTTCTCGTCGCACTTCTTCTTCCGTCTCCGACATGTTATGCAGCCGGTCTTGCTCCGACCTTTCGGAGGTTTCGTAATGGCGGTCGTCGAAGACTTGGGGTGTTTCCGCGGCCGACCTCGTGGTCTTCGAGCAATAGAACCACTTCCATTCAACGCGGATGGTTCGGCGGGATCACCCTCATCGCTTGGGCTCTTGATCTTAGGGTCTATGGCCTCGTCCTCGTCGACCTCCTCAACCTTCGGGAAAACATCGTCGCCCGTCGGCGATGGCGGGGTGTCGTTCCTGTTCATGTATCGGACGCTGAAGTCAAAAGTGGTCCTCGGGGATTCGCTCGAAGTTGCCGACGACCCTGGCGAGGTGCTGATGCTCCTGCGGTGAGTAGGGCTGGGCAGCGCTGGCCCGTACACGCAACCACTTGCCATTCGGAATTCCTTTCTCAAGGTTGGCGCGTAGCCTGGCGGTGAGAACAGATGAGCATTGCAGGACGGACTGGTTGACTTTTTCTGAGACGTGGTGGGAATATGATCCCGTTTAGAGGAGGGGTGAAGATCTACGGACCCAGATTTACCCGCAGCTACGGGTACTTTCGAAGCTGGTTCCGCTATTTTGACGGTTGTGGCAGGTGTCTGTCTCTGTGATAAGGAGGGGGGGAACTGTGCGAGCCGGCGTCAGCCAACTGATATCGATTGCTCGGCGCACCCATATGGTGTTGGGACGAGGAAGGGGAGCAGAGTAATAATTATTCCTTACCACAATGGGTCGGCAGACAGCATGGATTTAGTAGTGGTAATACGGCCGGCTCTCGTTAGTGACATGCAAAGGCGAAAATCCCTTTGAGCTGGATACTGTTAGAGCTGCCCGCAGATGCTCGAGCCTGGCGCACTGCGAAGACAATTTGCTTGACCTTGTTCGATCCGCACCGTCGGATCCTCGAGGGTTATTGCAGCCGCGGCTACACAGCAGCCTGAGGGAGGTGGATGTTTATTGTTTGCAGAGCAGGCGGCCTGGCGAACAGGCGGGGTGCAGGTGGGCAGGCAGTCGCCAATCAAACAAGGAACAATCAAAAGAATGGGAGAAGAACGGAACAAGAGACAGGAAAAAGAACAGGTCTGATGAGCAGAAGTGGTGGTGGTGAGGAGAAGCTTGCTCTTGCAGCAGTTGGCACCAGTAATATAGGGTGGATGGGGATCCTAGCCTGCAAGATTGGCGGGCGCGCCAGAGAGGCGGAAGGACGAAGCAGGCCGGAGTCGTAGCGTCTCGCTGTTCAGCAGGAGGAGTGAGCGTCGAGAATTCCCCGTGAATAATGTGAGGCTTGGTATATGGTCGGGTTGGACGTGGGACGTATGCATGCGTGCGAAAGGACGTTGAAGTTACTACGAGTAGTATTTGTACTGAAGACACTGCCGGATATGCTCCTGGCAACTGGAATATTACCCAAAGCCTTGAGAAGGCCCGCGTATAATGTCCAGACAGTACCGCGTCAGCATCCGTCCTTAGCGGAACCCTCTTATGGCTTTTCGCCTTGACTTGCTTCGATATGTGCCACCATCCTGCTCTCAACCGAGCCCATGTCCGTCTCCCGTCCACCCACCCCGGCCTATGAATCGTGCACAAAGCAGCGAGCGATTGGGGGCAGAGTGAGCTGATCTGGAGATGACTTCTTCGAGCCAAACCCGAGAGGGAAACGCCACCGAATGCCAGCCTTTGCCCGTACGAGTCTAGCAAGAAGGAAAAGATGCGGGAGGACTTGAAGCCGTGCACTCTGATTGCGTCTGCAGCTCGCCGGCACCTCAGCCTGTAGCCACACAAAACGATGGCAGAGCTTCCGGATGCTATGGGACAGCAAATGCCCTGTCAATCCGATCGTGAATGAGGATGGGTTTCATGGGTATGGGTATATCAGCTACCTCCATATTGTAGTACGAGACAGCCCAATCGCCGAGGAATATGAAGTCATTTTCTGGTGGGTGGGTGTGCTGCTTTGGCATCTGGGCAACGCCCTCACTACTGCTCTTCCCCAGCGTTTGTCGTTCGTGTAAATTATTGTATCGAAACATTTCGACCCGCAAATAGCCCTCAGCCTTTCGGTCCGTCACGGTTGGTGATCGCTTGTCGATCTTTCTACTGATCATTGTATCTTCGTACTCATTGCTATGGCGTAAGCAGGCGGGTGTAGGGTATGAGCATTTCTTGTCCACTAATCAGTCGTTCAAAAGCAGGAGCATGGAGTCTCCGCGTCCATGTCGATGCATGACTCCCATGGCGTACTGGTAGAGGCCCGAAAGGTAGTCTTTGCGAACATCACTGCATACAGGATGCATCACCAGTACCTCGCAGTAGTCTGAGAGGAATCCTCTCCGCGATTGTGATTGGGAATGAGACGGGAGCAAGCAAGAATACATGAGCCGAGTACCGACATCCGAATCCGGCTCGAACAACAGTCACCAACGGATATTCAACTTGTACCAGTACATCCAAAATCCTTCAGCTGGAGCATGGATTACCACGATATGAACCCTGTTTCCGCCGTTGCATACCGTCACGCGGCTTGCAGTCACTGTGATCAATAGGGTCATGGAGCTTATGCTTCCGGTGTCGAGCCCTGGTCGACTTATGGAAAAGACGTTGGGGAGAAATATCTTGCTCAGAGGGCAAGCGTTTTGCATGTGTGAGGCAGATTGATCTTGTGCACGATGGTTTACTTGGGTCTATGTGTAGAGTGGATTTGAGCTCTTCTAGGTTGAGCGCTATTATCTCTCAACAAGCATCAGCGGATACTTGAACTGGAACATCCTCGACACCATGTAGGTTCTGGAAGTGTAATAGGGGTCCAGTATGGATATGCGTTGCATTGCGATGATGACAGACATATCGATCATCAATAGGGTTACAAGACGTCGTCGGATGGTCTCAAGGTTGTCTGGGTCATCTCGAGGAATGCGACTCGACGAGATGAAGCCGAAAGGCAAATCGACGAGATCAACCACAGGATCATGACTACTGTAGATGTTTTAGCACTTGTTCCGTTTCTGACCGCGTTATATTTCATGGCCCATCCCACGCCCTTTGAGACCTGGCTGCGACAGATTGTTGCTCGTTACGAATACAATCTACCGGATTTTCCATCGTGTCCGGGCCGTCGCGAAGCACATCTCAGCTCATCAGCAGCCAGCGTCGCGGACACGGAGCAAAGGCCGTGAGATACGATACGCCCTCGCGCACCGTTGTGAATCGGACCGTATGTTATTGTGCCAGACATGATCATTCACCCTACTGTGTTAAACAGCCAACGACAATCCAAAGCTGCTGTTGAGACATCTCCCAACTAAAACCGTAGGCATGGTCGGGTAATCTAGCCTTTCAATGGTCGAAAAACGGTCCATGGCAGAGAGCTAAAACTGCCTAGGGTGGGAATCGCCCTGATAATCGAGTGCGCCACCTCGGTTGATCGATGATAGAAACCATTTTGGGCAGACAAGTGTTGAGTTCGCAGGTTTCCTGCAAGTCATAGCAACTTGGCCTGCGTGGGGTTGTGGGATGAAAGTGCGGGGAACAGAATCAAGATCAGTGATGGATCATTTACCTCCGTGGATCCGTTAGTGTCTGAGAACTGATAAATCGGATCAAAATGCGACGAAACACAGAATTGTGTCCAGATAAAATTGATTGATTGGAGAAGGTCTAGAAAACCGGGATGAACTAAATGATAGTTGCGTTGCAGATTAGAAGCAACGTTACGTCTCTGTGCTTGCCGTGGATCTTATTGCTTCCACCCAATAATTCGTGCGCTCGCAAAAAGCCCCTTGACAAGGCTGATCTCGTGGTATAATCCTCCAGGCTGGCCTCCTAACCATCCTGGGACAAAGCAATAACGCCAGGTTCTCCATGTGTGCGCAACTTGTAGTCGAGTCATATTGTGTGCTAAAGATGCAAGGGAAGAATCAAGGCCAGAAAGTCTGCGGCCATTGACGAGCACCGTCGCGAGGCTGTAAAAGCTCCTCGGAGCAAGTCTAGACCCATAAACTCATATGAAATCGGTCCGATCTCAGCCCACGCGGCCCTTCGGTGAAGGATAAGTAGATCGAGATACTGTAAGATCAACCCATGCCAATCTCTCCTAACGCTGTCGGATATGAACCTCAAATTGGCACTACGGTCATGTCTCCGGCGCGGGTGGTCCAAATGCAAATACACAGTATGCTCTAGGAGAATATGCTCCACTTGCTGGTCGACCCTGACTTTCCGGATCCACCACTCGAAATCGTGCGGTCCGAATCACGACTGTTTGAGGAACGGTTGGTAGACGTCTTCGAGATTGAGTTTGAGCTTGAGGACTTGGACGGCTTCGAGCTTGTCGTCGGCTGCTTGAGGGATCGAGATGGTGGCGACTCGATGGGCTGCCGACATTTGTAAATGTATTCGCCGTTGACGTATTCGGCGTCGCTCGCATATGCATTACGGTTCACGCGTTTGACATAGCGGTCCTCAATCCGGTTGAGTTCTATCTCTAGACCGCATGTCAGCTCTATGTCGCAGCCCGACCAGATCGCGACTCACTGGCTTGTAGTTTATCCATCAACCCCATTTTTGCTAGTGCTCGAATTGAAGCGGTGGGGTTGTATTAGTGGATCAGGGTAGTAGTGAAGAATCAAGCTTGAAGCAACCGTTGAAGACTGAAACAGAGAAAGAGCAGTGCTGCGGGGTGGAGGGCTTTTGTTGAAGGACTGTAGCTTTAGTATTGATAGTATTGATCTTAGCCCAAATTGGAGGTGGGCAGCTAATGATCGGTTCTTTCGATGAGTCGCTTGATTGATGAATTACAATAAATAAGACGAAGGAACGTCAAGGGCGTAAAGATAGACGGTATGCAGCAGCCAAACGAATCACAATATAAGTAATGTGTGTAAACAAAAGGAACAAGGAAGTGGTACTTGCTAAATGACACCCAGATACCCATGCACACGGCCATGCCCCGAGTTGTTGTACGAGTGCCCTGGGCATCAGCTCCCCAGCTGCTGGAGACTTGAGGAGCTCTACGAAACTGTAGCTCTATGGAATATTGTATGGACTCCAAACAGAACGAGGTCGGATTGAGCGGTAGGTCAGGTCTCCTCGAGGCGCCAGGGCCTATATCGAATTGCGCATAACCTTACCAATTTGGTTATGAGCCAGGACGTAGGTCTATCGGAAATTTGATCGCAATGCGGGACGGAAAACACAGAGCGGGAGTTGCGTCCTGTGTTTTGCTTGAGAAATCGAGATAAGACGTTAGGTGTCAGGCCTGCAGAAGTTTCTCAAAGGCGGTGACAGTATGTATTGAGGCCACAGAGGCTGTTATCCATCGCGATATTGAATGGTTTTGGATGCGAAGAGATAGTCCATAAAGAGTGGCACGAGTTACTCAGAGGCACCCGGAGTCGTCTTGTCTCTGGGCGTTCACAAAGGAGAGACTTTGACTGGTGCAAGCAAACATGAGCCCTGCTCGCGATTTACGAGGAGGAGACGTCAGAGCTCCATCTAGGAGAGCGGGAATGAGGAAATTGTCAAGGAACGTTGCTTACACGAAGTGACCATCGCAACTCATGTCCATTTTGCTGCATCGTTGTTGTTTGATGGGAGACGCTGGACCAGATTTGAATCGACAGACTGCACCACCCGACCCCTCAGTTCCCGTCGCCCCTTAAAGCCAGCCATGATATTGAAGGGGAATTGTTCAGATCCGATCTTTGTCTGGGTGAGATATCATTCAAGCGTCATAAAGCGGTTTCATTCGCACTGGACAGAAGGTGATATTCGTTTCCCGAGACCGATACTAGCAACGTCCCTTTGATGTCGAGTTCACCTCTTTCAAGAGGCAGAAACCCGCAAAGGGACTGGTCCACTTGTCTCTCGGTAGCGTTAGACCGAGAATAAAACAACTGATACAAGGCTGAGGAGGAGCATGTGCCCGTGGTTCCTGTGGTTCGAAGAGAGGACCCAGAACCCCCATTTGAACTCACAGATGTTACCAAGTTAGGCTAGCGTCTTGCCTGTTCAAGCAGCTCTCCCCTTATTCTATTGTTCCATGAGCGTGAGCGTGGTGGAAAAGAAGGAAATCTTCACCATGTTGCAGCATAACACAGTATTGAGCAGAAAAGACGTGACATTCTGCCGGGCCAGCGGTGCCGAGTACTCGTACGCAATGTGATGGCATGGGGAGCATCTAGCAGGGTAGTTCTAGTCTCAATGGCAAAAGAAAATTTCTTCGTGTCCGCCCGCCATCAAAATCTTCGTCTTCGTTGCTTGTGAGAGGCTTGATTGTTTACTTCCAGGCTTGCCCCACAAATAGCTTTCCGAAAATTATTAGGGAGGGGTAAAGTTCTCTTGAATAAATCCTCTGGGTCACCACAATCACAATCACAACCATTCCACGCTACAACAGCTACTTCACCACTCAATCACTCTAAACAATCGTTCAATATGGCTAAAGAAAAGGTGAGATGCTACTGCCAACATCAATTGCTACACAGACACTAATTGACCGAGTAGGTGTGCCTTGGTCAGTCCAAAAACACGCCCGCAATCCCTTGCTACAGCTCTAATCCGATACAGCATACAGCGGTGGACTTGACACCAGCTGCATCCTCGCATGGTTGATTGAGAAAAACTATGAGGTCGTTTGCTACATGGCGAATGTGGGCCAAGTATGACTGGAGATCATCCTACACCAGACCTCTCATTAACGAAGTCCCAAGGAAGAAGATTTCGCGGCCGCTCAAGAGAAAGCTGTCAAGTGCGGCGCACTCAAGTGTGTAGTAGCAGATCTTAAGCGGGAGTTTGTCGAGGAATTGTGCTTCCCCAGCATCCAAGTATGACTCGTAAAATTTGTAGACGTTCGAGAGCTAACAGCGACCAGTGCAATGGTATCTACGAGAATGTCTACCTGCTAGGAACCTCACTGGCTCGCCCAATCATTGCACGCGGTATGATCAAGGTGGCTCAAGAAGAAGGCTGCACGTTAGTGAGTCACGGCTGCACAGGAAAGGGCAATGACCAGGTCCGCTTCGAACTCGGATTCTACGCCCTCCAGCCCTCCATCAAAGTCATCGCCCCATGGCGATTGCCCGAATTTTACAACCGCTTCGCTGGCCGAAATGACCTACTCGATTACGCTGCTAAGTCCGGCATCCCCGTCACATCTACAAAAAGCAAGCCATGGTCAATGGACGAGAATTTGGCACATTGCTCGTACGAGGCTGGAATTTTGGAGGATCCAAACACTACTCCTCCAGCGGACATGTGGAAGTTGACTGTTGACCCGATCAAGGCACCGGATACTCCAGAGGACTTCACCCTCTTCTTCGAAAAGGGACTTCCTGTTAAGCTTGAGAGCAACGGAAAGACCTTCACCGATTCTGTTGAGTTGTTCCTTGAGGCCAATGCTATCGCTCGCCGAAATGGTGTCGGCAGAATAGACATCGTTGAGAACCGCTTCATCGGATTGAAATCCCGAGGCTGCTACGAGACTCCAGGTCTTACCATGCTCCGCGCCGCTCATGTTGATATCGAAGGTCTCACCCTCGATCGTGAAGTCCGCGCTCTTCGCGACAACTTCATCACTGTCAACTACAGCAAAGTCCTCTACAACGGTGTTTTCTTCTCTCCAGAAATGGAGTTCCTCTCCGCTTGTATCACCGCTTCCCAGAAGAACGTCAACGGAGCTGTCCGATGCCGCGCTTACAAGGGCAACTTTATCGTTCTCGGCCGCTGGTCCGACACCGAGAAGCTCTACGATGCTTCCGAATCATCCATGGACGAGATCGGGGATTTCGAGCCTTCGGCCACCACCGGCTTTATCGAGGTCCAAGCCATCCGTCTCAAGAAGTATGGAAAGGCCCGCGAGGATGCTGGAAAGAGCTTGGTCAACCACGGTTACTAGACTGACCATTGTTGAGGCATGATTTGATGAACTGGACCGCTTTATGTAAGAATGGATGGAAAAGGAGACGGCGTTTTCATGGGAGTTCTCGATTCATTTCGTATTGGTGTAAGTGGGACACTGGAAAGAACGTGGAGATCTACCACGACTTCGCCACAAAAGTATTTAGAACCTATACCGCCATCATCAGGTAGCCAGAATCTGAAGCGAATAGCATTAACACGATACCCTAGCTGCCCTATGCGCTTTTGTAAACACACTCACTGTCCTATCTGGTTCTCTCCGAACTTCTTTCTCAACTCCCCAACCCCTCAATGACCAGATCTCTTCCACTTTCAAGTACCCACCTCCTTTCTTATTCTATTAGCGGAAACCATTAACACTTTACGAGAACCCCATCCCAATCCCTCGATTCTGCATGGCAAAGATATCGAACACAATAAATACATATCCATAACTTTTCACCATGACGCACTCCACAGCATCGACGAGAAAAAAAGTAGCAAGCAAGAACAGGAGCTATCCCTTCTCTTCCCAGACTCAATCCAAAATGGACGTTTCACACCGCTTATAAGATGGGGACAGGGAAATCCATCTGAAGCCCCATCTCTCTTTCTCTGCTAGAAATGGGAGGATTGTGCAGATAGATGTTTTCTCGCGTATGTAATCTTATGTACGATAGATTAGGCGTTCTGTTCATTTATTCAAGAGAACATTGTGTCGGTGTGCTCTCTCAAAGATGAAATTGACTGTACCAAGATCGAGTTATAGTACAAATCTGCCATGATGGCAACTTGAAAGGTCACAAGAAATGCTTTGCATGACCGCCTCAAAGTTGCTGGGGAAGACATTAACACCGTCAATTACTTTAACTATTCTTGCAGATGCTGCTAGAACGCCCGTTTCCGATTGTTTCGGAAACGGCTCCAAAAATGCTCTAAATATGGCATACGGCAAGAAAACGGCTTCAATCAATGAAGACCATAATCCCTACTCGCGGCAAGTGTCCTTTGACACTCAGCAAGAATTGCAGCTTGCCTCGATACGTCCTCCAAAACACCAAGGACCTTTTTATTACCATCCACAAACCCATAAATAGCATATGGAATGCCCACATCATCGCAGAAGCCCTGGACCAACTTTTGTGTTCTTCTCAGATTGTGTCGGGGGATGCGAGGATACAAGTGGTGGATCGCCTGGAACTGCAGACCGCCGTGAATGAAATCTAACCACTGTGGACAGTCAACATCCATAGTCGTCCTCAACATCTTCTGCGGGAACGATTCGTGGACGCCGAGGTCTGCGGTGCTCATGGCAAAATGGGAGAGTGTGATTTGAACGTGGACGGGCATTGTGACGGCATGGCTGAGGAGGAGGAACGTGATTCGGTCAAATGCGGTTGGGAGGCTGCGATAGAGCGTGCCATATCCAAACCAGGACCAGAAAAAGATCTGTCCGACAATCTCGAAGTATCTGTGCCACCAAGCTGGTCCTTTGCTCGGTGCTTGTCCTGTCAGGAGGTATTCCCAACTCAGGCGGTAGAGGTTGAAGCGACCGAAACAGAGAATCGGGTAGTAGAGGGAGGATTGGGCGCAAATGACGAACTTGGAGAAGGCGTCGAATGCCATGATTCGTTCGTAGTACGTGGATCGGAGTGACTCGAGGAAGCGATGCGAGATGGCAAAGAAGGGCATGTGCTGGATATCTGGGTCATGCTCTGGAGAGTTCGTGACGATGTGGTGCACATTGTGATTTCTCTTCCACCAGCCCAAACTCAATCCTCCCAAGTAGTCCGCAATTATCATACCAATGACAGAGTCGCCATGGTAGCTGTGCGTTATGCCCATATGACCAGCATCGTGGGCTGTGAAGACGAGCTGATGCCAGAACAACCCTAGGAAGACAGCGCTGAGAGCATATGACCCAGTAGCGCTCCATCCAGTCAGCGTCCACGCCTTTCTCAAGAAGTATTGGCTAGTGAGGAAGAGCAACGCGTATCGAAGGATTTCCCAGGCGTATGCGGCGTAGTTGCAATTGAACAGTCCTTCGTCCTCAATGCGCCTGTAAAGCAAGCGATATTTACGCACAATATCGTCCTGCATTTCTGGGTCCAGTGGTGGATATTTGGCCAAGTCCAGGCGGATCTCTTCTCTTGTCTTCAAATCCATGTGTGACATCTTGGGTTCGTCCTCCTCTTCCAGGTCTCCTGAAGAGATTGAGGTTGCGCTGGATCCTCCATCGCTGTCCCTCCTTGTTAGCCCTCGTCTTTGGCGAGCGGTAGAAGTCACATCTACAGCATCGAAAATAGGTGAGGGTAAGGGAGAGTTCTCCTCGCTCGAATCATCGTCAGTCGCTAATTGTGAAACCAATTGCGCACACTCCAACTCGTCCCGACTTCTGAATGTTCCGCCCTGGATTGGAGGCACAAAATTCAGCCATCGTCCCTCGTATCTTCCGATTTTATAAGTGAGCATGCGAGTTTGAGCCTCAGTCGAATGGAGTCTGTAGAACAGCGGTCAATCCTGGTCTTAGCAGGCGGCAATAATTCCAAATACTTACGCCTTGACTTCGTCAGTTGCGTCCCTGCCCACCATGTGTTCAATGGCCTTTGGTCCGCCTGGGTGATACTTCAGCCAAGGATCTGCCCTGATGACATTTCCGTCAAGTAAAAAGATATGGCGTCCTTGGGCTATAAGTGCCTCGATATCATTTCGCGACAGCTCTGGCACAGTCCTGGGAGCTTTGCTACTCCCAATTGAAGTGGCCATGGTGAAGAGCAACGAGCGTGGGAGAGATTTGCCAGTAGGGACAGGAGCAGGAGGTTGGAAGCTGGAGATGATCCCTTGTGGCTAGGTAGAATAGCTTTGACATTTGACATTTGGACCCTCAAGGATCTCTCAGCTCAGTCCTTGCTTCGCCGCCACCTGATGCACGAGTATATACACAGTACTGTCAAGAGGATGATATGCACTGCAAACACCAAAGCCATCTATATTCCAACTTCGGACTTATTCAAGCCGAATACCTGCTAGTTCAGGACATGGGCAATCCGAAACTCGAGGAGTATTACTTGTCTCAAAAGACTCTCAGGTGACATTGCATGCCATCGCATCACTAATCCTATCCATCAACTGATAGATCCATCAACTGATAATACTAATCCGATTCCTGACTATAAACCATTCATCTCTTGATACAAGTAGGTAGCTTACAAACTTCTCCACCACCAGTTTTCTTCTCATATACAACTCACATCATGGCCAAACCCACAACCCAAGAGCTGGCTCGGGAATGGCTGAGGCTTGATCAGGATCGAATCACGAAAGATGAAATCTCAACACTACTAGAGGAAGGCAATGACGCCGAGCTGGAGCGTCGCCTTCGGACCAGGATCGCCTTTGGAACGGCAGGTTTGCGAGCAAAGATGGAAGCGGGCTTCGCGAGAATGAATTCTCTCACAGTCATACAGGCTTCACAGGGCCTCGCAGCCTATCTTCTGGAGACGTCGCCGCATTCAAAAAAGCAAGGTGTGGTTATTGGCCGAGATGCGCGACACAACTCGGAGAAGTTCGCCAAATTGGCAGCCGCTACATTTGTGGCCAAGGGGATAAAGGTTTGGTGGTACGAAGTCCCAACCCATACTCCTCTAGTGCCGTTCGGAGTGAACGAGCTAGGAGCTGCTGTTGGAATTATGGTGACTGCAAGCCACAACCCAGCTCAAGACAACGGATATAAAGTGTACTGGTCAAACGGGTGCCAGATCATACCTCCTCACGACAAGGGAATCGCAGCGGCAATATCAGAAAATCCGGAGCCGATCTCATGGGACATATCAGTCACTGAATCAAGTTTGCTGGTTGAAGGGGCGTTGGGGCTCGTTGAAGAAGCATACTACAAAGCTGTGCGGCTTGCATCAGATCCTCTTCATCATCTTGTACATCATCCAGACCATGAACTCAAATATGCATACACCGCGATGCACGGTGTAGGTCTGCGCTTCATGACCAAGGCTCTCGATAACATCGGGGTACTGCAATACATGAGCGTTGTCCAAGAACAGGTGGGTTCCCATCCTCAACTTCCAAAGCTCAACATTAATTTGATGTCTAGGCTCATCCAGATCCAAATTTTCCAAGCGTCAAATTTCCAAATCCAGAAGAGAAAGGTGCCTTGGACATGGCAGTCCACAGCGCAAATCGTCACGGTGTGTCCCTCATTCTTGCATCAGACCCTGACGCCGACCGTCTCGCAGTGGCAGAGAAAGTCGACGGAGAATGGCGCCAATTCACAGGCAACCAACTAGGTATTTTACTTGCATCACACATCATGGACACCTACACCAAACCACGAGAGAAACTAGCAATGCTGGCGTCAACAGTCTCTTCACGCATGCTAGCTACAATGGCAGCAGCAGAGGGATTCCACTACACCGAAACACTCACAGGCTTCAAGTGGCTAGGAAACGTAGCCCTCGACCTCGACACCCAAGGCTACGACACCCGCTTCGCCTTCGAAGAAGCAATCGGCTACATGATCCCCGGCGTCGTTCACGACAAAGACGCTGTCTCCGCAGCAGCAACATTCCTAACCGCAGTCGTAAAATGGAAACAAGCAACCCCCTCTTTAACCCCCTGGACAAAACTCCAACACCTCTACCGAAAATATGGATTCTTCGCTGAAGCAAATACCTACCTCATCTCCCCTTCCCCAGCTGTAACAAACAAAATCTTCAAAGCCATACGTGATTTGGCATCACCGTACCCTTCCCACCTCGGCAAGAGGAAGATCCTAAAGTGGCGCGATCTGACGCACGGTTGGGATTCGAGTACGAAGGATCATAAACCGCTACTTCCTTCGGATCCGGAGAGTCAGATGATTACTGTTGAGGTGGAAGGGGATGTGAGGTTTACTATAAGGGCGTCAGGGACAGAACCGAAGATTAAGATGTATGTGGAAGGGAAGGCGAAGAGTGTTGAGAAAGCGGAGCATGCGGCAAAGGAGGTGCAGGAGGATATTGTCAGGGAATGGTTGAGACCGGAGGAGTATGGATTGGTGGGTGCTGCGGTTTGAAGGGAATAGGCGTTGTGATGTGGGTTGGGATCTGGGCCGGTATGGGTGGAATTATGTCTGGTAATAAATGACGCTTGAAATTCATTGCTCATACTCATAAAGCGATAATTAACATCTGATTTCACGATCTGAGTATCTTCAAAGAAGGTGTTTATGATTATATCCTGAACTTTTGATTCGCAGTTGCTACACAATGATCGTTTCCCTGATATTCTCTCCCTCTACACAGACATCTGGTGCGTCATAACCGACACCCACAACCTCAAAACCCGAAGACAAACCCACATCCATCATTCGATTCAATGCCTCTCCGCCCACTCTTTATCCTCCAGCAACAACCTGTGCCCAGGTCTTCTTCCTCGCTTCCACCATCCCCCTAGCAAGATCCACAAAATTCCTCAAAAGCCCCCTCTTCACCTGTGCCTGCACCCTCAACCGCCCCTCCCACCCCCATTCAAATCCCAATTCACCCCTCCTCCCCTCATAAGCCCCCCTAATCGCCTCCCTAACCATTCCCTTAACAACACCTCCCCCCTCACTGAATCCCTCATATCCCTCCTTGCAGAATTCTGCCCAGACAGCAACGTTTGGGAGATAGATGTCCAATTTTCCAAGACGATAATGGATGTTGCCGCAGCCGAAGCAACGGATATCACGCATGTGGAGACAGGGGAGTTGTTGATGGTATTGGAACGCGTCGTGGTAGGGACATTCCAAGCGGCGGGTGGCTGTTTGACGGTAGAGGTTTCGGAGGGAGGCGTTGAACTGTATGTCTTTTTCTGTCGCGGTTGTGAGGGCGGTAGAGAGGAAGAGGGTTAGGATTTGTTGGCGGAGTTCTAGGGGGAGGGTATGGAGGTGTTGTTTGAAGGTGGACGGGTCGTAGGATGTTTTTGTTGCAGTGTTGATATTGGTATTGGTAATGACAGCGGTAGTAGTTGTACTTGTGGGTTGGGATGTGCCCATAATGCGTGGTTTGGTTGTGGGCTGCGGTTAGAGTTTGGTGTTTGTAGCGTAATTCGTTGAGAGAAGATTTAGTGGTGAGCCGTGTGCTTTATGTATCGGGAGAGGATGGATGTTGCCGGGTACCTAGGTGGTCAGACCAGTGTTATGTGGATGCTGAGAGCTTCATTTTCGAAGTACCCTGATGGGAGCGGCAACCTTCCATGCCTCAGTTTCAATGTAATGGTCTTGAACCGAGGTGGACAGGCTGGAGTGTCCAGCGCCTTGTTACCGGCAGGAGTTTTCGACTCTAGGAGTCTCTTCATTCCTGTTTAGAAGCCTGAAAACGAAGCCCAATCCAGCAGAGGTACAATCTCGATCACTCGCTGTTCCGGGTGATGGTGAATGGACAGGGTGATACTGACGGCATTACTTTAGGGTGCAAAAGTTCTCTATACGCAAGTGATTGGTGCTGTGCATCGACCTTCATAGAGAAATGTTGTGATGCCTGGTACTGCTTGGAGCCAATAGGACCACGGATGCGAGAAAGAGGTTGTACAACGGTGCGACCTCTATATCTTGACAAACGCAGCCAAGATCATCATCGTCATTCAATGCATATGAAATATAAGTGGTCAGTTCTGGGAATTAGCAAATTGTCCTCGCCAGCATCATACTCCCCACTTCCAAAGGCATTACCATGAATTCTGCCAGCTCATCTACCAGATTCAGCGAGCTGATGCTCAACCTTCCCGTCGAACTCCGGCAAGAGATTTTCAACTATTACCTGGAAGAAGCCGTACCCCGCGCAATCAAGAAGGACGTCATATTTAACAGGAAACTCCATCTTATGTTCCAAGAAGTGTACGGCATCTATCGAGGCACTAGAGCTGTTTTGCCGCATACCTTCGAGCTCTTAAGCTTAGTCCACTGTCCGGGAAATCCGCACTTGTCGAAATTCACAAGCAGGCTTGTGGTAATTGGCTTCAAAGCAGCGGAAAGTCGTAGGATGGGAGGAGTCGCAACATCTGATATGGCCAATAGACCATGGGCTCGGAAGATAGAGGACGGAAACAGATTGGTTATCCTGTATAAAGAATTCCGCACGGTAGCCAATGCTTGCTACGAGAGGAAAAAAGCGTGGAGAGCAGAGGCCTTTCGAGACTGGAGAGACGACTACGAGTACACTCGACGGCGTTTCGTGATCGGGAACAGCTGGGGCGCCATTATGGTGCCACAAGGAGGCGATCGGACGAGAAGGGTTCTGTGGTATGCAGAGATTTTGTGCCAGATGAAGACGTTTTCCACCATGAGTTGGTAGGCGATGATGAAGACATTCACACATTGCATTGCAAAGAGTCAGCTGGACAGGTCGAAATTCGGAATACTATCACGTGGTGGTAGGTGGCGCTAACGTCATCCGTTCGGCTAAGAAAGTAAGATAGAACTGCATCTCGATTCCATGACATTTACCTACATTCACAACAAGTCCATCAAACACCTACCATCAACAAACGTCGACACCAATCACTTCACCACCTACTACCACGTCCAAACTGTCCAAGAACTCGCTCACATCATGTTCCAGCGAGCACTCTCCGCCGCTCCAGCAAGAGCTGGAAGAATCCTTTCAACCGCTGCCAGACCACAAATCGCCCGCCAATCGAGGATAGCTCCAGTAGCTGCGCAATCTATTGCACGAAGAAGCTACCACGAGAAAGATACGTCTTCTCTCCCAGGTCGCTGTCGAGGAATTCTGGTGGCGAAGCGGGGTGGACTCTCCGCGGAATAACCGAATACTCTCGACACGCGCGATAACTCTACTCTGTACACTCCGCTAACATGCGCAGCACTCATCGATCATTACAGCAACCCTCGAAATGTAGGATCCATGTCCAAGGCAGATGGAGATGTCGGCACTGGACTCGTAGGAGCGCCCGCCTGCGGCGACGTGATGAAATTGCAGATCAGAGTTGATCCCAATTCAAACACTATCTCCGACGTTAAATTCAAGACATTTGGTTGTGGCTCCGCCATCGCCAGCTCAAGTTACTTGACGGAGTTGGTGAGGGGTATGTCGCTGGATGACGCGGCGAAGATCAGGAATACGGATATTGCAAAGGAGCTATGCTTGCCACCTGTGAAGTGTGAGTTTATCTTACAGCTGAGTCCTCGATGAGGATTTGGGATCGACTCATCGATAGAACGTATGTCTGACATTGGATTAGTGCATTGCTCCATGCTTGCCGAAGACGCTATCAAATCCGCGATTAACAACTACTATACCAAGAACCCGAAGGCAAAGGTCACCGACCTCGGCGGAACAGGGGCCCCTATGCCAAAAATTGAGATTGAGCAAGTGGCCACTGCTTAAAGTGGTGGAATATTACAAAATTGAATCGTGTTTTGATTATTCAGGGGCGTTATGGACAATGAATACCTTTATTGTAGCAATCAGTTGCTCGGAGCGGACAGATCAGGAATGAGAAACCTTCGCTGCTCCATTGATCCTTTGGTGTGAAGCAGTGCTGCTGCTCTTGTACTTCAAATGAATATTTTTGCACCATCTGAACTGTCAAGAGTAAGAGATTTTATTCGAAGCAGAATCGTCATGATAACAGCCGCGGACTGGCGATGAGTTTATGAGTAAGTGGTGGAGGCAAGGTGCATAACGGTAGTGCATGTATACGTTTTCTGGAATAAATTTGAAGTGGGAAATTGGTTGTGATTTGACGAATCTAAGCAGGATATGTGAAGATGACATGCGCAGCTAAAGGGCCAGATACATCACCAGTTGATAGACTTTTGGTACGTCCCGTCTTGGCGGTTGTTCCTTGCATTCCATTGATCTCTCCGCACTCCATTCTTCATTCCACACCGACATCGACAAAGCCAACTTGAAGTTTCCTTGTATCAGATCCATCATCAATTCCTCGGGAAAACTTAAGCGTCATCCTTCCATCACTACTGAATGGCTTGTTACTCAAATCCCAACGCTTGTTCTTACAGTTGGCATTGAGGACCTTTGAGTGTTAAGTCATCCAGTAGACGCTTAAGATCCCTCGCGTCCTGGTCTACTGGCCCTGAATATATTGTCGATGTCCATTGTTGGTCTCAGTTGCTATGTTTGGGCCACAATTCGGACGAGGAATACTGTTGACTCCAAGGGCTTTTGATGGTCTCGAGAGAATTGCTCCTCAGCAGGCGCGTTTGATCTTGCAATTCCAATACACCACAAGTCAGCTATCATTTCCAAGCACAGTGGCAGGGTGCATCAATGGTCTCCTCTTCTCAGCCAACAGCATCTGCTGCATACATTCGACGGCCCAGAAAACGCCTCGTTTCTTGTCTAGGTCGCACTTCGAAATTGTCACCCTCGGCTACACTCAAGTTCACGTGGCTCGCATCAGACAAAGACTGGTCACACTCACTAATGACCAGATATTCCAAGAAAGCCACGGAGACGCACACAGAAGAGAACACTAATTTTGTTTACAAGTATTGAGTTGAACACCACAGCCTCCCTTGTCGTCCGCCAGAGTTCAGTCCGCAACTCAACCTTCTTTACAGTCCCGTCCGCAGATGAGATCAGTAATGAAAGGATAAAACCCCCAAGGGGAAACCTGTCACCACGCATGCTTTTGAAACATCCCCGCCACCACGACTACGCCCCGAAGAGCGCACCGGAGCATGGCGCCCATGCAAGTCAGTATTGTGATCGGGAAAATTTAACAAGCGGTCCCAGTCCGAGTAAAGAAGAAACTTGAAAATTGGCGGCGGTCGAGGGGGGTTTTATAAAAAATCTACGGAGGAACTCCGGGGCGGGAGTGCCCGCATTTCTATAACAGGGCGATGCTATTGGTTGAAAGATCAAAGTCACGGGACATGTATCCACATGGCTGGAACAGAGCAATCCTATTGGCTGAAAGAATAAAGTCACTGGAGAGCGAATTATTTTCATCCTTTCATCCGTCTGTCCTTCCGCAAACCCATAGAGGCTGTCTCGCGTTTATTGTCTTTCTGAACAATGCGATCTCAGAACCCAGCGTTTCGGGGGATAAGTGTTCGATGGTCTGACCAACTCTGACAGATAGGTCGAGATCGCAAATAGCTTCACAGTCTAGACCAACAAGCTAACAAATCCATCATCCCATGGAGGTGGATCCAATCGCCTTGCTCTCAGCCTGCCACCAGGCCTAAGCGAGTAATCGTGGCACTTTCCCCGCCAAATCCAAGACTTTCCCCGCTGTGGGGTACTATTTCCACATGAGGCTGTCTACGGTTGTATCCCGAATAGGCAACATGTCCTTCGCGAAGGACCAATCTCACGCTTAGTACCGTCTAATCCCATTTTGGGAATCTGGGGAAACAAGGCTGGTGAAAACGTTTACCGGCTGTGCTCCTTATTTAGTCGCATGGACATCTTGATCATGTAGTCAAGCTGTAGCTCTTCTCGCTTCGAGAAAACGAAGGCATTCGACTCGCTTTGGACCCATTGTTCTTGATTGAACTACAATCTTCATTATCGGACAACAAGAAGATCCTTGCCATGGAGAAGCAAGAGCTTTCTAACCTCGAAGAGATCAACACAAGACAGACAGACTCTCACGATGACCTCAAGCAGATACAGACTCTTGAACACGTCGATCTTGCGAACAGGCATGCTTTCAAAGGTGATGACTCCGATGGAGTCATCGAATGGAACGCACGGAAGCTCCTAGCTTGCGGCTTTCTGTGCATGCTGTACACGTACTAAACCTTCTCTATATTCCAACCACCCATCTGCTAATGTCTAACCCAAGAGGCTCTCAAATTCTGCTCTACTTTGTAGGTGGCAGTCTATCATACATCGTCGAAGACTTTGGAGCAACAACCGGAACTGGATGGCTCCCTACAGCCAACACGCTGGCCATTGCTGCCGTCTGTCCGTTTGTTGGCTATCTCCAAGATATGTTTGGTAAAAGATACATGGCTTTGTTTGGCGCATTGTTGCTGTGTGTTGGATGTGCCGTACTAGGGTCGGCTCACAGTTTCGGCCAAGGAGTAGCTGGGATGGCCATTGCTGGAGCCGGAGCTGGCATTGGAGAGCTCACCGGGCTAGCTGGGTAAGGCATTGTCAGTCTTGTCTTTCGCTCCATACTGACCAATTTGAATAGGTTGTCGGAGGCAGTACCAGTTCGCCAGCGTGGCTACTCCCTTGCAATTCTGACAGCATTTGTGTTCCCATTCACACCATACGTTATGTACGCGCAACTGTTGAGCACACGTGCTACCTGGCGTTGGGGGCCTTGGATCTCGCTCATCTACAACGGCATCACCTTGATCGGCCTCGCTGTCACCTACTTCCCACATGCCCACGTGAGAGCAGAAGGTCTTTCCCGAAGTGCCATACTCAAACGCATCGACTTCCTCGGCGCCTTCCTGTCAATCATAGGCCTGACGCTCTTCCTCGTTGCTCTACAGGCCGGTGGCTATACACATGAATGGACAAGTGCGTACGTCCTCTGCACCCTTTTCATCGGCTTCTTCACCATCGTCGCCTGGTGCCTGTGGGAATGGAAAGGAGCGAAGCATCCCATGATTCCACTGGAGCTTTTCAAGGGTCAAAGAGTCGTCACCTTCGCCTACATCGTTGCCTTCGTAGCAGGCATGAATTTCTTCTCCGTCCTCAATTTCTGGCCCCTCATGATCCAAAATGTCTGGACACCAGATCCAGTTCAAGTCGGTCTTCGAGGTTTTGTTGAAAAAGGATCCGTGCAGTCTTCATCTGAACTAACTAAACAACAGGTTTCGTTCCTGCTCTTGCCGTGACCATCGGCGCCATCTTTTTCAATTCAATGCTGAGTACATGGACAGGTGGCGCGAGATGGATCCTCTTCGCCGCCAGCTTCATAAACACCTGTTTCGCAGGCGCCATGTCCGTCGTCACGCCCGAAAACGAGATAACCGTCATCGCCCTGGGAACAGTCGGTGGAATTGGTCTCGGAGGCCTCATTGTCCCATCAGCAACAGTGGCTATGATTGCTGCCCCCGATGCTCTCATCACCACCTGCGCGGCACTCAGTCTTAGTGTCAGAGCTGTGGGTGGCAGTATCGGTTATTCTATTTACTACAACATCTTCGCCAATAAACTTAAAGCTAAGCTTCCTGCGAGAATTGCCGAGTATGCGGTTAAAGCTGGGCTGCCTCTTGCGTCGGCAAAACTTTTTGTGGGGACGTTGTTGACTAAGCCGGAGCTAGTTGCGGGAGTTCCTGGGGTGACGCCGGCGGTGTTGGCGGGGGCTGCTAAGGGAGAGCAGTGGGCTTATGGTGATTCTTTGCAGTACGTTTGGTAAGTCTTGTGGTGTTTCCTGTCCTGGAGTGGTTGTTGCTAATTGTGTTGTGCAGGTACACGACCATTGCGTTTGGGATCTTGTCCATGGCATGCTCGCTGTTGATTCCAAATACGAAGAAGTTCCAGACTAATCGCGTTGCTGTGCAACTCTAAGGTCGTTGGTTGGTTCGGGCTTTGATATTTGGCGAGCGATGGAAAGCGGTTAATTCGTTATGTTATGCTGTTGTCGGCGTGTCTTCAAGTATGCTTGTTGAGGGATGGACGATACCCTAGCGATGATCAGCAAGGTGATTGGAATCATGATAATTCAATCTATTTTAATGTCTTGATTATCTTACATGGTCTCAGAGTATACTGTGTACATCGGACTACATATTACACCAAAAACCATGAACCTGTCGCAAATAAAAGCAACAACCATCCGACAGATATCAATGGTCTACTCGAAGCTCCCCCCTTCGGTATCGCTCCAGTAGCTGTCTCGGCGAGATACCACGCACCGATATCAGTAAGTTTCCCATCTTGCGTCAGCATCGCAGCATTCGGTCCCACTTTCGAGACATCACTTCTAAAAGACCCAAAATACGAATAATGCGTCACATTGCTACCCATCCAAAATTAGCACTCTCATCACAAAAAGCAAAACCAGGACGGGAGAGAGGAAATGAAAGAGGGAGAAGAACTTACTCCCACCGATCCAAAAGCACAGCACTCTGATTAAAAAAGCTCTCCGAATCCGCCAAATCCGCATGCGCCAACGCATACTCCGTAACCCAAACCTCACTGATATTACTATACGTCCTCGTAATCTGTCCCAAATGAGACGCCAACCCCTCAAAATCCCCATACCAATGCACAGCCAAAAAATCGGGATTACAACCACCATTGCACGCCGTGAAAAACTGCTGTAACCATATCATCCCCATCTGAGACCCCGTAACAGCCGGACTACCCACCTTGATCCCATATTTCCTGAGTGGTTCGACCTGGCGCATCCACGTTGTTGCTGCGACGGTGGGAGATATGTTCGAACCTCCCGTTTTCGTGGTGCCATCTGGTTCGTTGAAGGTGAGGATGTGAGGTATGGGTGTGCCGTCGTGTACTATTTTTAATACGTCGTCTAGGAATGTTGTATCCGTGTCTGGATTTTTGGGGGCGCCCCAGAGCATGGGTACGAATTGGAGCTTTGAGCTTGAGAGTTGCGGGGACGGGTTGACGCCGTAGTTGTAGTACCATGTTAGGTCGTACGTGGAGGACCAGATTTGGTCGTCTGATTTGTGTTTTTTGTTTGAGATGTAGATGAGGCCACGTTTGGAGGTATCTGCTTGGGCGAGGGTTAGGGTGGCTAAGCAGGCCAGTGGTAGTAGGGTGTTTGGAAGCATTTTGTCTTTGCAATGTTTTTGTGGAACAGTGGAAACAGTGGACTGGCGATGGCGGTGGTGAGGGTGGTAAGTCAATTTAGTTTCCAATTGACATTTGTTTTGTTTATTTGTTTGTTTCAATTGAAACTGTGAAAGACAACAGGTTTTTCGCAGGATCCTCGCCTGAATGAAGAATATGGAACAATGTTTCGACAAGGATCCCAAGGAGGGAGCGAAGGTCGATCTTGCGACGATCAAAGGTACAGAAAGGAATTTGAGAGATGTACCGAGGTTTTTGGCGTTTATGAGAAATGCAGGTGTAGGCCCGAAAGAACAAAAGAACGTTACAATGCTACTGGTAGTATCTGTTAGAGCCCGAAGCGAAAAGTGGCAAAATGCGGGGCGTTCTAGATGTTGGAAACTAGATCGCTTCCAAGATCCGCACAAGAATGATGCATTGTTATCATGAACCCAATTTGGAGATGGTTGTGGCGGTAGTTGGTATGCAACCCGAGGCTGATCTGAGTTACTCATCTGTTAAATCTGCCACTGACAGACCTTTAGTGCAACGACTTGACATCATGAGTCCATTGACCACCGTGCCGTACCGTTGGCGTCGACAAAGCCTCGGTATTTCAAATTCTCGTGGCAATGAAAGTTACAATGCCGTTCTTTACTGTCCGAATCCAGCTTTCGTCGCCAGGAATTGCAGTATGGGTCGAGAATTTCCACTATCGTTGGATTAGCTAGAAATAGTGGACCAAAGTAGAAGCAAAGATCTACCAGCCAGCATTTCAAGTCCCATGTAGTGCCTGTCTCTTCCGCAACCCTCATCCATAATTCTCGGAAGCTCCCGGCGTTGTGTTCCCAAATGTCACCGCCGCTCTTCGTCGTTACTCTAGCAGCACTGCCGCCTTGAGATGCATGGTATCCAGCTTCGTCGTTCCCTGTCATTCTTCCAATAATCATCGTTCCCTTCTCTTCCCTCAGCATTTCAATCATCCGCTTGATGAAGAGCATCTGGTCCTCGTACGTGAACACGTGGATGACATGTGTAGAATTGATTACATCCAGTTTTCTTTCCAGGAATTGCAGGCCCTTGGACTCAGTATCGAGGATGTCAGCTTCGATGAAATGGTGGCGAGGAATAACGGCTTCGTCTTTAAACAGCTTATAGCCATGCTCAAAGTAATCTTTGCGCAAATCTGTGCCGTATACAGATTCTACAGGCGCACCGTCATGGACCAGTTTCCTGAGGTCCTGAGCGAACATGCATCCGATGTCCAGGAATATGCCCCCTGACTGCAATTTCTTGACTATCGTGGCATACACTGTTTTGGTGTATTCAACAGCTTCATGGTCCACTGGATAGATAGGACCGGACAAAGGTAAGTCGTCACCGGAAACTCCAAGGTCAAGGAACAACAAGATGCCGATGCTTGGATATGGATGGACGTCCCAGGCTAAATCTCGAACCTTGGATATATGTTCGTCCACTTTGTCCGATGGTATTTTGCTGTATTCGTGCAGGAGTTCTCTGCATCCTTGGGTCGGGGGCCTTCTTTCCAAAGGAAAATAGAAGACCTGGTCTTTCGAACGGATATCTAAAGACATGGCAAAGTGAGAATTTCGCCAGAGAAAAGAAAGATGGAAGAGCACTGGCAGTCTCCGCTTGGGCAGAGTTACTCAATATTCCTCCATCGTTACTTTGTCGTCATCGCGTCCAATTTTGACTAGCTGGCCGAAATTCCACCGCGGGCGTAGATCTGATGGCAATTTTGCAACTACTAGAAGGCTCAACTTCAGCCTCAAGCTATCGGTGGGAGAAGCAAGTGATGGAAAAGGTAGGGTTTCTGATGAATTAAGGACACCAGTCCCAAAGCTGAATTGAGTTTAGTATGCTTGAACCTCTCAGGGTATGTGTTTGGCGGTGTTGAATAGAAGTTCCGTATCATGGCGGCAAGGCACGATGTTGCTGGACAATCTGGGATTGTTTGGTGGAGCATCAGCATCGTCTGGTGGTGGTAGGAGTACTACCCCGTATACCGTATGCCGTATACCGTATACCGTATACCGTATACCGTATACCGCATACCGCATACCGTATACCGTATACCGTACCGTCAGCATTTTTTCAGCGGGGCACTTCCCGAACTCTCCAACTCATTCACCGTTACCGTTCTCCCACGACGTTGAAAACTGCAATCTTAGACTTCAAGGATCGGACATAGGACTATTTCCCGCCTGAGGAGGTACTCCGTACTGTGGTAGCAGCTATGCCATGGCCATGCTTGCGAACTGGGGACGGATCTATCTTCAACACCATTGCGGGAAGAGTCGCGCATGTTTTGAAACGCGCCTGTTTATTTGCGAGCAGCTATCTGAAAGATCTCAATGACAATGTTTGGCAGGATAGCCTTCTTGGCATCTTCCACACGTCTCTTGATGCCTACAGTATCAACTTTCCAGCTGTCTTTTGGAGACCGACAAATCAAGCTCTGAACCCCTGAGTACGCCAGGCGGGAAGTACAACTCCACAGTCATCCTGATCGTATTTCTCAGATCCCACCTAGCGAATCAGTTCCGGACTTCCTCCACCAGACCCAGCAATTTCCTCCGAGGATCTGCGCTGCATTGCCTGTCAGTCAGCGGCGGCATGGACAAAGTCGCAGCGGTGAGGCTAAACTTACTTGATGCTGGGAGATAGCGTTTGAGGGCGCCTCCAGCAAGGTCTTCTCTCGTCAGCTCTCTTCAAAGACACTGAGAGTTTTGCACGTTGCCGTTCGTGACGAGCCGCAACTCTCGAAATCCATCTCCCTGACGGCCTGTCCCCCCGATGCGAACATGTTTCATCCTGGGCGACGGCGAGTAAGTTGAATGAGTTCATCTTGTTCGTTTGGATAAAGCCTTAGTATGCCCAATTCGTATTCTCTTGCTATCAGTTCTCTGTCCACGCTCCTTTTTGCAATTACGCTCTTTACGCCGCACACTCACGTTCTTTTGGTCTGGTCACCTGTTTCTGATATCCAATCCATTCAACTTCAAGCATTACATATCTCTGTACACTCATATTCGAAATGCCTTCATTTACCTCCATCACGGCCGTTCTTGCCCTTGCCTCCGCCGTTGTTGCCGCACCTCGCTATGGCACGGCTGGTTTCTACCCCACCGGAACTGCTGCCATTCATACAGCTCCAATCCACACGGGAGTCAGCAGCACAGGCAAGATGGTATACCCAACTGTTAGCCCAAAGTACACAAACAGCACCAGCGTGGCTCCTAAACCTACCACGAAGAGCGAACCATCCTCGAGCTCTGCTCTGAGCTCTTTCGAATCGACAACCACCATTTACGTCACAGCAGAAGACGAGGACTGCGACACCCCCACTACCTCTTTCAGCCAGACCACTATCTTCTCCACTTCAACGGCTAAGGTCAGCCCAGTCGCATCCGCATCTGCCACCAGCTCTGCAGTCCCAGACGATGATGACGAGGACTGCGAGGATGACGAAGAGCCCCTTTCCACCTCCATCAACTCTGCCTATACTGGAAAGGTTCACCACTACTCCACATCTGCAAGCTCATCTCCTGCCGCACCTGCCATCCCCACCGCAACACCAACATTGAGCTGGACAGGAAACTGGAACGGAACTGTCACCAGCGGCTCCGTCTACCCAACTGGCTCCGGAAAGCCATTCGGAACTGGCAAAGCCCATGGCACCGGCAAAGCCCAAGGCACTGGCAAGGCTCACGGTACCGGAAAGGCCTATGGCACAGGCTTTATCCCAAAGCCAACCGGCTACGTCTTTTGAGCGCCCACACGCTTGAAGAGCATTCGAGTTCTTCGGATTGACCTCCGAGACTCACCCGATGATTGAATCACTCTGATACAACCAACGCATTTCATGAAGAATTGAACTCTTGTTAGAAATACATTTTTGCTTGATTGGCTGGATCACCAACAGCGCCCCCTTTTTTGACCCAACTGAACAGACGGATCATCTTCAATACATGTATTGAAGATTCTACATATATTTTTCTCTTCGCTTCTTAATTGGTATTTGATAGATAGATTCTAGCATCTGGAAGATTCATACCGTTATTTATTTTGCCCTTCTCAATCCATACAATTCTTCCCATGAACTTACCTTGTTGCATTGCATCCTCGACAACCAACAAAACTGCGCAAATATCTGCGCTTCTCAAGCTATATCTGGTATCCACATATCTATTTACCATTGTATTATTGGCTGGGAAAAATTAGGTAAAGAAATCTAAACGCTCCGCCGAGTGCCGACGCGACTCGCTACCACGGCCAAAAACCGGCTAGTCACGGCGGGCATTTTCACAACTGACCCGTGACAGCCCCTCCAAATCACCTCCAACCACGTTTCCGAACTCTCCAGGCCATCTCCCTGCCCAATCCACCCACCTAGCGGGGGCCGGGCCTAATTGGTTATGATTTAGTGATGGATTTGGTAGAGGGAAACTGTGTCTTAATCGCAAAGTCTTAGCTCAAAATTTTAGCGGTGAGAAGTTATAGGGCTTAGTATTTATTAATTATATCGAGTTTATCTTTATTACTATATATAAAATCTGGTAATACTAAGCGCGACTATATTATAGGATACGCTTACTATCGACGTAGTATTCTAAATAAAAAGGGTGTTCCTATTAATACCACGTACGATCCTAAAAACTATTACCGCTATTATATTCCGCTTAATAGAGAGTTGAAGCAATATAGTATATAGGTAATATTAATTTACTACGAAGCCCTATAGTTATAATATAAAATCCTTCGCCGAAAGGCTAGAGTTGAAGTATACGCCGAAATAGTATATTAGTTATATACCGTAGTTAGGGAGTAAGGCTTTACTAAAGAGAAAACTATATTACTATATTAGGGGCGTTAGCTCGATATTTATTCGGTAAAGAACATACCGAGGGTAGCGTAGGAGCGATAGATATAGTATCGGACGGGGCTACGAGGGTAGGAAGGTAGGATAATAGTTTTATAGAGAGGGTTACGTACTTAGAAAAGGACGGAATTTCCGTATAGTACTAACGATATTTATATATAGAATATTAGGAGAGTTATAAGGTATAATAGAAATTTTCAAATATAAGAGGGGATCTAGGAGTCCTAAATACCGGTATACTTTATAAGGTCTAGGATAAAACCCTAAATATATTAGATAGGGGGATCGCGCGAAAGGCGTTAAATAAAGGAACCTTATAGTAAGCGTAAATTAGCGTTAGTAAAATACGAGCGGGCGAGTAGGTTTCGGATCTATATACTTAGTAGGTCGGTTATTTATAGTCTACTAATATATAACCCTTAGCGGAATGAAGGCCTATATCGTGCGGAATACTCGGTAATCTATAAATACGATTTATATAAGATCTAATCTTAGCGATAGTATATAGTTTTATTACCTAAAACTTATAGACCTAACGAAATCCGGTAGAGATCGTACTAGTCTTAACGGCGAGGGGGGTAGGTAAATACGGTACGGAAATATATACTAGTATTATTAATTTATCCTTAGATAAGTAGTTAACTAATAAATAGGATAGAGGTAGGATATTCCCTACCCTAGCTATAGATTATATATACGTAGCGTTATACCTCCGCTTAAACTTATAGTCTCGGGATATAAGCCGTAAATAGTTAATATACCAGATTTCGAGAGCCGTAGAGAGAAGAGAAATAAGAGGACGTAAGAACCTAAAGTAAGAATCGCGAACCGTCTTTAATAAACTAAATAGATAGGAGTAGAAGAAGGAATTAAGAGAGTTATAGCTACTATAATTTATTATTACCTTACTAGCTATATATATTAATTTATCCCTCGTCCCTATCTCTCCTATTATTATAATATTCCGAAGTATAAATATTTGTAAATCTATAGCCTATATTTAGGCTATATATATAATTAAGAATTAGTATCTAGATAAAGGAAATCCTCTAGCGCCTAAAAGTAAGACGTGAGAGTAAAGCGTAAGTAAATTAGTAAGCTTAAAGTAGTACCGTCCGAACACCGAACAGACTATAAAAATATTAAACTATAGATAGAGAGAAAACGATTAGACTAGATAACCACCGAGTAGATAAGAATAGAAAGAAATTAAGGAGAAGGCCGTAGGATTATAAAGCTATTAATAGTTAGAATCTAAGCTAGTTTCGAGATCTCTAACCTAGAAATCATCGTCCTTAGACGTATTAACCGTAGGGAGAGGATCCTTCTTCTTACGGAGCTTCTTAGGCCTTATACTAAGTATAACTAGATTATCTAGTAAAATTTTAGGTATACTATCCTTCTCTTTAGCTAAATTATTAAAGTATTTTAAAATTAGCTCCTAGGTATACTTAAAGATAGCTTTCCGATTAGGATTAGCCTTCTAATTAAAGTAAAGCTTTAATATGCCTCCTAGCTAGTAATAGACAGCTAGAGTTTAGTAGGTTAGAAGAGATTAAGAAATTAGAAGAGATAGGGGTTCCTAAATATACCTTTATAGAATTGCCGGACTTTAATAGCCTTATTACTACCCTTAAGATTAATATAGTCTCGGACCCAGCCGAACAGATAAGCGAACTTATTAAGGTTAAACTTCCTTTTTAAATATCTCTTTATATCCTATATTATTATAGCCCGCCGGAATATAGATAAGAGAAGCTTTAAGTTCTTAATATACTCCTATTCTTAAGTTAGGAACTATAAACAAAATTATCCTAAGATAAAATAAACCTCTATAGCCGATATTATATTATATTTCTAAGTATAAATATTCTAGCTAGCTCTCGTACGCGCTAAGTCGATATACTCCTAAGCTACCGGCTAATTTAAGTAGTCGTAGAAATTTGTCTTCACGATATTATTATAGTAGTAATCGTTAAAGGTATATAAGAAGGTAAAGCGTATATTAAGTTCGTAGCGCTTAAGAAGAGGCTTAAATATCTCTTTATTAGAACCCTAAGCTCGTTAGCGGTATTTACGTTTCTTCCTAGGAGATAGTTTAGATTCCTCGGCCTACTCCTCGGCCTACTAAATTAATTAGATTATAGATAGTAGATAGGATAGTAACGGGACTTACTTAATTATTATTACTATTAGCATTACTATAGGAATTAGACTATTAAGATTTGTTATAGGACTCAGACTATTAAGATTACTTAGGGGGAGGAGATAGAGCTACTAGTATTATTATAGTAAGTTTTCGCGACGCGTTTAAATTTAGGGAGCTCGGACTGCGAACCGCGCCGAATACTATAAAACTAGATTAGCCGATAAACCTAGTAAATTAGAGACTAATAAGTACTTATAATAGGTATTTTAAACAATAAACAATAAGATAGAAGCGTGACAGCGCGTTAGAGAAGGTTGTTATTAGATAGAGATAAAGTTAAGGGGGTAGGTTTATAAGGACGAGGGGGGGGGTTAGGTACTATTAAACCCGAACTCGGCTACGTATATTAGCGGAAGGAGTACCTAGTATAATATTATCTGTCTTATTAGAGTAAAGTAATTAATCTTAAATACTCCTCCTTATAATCTCTTCTAGTATAGAGAAATATTAAGCGGTTATCTATATATACTACGGCGAAGTATTCGTAATTCCGAATACTAATACTATAATACTAAATACTATAAAATTAAGGATTTTACCTTAACACTATACACTACGGCGAATCCTATTATATCTAAATACGAGAAACTATATCTTGACCTCTCTCTACTTACCGTAATTACTAGGCGGGAAACCCGGGGAAGGCTATATACTATAGTATATTACGCTATATAGTAAGTAAGAATCTTACGTCTAACCTTAAGATACGAATCTTATAAGCTCTATTATAGATTTTTAAAATAGAGGGCTTATTTTGACCGTCTAGCGGTACTTAGAGCTTAGAACTACGCTTAAGGCCTTTCCTATACTTTCCTAAGCCTTCCTATACCGGTATCTCTAGGAGTCTATCTAGCGTCCGATATTAAGACACGAGTCTTATAAGCTATATTAGAGATTTTCAAAACCGAGGTGTAATTTTAACCGTCTAGCGGTATTTAGCGCTTAGAACTACTCTTAAGGTATTTTTAAATCTTCCTACGGTATCCTACAATATCCTAAGGAGTACTTTAATCCTCTTTACTCCTTAATTACGTTACGGTACTAAGGTTTTTCTAGTCGTATTCGCTAATTAATTCTCCTCCGAAATCTAAATTCCTCGCCGTTATGTCTAGAAATCTCTAGCTCGCTGGCGATGGTATATTAAAAGCTAAAATTAAGCTAAAGCCGCTAAAAGATTATATCCTAGGTAGTTTTACGCGACGGAATCCACCTCTAGAAACGCTATCGGAATCATCGCGCTCTAAAAAAAGGCGGGATAAATTATATGCTCCGCTAGACGAAGATGTCCCTCCTCTCTTTAGTATTAAAGATAATACGCCGCTTATCGATTAGCCTAGAGTTGAGGATTCTATCTCTTATAATCCTCGCTAAATAGAAAAAGACTTACTAGAAGAAATAGCACAGTAGGCTCTTAATATTAGAGTCTCGGGAATGCCTAATTTAGACCTTAATAATAAGCTTAAAGGGTAGGAGGATATAATAGATATTAATCGAGATTTAGAAGAAGAGGATAGCGTAGTATAAGAGCTAGAAGATGATTTTGAGGAAGAGCTAGAGGATAATACGATAAGTTATAGTAGAGATAACTTCCCTAAAACCTAGACGCTTATAGTAAATACTCTAGCTTTACGGGCTAGTATAATAGTACCTCCTTCTCGCCGTACTTCGGCAGCTAATATTAATCCTATAATAGAAGAGATTTATACTCCTAAGCCGCCGTTCTTCTCTAAGTTTCTTCTCGCCTTCTCTCTACTTATCTAGAAAATAGGTGTCTTACGAAGGGACTATAAGTACTTAATCGAAGTGTTAAGCTTAATTACGGATATTAGCTAGATTAGTAAGATCCTAAAGTTTAAAGACACGCTTATTAAACAGCTACGCTCTCAGCTTCCCCTTCTTAAACTTCGAAAGAGAATACTTAAACTCGATTCTAAAAAGCTACTAACTAGACTATATAATATAGAGGAAGAGATACTATTCTTTAATATAAAAGATAGTTTTACTAGCCTTCTATAGTCTAAGCTAATAGAAAAGGCAATATACTTAGGATTTGCTAAGATTAGCGACGATCCGTAAGAACTCTAGGCTATAAGATACTAGGGCGAGTCTATCCGGACAACGTCTAGTTAGTTTCTTCGATATCTATTAAGTAATAAGCCTATATTTCTATTAGACTTTGTCTACTAGAAATGCTCTAAGGTAGACTATACTTACTATCGACCCGGAAATATATAGAAGTTATATCTTAGCCGAATATCTTTTATAGGAATAGATAAGCGTCCTCGCTTAATAACTTTAGACTAAACTCTTCTTAGACTTCAGCCTATTATAGAGTGTAGAGATAATCGTTATTTACGAGAGTATCCTAAAGCTCTAGCTCCCTAAATCGAGCTTATTCTCGTTAAAGGCGAAGATATTTATATTCAACTTTAGTAGGTATATACTTATATTCCTAAGAATATAGTCTATCTAGACTATACTTAGGATTTTAATCCTAATTAACGAGGGCCTTATACTACTACTATATTCTATCCTAAGAAATATATTATTCGCTATATCTCAAACGCTAAAACTACTCGTAGTCTAATCCGTCTACTTTAGCAATTAGCACCTTATCGGGCTGAGCTTGAAATCCGAACTTAGGGCCGTCGCTAGCTCGAAGAGAAATTCGCAAGCTCTAATACGGAATTAGGGGTTAGAGTTATTTCTCTTCTATATATATTATTCTTAGATGGTTTTAGTCTCTACTAGGGTAGATATCGGTCTATTATAGGGTTCTATATACTCCTATTATTCTTCCTAGAAGAATATTAAAATCGTCGCGCTAGAGTCTTACCTATTATACTAGGACTATTTAGTACCGACTTTACGGATATCTTAAGTATACTTACCTATCTTTCTAAGATCAATTAAGGGGTTGAGGTAGAACTTAGGAATAGTAAAAAGATATTCCTTTATACGCCTATAATAGCGTAGATTAGAGATCTACTATAATAAGATAAGCTTTCTAGTACGTTAGTATACTCTATAAATTACCTATATCGCTTATACTTAATCTATAAGAAGTAGCGTAGTGATTTAGACTTCGACGTTACTCGCGATAGTAGATACTATATAAGGATAGTATAGATTCGCTACGTAATAAAGAATTCTATATAGAGCGAGCGGGTCAAAAAAATACAGGGCTAGCTTAGACTTTTAGTAGACGATCGAGTTATTAATACCCGTATATCTCTATTTCGAGCACAGGATCTCTTCCGAACTATAGCGATTAATATAGCCTATTCAGACCTTAAGGGTATCTTAAAAGAGTTATAGGAATTCCTTTTTAACGGTATCCTCCTCCCTCTAGCTCGGAAATTGTATTCTAATTAGATATAAATAATTAAGCTACTACTAGGATAGTAGAGACTCGTATCGCTATTTATATACCGTAGCTCTTAGGAAATCACGGAGTATACTATAGTATTAATTCTTATACCTATAGTCCTTCGCCTATAGTTAAAAGGAGAATATCTTACTCCTAAGTTTATAACGGCTCTTCTTAAAAGCGTCTATCCGGACTTCTTATAATATAAGAGTAAAGAGGAGCGTCTGAAATATATAGTAACGGAGGTTACTCGATTATATTAGAAAATTGTATAATCTAATATAGTAGTTACTAGTCGCTATCCCTCGCCTAAAGCTCGAGATAAGCTAAATAAAATCGTTTTAGATAGCCGTCGAGTATTTTAGAAATTAGCCTAGGTACTAGTAACTTTATATCGAGAGTAAGCAGCTTAAGCTAAAGGAAAGAAAGACGCCCGTAAAGCTATAGCTAGCGTAGTAAGTTTAAGATAAAACTTAATCGTATCTATTACTACGATATAATTAGGAGATAATAGAGATAGCTAACGATTACCGTCCCCCGAGTAAGAGATTCGATAACTTGGCTAACCTAAAGAATAAGGGACTAAGAAGAAAGGAAAGAAAGACGTAGCGATTAAATAGGAAGCTAAATATAAGCTTACTAATATTTATATTAGCTATTATATATAGGAAATATTCTAGGACTATAGTACTATAAGACTAGTTATAACTCTTATCGGCGAGGATAAGTATAGGTAAGATCTAAAACCGTATAACTCCGACCTCTAATTTTAGCGATACTAATTTCTTTAGAACTAGGGATTATAAGTTATAAATACTTCTTATAAATTACCGTAACGCTATAAGTATATTAATCCGTCGTAAGAATTATTAGTAAATAATCTCTCTTCTTTTCGCTAGCGCTTTTAAGATAAAGCACTAGTAGCTTTCTAAAAATTTCCAGGAAGTCGGTCGAGACTATCCTACCCTCCTTAAGATATTAGACCCTCGGCTCGGTTTTAGAAATATTATCGAGGACTTAGATAATAATCATAGTAGTAATAAGGTTATAGGAGATTAAGACTACGAAATACCGCTAGCTCTTAAGGCTCTTAAGTAATTATTTATTAAGCTCCGTATAGATCTAATACTCTTATAGACAAACCTAGTAAAGCTAAGCGTAGATTATCTATTTATTCTCAACCTCAGAAATACGTACTAAAAGGATTATAAAATTCGAGAAGTAACTTATTTTACTAGTACTAAAATATACTAGGTAGAGCGGTTTAGCTTTATAAAACTAAGGTACTTTTAAGCTTATCTAAATACTATTCTATCGTAGCTAATTCTCTCTTACTCTAGATCTTATAGGCGTATCACCTTTAGTATAGGAAACTTTATTTAATTATTAAGCGGCTATTATAAGGAGAGAGTTTACCGTATAGACGGAGTATTTATTTATAAGAGAGTCCGTATAGTTCGTTTATTTATTATTATTACCTTTATTAAGTAGGTTAAAGGTTAGATTCTCCTATATAATCCTTTACTCAGCTGTCCGGTATATAAGATAGACGCTAAACGGGAAATTATTAGTTTACCTACTATTTCTTTATACTAAATATAGATGGTACTAAGCGTCGGTAAGGAGGATAAGTTGATAGATATACTATATAATATTTNCAATTTCCACGGCTCGATACAATACAGGTGTGTCCCGTCACCACAGTCTCGATATAATACAGGTGTGTTACTATAGGCTCGATATAATACAGGTATATCCCGTTACTATAGTCTCGATATAATATAGGTGTATCACCACAGACTCGATATAATACAGGTGTGTCCCGTCACCACAGTCTCGATACAATACAGGTGAGTCCCGTCACCACAGGCTCGATACAATACAGGTGTGTCACCACAGGCTCGATACAATACAGGTGTGTCCCGTCACCAAAGTCTCGATACAATACAGGTGTGTCACCACACTCTCGATACAGCCAGAAGTGAGTACTCAGTAAACACAAAGACCGATCTCGATACAGCCAGAAGTGAGTACTCAGTAAACACAAAGGCCGATCCGCCACCAGATGAGTTGCGCAGGCCATCTTCGATGCAGATTCCTGATGCTAACTAAATTCAACTTGAGATCTCTCTACTACTAGGTAGGGGTAATACATATACTGTGTGCGGAGTACAGCTAAAGAACGTGCGCGTCCCAGTGGTTTGGGCCAGTGCCGTTGCCGGTGCCGATGCCCATCTACGGATTACCGGATGAATTATCCATCCGTCTCGCTTGTCTTAGCGCGAATCAGTTTGTCCGCATGGCTGTATGGCACTCCCGTTTATTTTCATCCTGTGACTCCTGTCAGACTTCCATTTCATCTTCCCGAATCCACCCGTCTCAGTCTGTAATTCTCTGTCTTCCATCAAGTGTCCTATCACAATCTACATTTCCGAGTCATGTCCTCTTTCCCAATCCCCGTTCAGTTACCCTTCGTCACGCACATATCTTACCAGCCTCGCACCTTTACCAGAACGCCTTTCCAAACTCCACCAATCAGCTCTCCAGACATCAATAACGGAACATAACGATGCCAGCTCTCTCAGCATCAATCTTTCCCAGCAAGCCGTTGGGTGCCGAGTCAAGGCATAAAGCCCCGTTGATGATCATACTAACACCTCTCGCCAATACATCGACATAAGTCCCTCTTGCCTTGGGCAACAAATGGGGAACACTAACCAATCCATCTAACCACTCACAAATCTGTTCATGCTGAATTTCTGCGACATAACCAGTGCTCGGCACACTACTGGCCTCATACTTCGGCATCCCAGTTACCTCATAAACCGGCTCAGCTTCATACTTGGGCATCTCCATCCCTTCCCTGACCATCCACTCCGGCGTCCGCTTCGCCTGCTGTTCCGTAACCATCAGCCCCTGCTGCATCTGCTTCAACGTCCACGGACTCCACGCCACAATCGGCGCTAGCTTATTAACAGGAACAACAAGAGCAGGACATCCATCAAACAGATGAAAATGAAGCATTGCGCAACCCGGTCTCCTTGCTGTAGACCACATGCCGTTCCCACCTCTATATGGCGTCAATCCAGCGAATGTGATTACCATTCTATTCGTTCCGATGTCTGCTTCTGGATCGATCTCGCAGAGGGGCAGGATACGCACGCTTTCTTCGACAAGTTTGTGCGCCATTGCGTAATCAGCGGCGAGGAAGGGACCGAAACATTGCGCGATTGCGAAATCGTATTGGCGCGGTATAGCGGGCGTTCGTGCCGAAGCGAAAAGGTAAGGACAGAACCATCCTTTTGAACAGGATTTTACGTCTGAACTGGGGTAGACGCCGAAGAAGCGTACATCGGCATCTACGCCCATGAGTTTATGCTTCAATTGCACACGTAGAGATTTGATATTCGTGGTTGTTAGGATTTCCTCTTCTTCGGTACTGGTCATTGAACCGAGGGTGTCGAGAGCCATGCGCACTACCATCACGGCAGCCATGTGTGTTGCGATGCTGCCAGCGGTGGAATTGATGACTTCGCTTATGAATGCGTCGGCGCCGAAGAGGGATGTTGCTTCTGCAGCTACACCGTCGGCCATTGGAATTGCGATTCCGTGACAGGCGACCATGAGGACGGCATCTCGGTATCGTACGTTTGGAAGAGTGACAGGGTTGTTGTCGCCCCATGGCGAGAGGGCGTCGGGCATTTTCATTGCTGTTGTTGCTGTGCGGACTGTTGAGCGGATGACTCTACCGACTACGGAGTCGCCCATGAGTCTTTTCATGGTCTTTGTGTTTTGTTCGTCTTTCAGTTTCCCATTTGATGCTGCTACGACGTGGGATGTTGGTGGAGGGGCGAAGGTTGTTTGTGCAGGGAATTGGGCTAGTGGAGCGAAAGGCTGCGGTACGTATGTGGGCGGAGCATTGGTTGAGGATCGCATCTGCTGATGTGTATATTGTAATTGCTCTGGCCATGCATTGTACATCGTTTGTTCCATCTTCTCGGGATATCCTGGGTTCTGATATGGTGGTGTAGGTAATGATGCCTGGACTTGAGAAATAGGCTGTTGCTGCTGATATGGCATGCCACTGGGATTTTGATACGCATTCTGTTCCTTTTCGGAAGGACATCCAACATCGCCGTATGGAGGTGTGGGCAACGGGGCTTGTCCAGTAGTCATCGCGGGCGAGAAAGACTGAACGCCTGCATCTTGGGTGTAGACTTGTTTCTGGAATACAGGAGGATTCTGCTGGGCTGGTGGAGGTGAATATGGAGGGGGCCCTGGAGTAGGTGCTTGACACTGAAGCGGCCCTTGGTTCACAGCTTGGTTATACATATTGAGGGGTGCACGAGCTCACAGATAGTTGTGAAGGTACACGTGCTGAATCCAGTCATGAAGAACGATCGCAAACGCGAAGGACTCGTTGATCTGGGAAGAATTAACAAACAACACTTTGATATCAAGCGAAAGTGAGATGAAAGCCGTGGAAAGGAGCGAGAAGAGGGGTAGAGATTGCGAGAGATAGATGAGACTGGCGAAGGCCATTCTGGACAGTTCAGCCGCATTATGGAGGCGCTTTCAAGACAAAGCAGATTCCGCGCGCTGCAAGCCACTTGAGACCAGGGTAACCGAAAGGCATATAAATAGATACCTGGGAATGCAGGTACTCCTTGAAGGTGAAATATGTTTGATAGAGGCATCATAACAATGACCTCGCAAAGCGATGAGAGATGAGAGTTGGAGGATTGAAGTTGGTGTACGATTTTTCTGATAGCAGAGGTAGTTAGTAAGCTGCACGTGGTATTGATTCTTCCTCCCTATAGCAGCTAAAATTACTCAAAGAAGCACTTCATCGAGTCATCTATATTACTTTGGCTCACTACGACCCTTAAGCTTGAGAGGATATCTACTATTCATTATGAAGTTGTGATATCGGTTTCAAGTTTGAAGAGCAATTAAACAACTTCAACTTTAACTTCAGAACATCAAAACACCAAAAGATATAACTGCTCGAACTACAGACCTCTAAATTTCTAAATTGTGATTAGGAGTAAAAAGAGATTTGACATACCAAATTGGTTCCAAAGATTATTAAATGGTGTGAAATGCTACGACCACGGTGATTTCTGGTGAAAGGCAAGAGATCAATACAGTAAGCCTTTCGCACACCTAAGAGACATAAACTGGAACTATAATAGGTATATCTTGTTTACAGCAAGAATGACACGGAATCACAAACAACCATCATCTCGAACATGATATTTCTCCTCACCAAATCAACATCAAGTCCAATGCCGTCCTTATAGTTATATAGGCAGGCAAATAGATCATCGTGAAGAAGACTGTTTGCAACATGGTTAAGATAGTCACAGGGCAAAAGAGTAGCATTTTTTGGACTTCAACCATAATCGATTATAACCTATAGAATCGATGTCATAAACGCGAGTGCGTACAAAAGAAAACCATTGGCCTCTCCTATCCGAGGAGGAATTGGGACATCAACAATGAGAAACAGATTAATGGATGTTAAAGAACATCATCTAGTTCTTAACCTGTGAGAAGAGGTCAGCAAACGATCAAGCCAGGGAAAGGGGCATCGGCCTATCACTTACGTGATCGGAACATCGATGGTGGGGTCTATGGTGATAGTAGATGGAAGACCTACATTGACGTTACCGATATCGCTACCGAGGGTGTTTCCATCCGCCGAAGCGCTGTTGCCGTTGCTAACAACAAATGTCAGTATCGTTCGGCGAGAGAGGGCGGTCTGAAGCTAACCCATTGCCATTGCCTGCAGAGTTGCCATTTCCATTGCCTGTAGCAGAGTTGCCATCAGAGGAGGCTTTGTTTCCCGAGCCAGTGCCGACGACAGATCCCAAGGTTGAACCAACGACGGATCCGAGGATGCCAGTAGGACCATCACTTGGACTGGATAGAGGGGCTGCAGCTGCGAAGGAGGCGAAGAGGCCGAAGATGATGGTTGAGGCACGCATTATGGTGGCGGTGGTGAATTAGGAGATTTGTGATAAATTGGGGGTTTGGGACAAGATAGAGACAGTGAGAGACAGAGCTCAAGATGGAGTAGGATGAAGAAGTGAAGCTCGATGATGTGATAGATCTGGCAGAAGAAGAACGAGGATTATATACATGAACTATCCTTCTGATTCTATCGCAACGATTCGTCGCAGTCCAAGTCATCATCGCAATTGTCCGTACCTAGCCTTGGATTACGGAGTAATCCCCCCAGCCGTACACCATGGTCCTTGCAAGCCTCGATTTTGACCCTGCCCATGGCGCGTCAGATGGACTTTGTGATGAAGATCAGCAAAGCTTGAGGTTCCGTTCCTGACGATCACTTTGGAAGCCGCGCTTCTTGTCAGTGGCCAGAAAGCGATCTTTAGAGGCTCCACTTGAGACCCGCGCCTGATGGCTAGAGTCTCTTTCTCCAGGAGCTAAGATAGAAATGAGGGGTGACTCGGTGACAAATATAACTACACCAGGACTATGCTCCAACGGCCTGCCACTAAATCTGTCCCAAATCAACGGTATGATGTCGATTTGCAGAGAAGGTTCAGCGTCTTCTCATAGTTAGCTAGTCCGACAGTGGACTGGCATAAGGCGAACGGAAAGGCTGATACGGAAAGGGTGAAGTGAAATCCGGGGACAGAACTTGGGAGATATGCATGGAGCTTTACGTCAAGCAGGACTTGGTCTAGAGTGCGGCGAGTGTTGTCCAGAAGCCATTCGTGATGAATACTTAGACAGTGAGATCCTGAACGCTGCTGGTCGACGCGCTGGTCGTCGGCCAGCGAAGAGGGAGAGGGAGCAATTTAATAGCGTCCCAGACAGATGATAGGGGAGTCTTGTTGTTGATTCCACTAAGTGGGTTGTGTGCTGATCGCTAATAAAACAAGGAGGTTATCATTAGCCGCCGCTTACTTACTATGTACTAGTACTGTGTAGTTCTATTCTACTAGGTAGGAGGTAATTAGTAGCGCCATGCGCCCGAGTTCCACCTCCACTATTCTATCGTACTCCCAGACTCCCAGATCTTGACACTCTCCAACGTCTTGTCAACCCAACCTTCATCACTGAACTGAACCCCTGAAGAACGACCTATTTATCTCCATGGCCGGCATTACCCAGACCTGGTGGCGTACCCGGATGCTGGTCTGTTGGGAGCCAGCTATGTCTAGATCTCTGGATCCTCGAGAGTCAGCGACTCCAGCCTCCGGTACCCAGCAGGAACAGGCTCTGTCTGAGCCTAGCTTCTCTTCTTACATCCTCGAGGCATCTGTTGCGAACGACAGCAGTACATTTCTGATCCCAATATTTCGAAAAGAAAGTGTGGTCACCGCGAGCAGTCGGTGAGAAAGGACAGCTCTGAAATGCTTCTTTACTGGTACGAGATCCTTCCACTGCCCATCGTACTTCATTGTCTCTTTCAAATTCTTCAATTCTCACTACGACAGAAGGGCCTCATCTTCTGCTTGCTTTCATTTCTGGACACATCCCTTCGCGACATAGGAAAAGGTTATTTTGAGGTATAGCTTATGTGTGACGACCTAACCAGATTCTCCGGGTGCGGTAAATTGTAGCCCTTCTGGTGAAGGGTTCACAGGCTGTGCTGGTTCCGGATCACAATCCAATAGGAATCAAGCCTTCAAGGCGCAGAGGGATTTTCAATCACGGGAGATCATCGCCAATTCATACGTCCTGTTTGACAAGCCAGTGCAATTCGTCAACCAGCTGAGTCGGGTAAGCCCTTTGCCCCAGTTCTTTCCGCAGTTTTGTTAACAATCTCTGTTAGAGAACTCTACAGCTGACACACTGGTCCTTCGTCAAAAGCAGCTCACGGTGATCTCATCAGGACATTTAATAAGAAGGCTTGACTGTCATCAGAGCAGACTTTTGTGAGCCCTATGCTCGGATTCTTTCCATCCGTTTTAGGCACGCGGACCCTCATGTCTTGTGTGATATCAGACATCACCCAATCCAGATCAGGAATTATCTGTGCAATATCTGGCACCTGAGGAGCATTCCAGAACACGGAATCTGTCTCTGAGGCCGGTCGCAAACACCGAACCGGACGTGCGCGAGGGCGAGGGGGTGAGACCCCCTATAAATAACCATGCGTTCTGATACTTTCGAACTCTGTCCGGATATTCTATGCCTCCACACGTCCCAGGAGGTTAGACGTGAAACAAGAGCATATCAACATATACGAGCGCTCCATCTTCTCAAGGGTCGGACGGTGCACCTACGGCAATTCGCATACTCAGTAATATTTCGGGCCATTGTGGAAATAAGAAGATCAATCTCTACACGCGAGATTGAGGATGCCCCAAAGGATCTTGGTTGATGTGAGGGAACAGACCACCACTTTATTGTACTAACGAAAATGACTGCTACATCTTGGCACGAATTTTGAATGTCTCTCATGCCCTAACTCACGCGTAGATCTTACTCATGCATGCGTAAAATGCCGTCCGGTCTGTGCAGAGTCCGTGCAAGCGAAGAAAACCAAAATCTGCGTTTTATCTAGGTGAGTGTAGGAGAATCCCCCAGGCAGTCTGAGCTGTACAGCTGTACGTCTTTTTTCAGCTCAAACGCCAACATGGAGCAGTCATTTTCGTCGGTAAGATGCAATATGTCGGTTGCTCGACTGCCAAATTCCTGCTGAAGAATGAAAGGTTGCGGAGGCGGCGTTGATCGACTCGGCATGTCGAGAACCATGGGGCCGTCGATTCTGTACTGCGTATGCGGCGGCTGTCGGCGAGCTAGTGCGCATTCTTAAACGCGTTCGATACGAGGCTGATCTATTTCTGCTATCATGTGTACTCAGGAGCTCGCAGCCTGATCATCGACCATGCTGGATATGGCGCAAGCAGCGGATGGGAGATACGGACCAGCACTACCGAAATGACAAGTCCACTCTGAGAATATGGAGGGCCCGGCAGTATCCTTACCACTTTGATCTATAACACAGCAATCGCCGTGCCATTCTGGAGGCACGTCAATTCGAAAGCACCTTTTTTTTTGGCCCCAAACTCCCACTCGTTAAATCGCCATGAGACTCACTACATTCATTATCTCTGTGCTGCCAGCACTAACTGTAGCCGCTCCGCAGGTGAAATACAGTAAAGATGGCCTGTCCTGCGCCGAACAATCTTGCAGTGACCCACCCCCTGATGGCAAGGTGCACATCAAGGACACTCAAGCCTCTGGAAGTGGCTGCCCACCATCTTCTGTTTCCATACAGATCTCGAAGGATCGTTCGACCGTTACCATTGGCATGTCTGAAATGGTAAGCGTGTAGATGATGGGGAGTGATGTGCGTGTTAACGAGAATGTAGTCTTCTTACTATGGCAAGGGCTTCAATGCCAAAGATAATAAGCACAATTGCGCTATTCATACAGTGCTGGAGTACCCCGGAGGCTACCAGTTCTCAGTGATGTCAGCAACTTACAACGGCGGAGCAAGGCTGGACCCGGGTGTTTCCGCCATGCTCGAATCATCTTACTTCTTTTCGTCTACGCCAGGTTCCATCGTGGGTTTTTAGTCATTCAATTTGCGATTCCTTCTTGACTTTGTCCTAGAAACACACCAGAACCCTCATCTCTGGGCCACAATATCAAAAGAAGCCTGGCAACCCCTTCCAGAAAGTCGATACGATGAACGACAAGACATTCATCTGGTCTCCATGCGGATCAGAGGGTATACTCAACGTCAACAACATCCTATCCGTTGCCGCGGATGAGGAGGACGAGAAGCTGGCACTTCATGGAGAAGTCTCGGCTTATGATGCCACCATTCAATTCAAGCAGGAAGTTGCCGTCGTCTGGCGCAGATGCGGACCGTAAGTTCTGACAGTGTGATCACTGATCTCTACCCCAATGCTTTGTTCGAAGCTTATCTTTTGTTCTTTACATACAGTGTCGAGAAGGCCGAAGCTGAAGCCGCTAAGCAAGCCGGTAGAGGCGGGAAATTGCCTGACGGATCCCGAGCGGAAGGGTGCGTTACTTCCCTCTGAGACAACCTTTGTGACTGGTTTCTCTCTGAACTCTTTTTTTATTGGAGAATTACTAATGTGTTTGTAGTTGGGATGTGATCACCACTCCTACGGTTTACAGTACCGGTATGGGTGATTGGCGTAAACCTCACACGTTGAGTGATTTTGAAACTCAGCTCAAGAACCCTGTGGTCGGCAATTAACGTACTGTCGAGAAGTGAGTCAAGTGGAACTTCCGGGCTGGATGGTGATTGGATTTCAGGGGTGCTTTTCGGTAGCAGCCAAGTCAAAAGCGCCAGCGCCTCCGCATGCGCACGCATCGTTTTACTAGAACGGTACATTTATATCTTCGACAAAATGTCATTTCTAGTTCACTCTTCGCGGCAAGCAATTCTTTCAATTTCCCTCTCAGTTCCGTATCTTTGCTTTCCATCGTCTTGTTCGCGTTCTCTATACATATCTGCTCACAATTTTCTTTTCGTGACTGAGCCGCTCAACCATGCCCCGCAAGCTACACTTAGAGCTCAATGCTCTCACAAGGTTTGAACACAAATCGCTCAACGACGATCATGAAATTGGGAATCCGTGGGCTTCGAGATAGCCAAGCCGAGATAGTAGCTCACACAGCCAAAATGCTGGGCTACCACTTACAGATAAGCTTGTACGATAATATCGGCGGGTTTGAGACTAGGAAAAGGTATTAATAACAATATTAGCGTATCCCCTACCGCTTATCTATCTATTGCCGTTTTTGTCTTTTTACTCAGTAGCGGTGTAAAAGGAGTTTATGAGGCTAGGGAAAATATAAAGAAATATTTTCTATTTCTTTGACTCGATACGCTCAACTATCTCTCTTGGATACTTAGGTTACGGGTATAGGTAAAGGTAAACCGTAAGATTTGTTTGAAATTAGATGAAGATTATGATATTCTAGGAAATGCTTTTAGAATATCATATTTTATTTATCGTAGAGTCGACCTAGTAGTAACTATGGTACTACATTTCTAGAATATTGTATTCTTCGAAGTTAAGTAATTACCCTCTCTTTATAATCACTGGCAGGTATAGTAAAAGTAAAAGCAATACTACTAGTAACTTAATAATCGAAAATCTTCTAGTAGTCTCTTATAGCTTAAATTGCTTAATAGTATCGAAGAAAATGAGCATTATAGCTAAACGACTGGGCTGGGAAAAAAGCGAGAAAAAACCTACAACTAAATAGCCCACTGGGGTGTCAATCATTGACTAGACAATAGAAGAAATTCGTACTGAAAATACACGCAAACCACATGTGAGCTTATCCAACATCCGGATTAGAGAAACTCTCCACGGGCAAGCATGGACTTTACTCGCCTCCCAATCAATTCCGCCCATACCATGAAGCGTCACAATTCAAACATGAAATCATAAGACACCAAAAACACCACCAAATAACAATATGTTCATTCTTCATAATGCTATCACATGCACCAAAGAAAAAGGCGCAGCATCGCTATGCAAAAAAAATCAAACCACACTACCCAAGCACAAAGACACCATCACCTCCAACCCAGTCCAGTCCAATCTATGCTTTCCGACGGCCAACTAGCTGGGGTACGATCGTTTCAATACCCCGTCTCATGCCATTAGAACCAATGCAGTCTCCCACTTCCCCTTCGCCTTTCCACTGCAGCACAACGACTCCCCACTCTCCCATGTTAAAGTTTATACAAAATTACGCAGCAGTACAAGGGTGAATGCGTGCCCTCTGGGCTCTCAAGTATAAAACAAGCCTCTAAGACCAAAAGTGTGTAATCGTGAAGAAGAAGAAGAAGAAAAGTGCAAGTGGAAAGATAAAAAAAGAGAAAAGTGGTGCGTGTCAAAAGGGGGAGATCCAGGCCCGCAACGTATGCACAAAAAGCGTCCCAAGAAGCAGAAAAGAAGAAGAGAAGAGAAGAGAGAACCGCAAGTCCTTCGAAACGAAGGGCCGCTCAACACCTTTTTGAGCCACACCCTACTCAGGCCTTCAATAAAATGTTCGGCGCATCCCCTGGTCGATCTCCAACCTCGTACCTCCCCATCTCTCTCATCAACTCCATGAATTCCTCCTCTTTCCCCAAATCCCAAGGCGCCCCTTTAGCAGAACCCAGCAAGTCCAAAATCTCCTCTCGCGACCCATATAGACGACCCTCAAGTTTCGCCAACGTACCAAGGCAGGCACGGACAAGAATACCATCGCCATCAAAGACATAGCAATCCATGATGCGGGAGGCGATATCCATGCCGAATTTCTGCGAACAAAACAGAGTTTGAAACATGGGCTGCATGTATTCTGCTGCTGCAATTTTGGTGGTTGGGAGCATGAGATGGGCATATAGAGCTGGGAGTTTGTATTCTAGAGCTCCGAGAACGAAGGCGTAGGTTTTCTTGATTTCTGCGGTATCGTTCGTGATAAAAGAAGTAGGCATTGGGCGATTGAGAAGGTTGGATAGTGTGATGAATGAGTCTGCAGCTGAGAGATTGAGAATCAAGAGACCAGCGAGGAACTAGAGAAAGTTAGTAAATTGCGTCGGGGGAAAAGGAGGAAAGTGATAAAACTTACGTGCGTGCCATACACGTAGCCAATGTCTGATCGATACATTGCGTATGCCATCAGAACATCTAGCAACGTCTGGTGCAGAGGTCCTCCAAGCTGAAAAATCTTTAGTTCCGGGAACGCCTCCTCGATGTCCCGTTTGATAGATTCAAACCACTGCCATTCTCGTTCCTTGCCAGCCTCATCTGGGGCAAGTTTACAAAGTCTAGCATGAGACTTTTTGGCTCGCAGCAGTGCAGCACTGTAGCTTGTATCGGAGAGTGCCAAGTCGTTGCCCACAGCCTTCTTCCAAAAGCTCCCGCGGTTTCTTGGCGTGATGCCTTTCCAGAACAGCTCCTTCGTGCGCGGCTCGTTGATTGAGGTATCCCAGTTCGGCAACACATGTTCTTCCCAAACTCTCGTGAGTGTCTCTCTTGTGCTGTCGCGAAGACACTGCTCTTTTTGCTGCTGCTTCTCTTTCTTTGCTTCTGCCTGTTTCGCTTTTGCCATCATCTTTTGGTACTCCCTCAGGTGTCGCTTCTCCTCTTCCGGGTCCTTGGGCGGCAACCAGCTCGGCCTCGTCCTGGTCAAATGCTTCTCCTTCTCTTTGCTGATGGGCAACGGATCAATGAGCAGTTCATGCTTTCGCATAGGTGGCAGCTCGATTTCCGAGCTCGAAAAACGACGCTTCTCAGTAGAGCGCTTCTTCCGAGGGCTTCCAGCTTGTATCTGCTCTTCATGTTCCCGTTCCTCCTGTTCGGCCTGGGTCTCCAAGATCTGGGTCAGAGCTCTTGCGTCCGGTGACAGCTCAGAGAGAGCATCGTCCCAGGATCTTGCGGCCGTCCTTAGGTTTAGAGAATAATCTTCGGGTATTGAGGTCATGGAGACACTTCTGGCTACCATTGAAGTGCGCGGTGGCTTTGGCGGTGGTCCTTTGGACATGTTGGCTGTAACGTCCGGGTTTGGCATTGCAATGCCGAGTCCTTTAAGTTGCGAAGGTGCCACTGGGGAATGGCTCGCAGATCCTGGTGGAGAGCTTCGACGGGAAAGACTCTCCCGCTCATTTGGCGGACGCGGCGAGATGGGTATGTTGAAAATGATGGCATCCTCTGGCAGCTCATCGTCCGAGTCGTGGAACTCATCTTCCAACTCCTTCACGGTCTTGCGACCAGGCTGCCACGATTGCCGTCTGTTGGGTAGAGCTGGAGGCTCCATGGGTTTGTGCCGGGGACCCGAGGAGGGTCGTGTGGAAGGTGTCACGTTAAATGTGGAAGGTGCTAGTGATATTGGCGAAGTCGATCTCGACCGCCTGCTTGTGGATATTCTGGGTAAGAATTGTGTGCTCGAAGGATTTGTTGGTAGCTGACGCTTCTTCTGCCTCCTCGCCGGTATGCTCAATTGCTGGTGGTTTTCCTTGCCCGGCGAGAAGGGATGCGCTTGCTTGCTTGTCAGGTCCCGAGAAAGCAGCGAAGGAGTCGAATGGCTATTAAGGTTGTGCATTGTTGTTAAAGATGTAGTCAGGGTCCTTGGTTTCTTGTCCAGATCTGTGAGCTTGCGAGAGTAGATGTCCTGGTGCAGCGGGTATGTATGATGCTGAAGGTCTTCCAAACTGATATCCTCGAAATGGCCAATGTCCTGCTGGCCGGCGTCGCTATCGGACTGAAAGGATGAAGATTTGGAAGATTTTGAATTGGTAAGTTCTGGAGGAGACCCAGGTGATGTTGACATAGTGGATGCTTCGAGATAGGTGGAAATCATGGTGGTTAGTGGTGGTGGAGAGACATTGAGGTCGCAGAGTCGAGGTAGTGGAGGGAGTGGTGGGAGTACTGGTACCTAGGCAAGGGCGGGAAGGCGGGTTTTGGCATCAAGGACGGGCGGAGCGAAGAAGAAGGCATGAAGACATGGCAGGCTCGGATCCAGCGAGGGAGGGATAATGCAGAAGTTGGGCAGTTCAGTATGTAAGAGTACAATACAGGCGGAGAAGTTGAAGGGGGATTGCAAATAGTGGCAGCGAGCAAAGCAATTTACGCAGCACAGGCCACAGGCAGTATTATGATTACAGGTGCTAGGGTAGGGTCCGCGGGGCCCTACATAGTACTGTGTATACAGTACGAGTACCCCGTACCCTAGCTCGCCTAGTATATGGACTGTAGTAATAGTAGTACATATCACAGTACACAGTACGGAGGTACCTGAGACGGGACCGTTGTTCTGGAAGGCGTGTGATGGGTACGGAGTAGCAATGATTGAGCTCGAATAAATGATGGCTTGGGGATACCATGACCATAGTACCTGACTGCGGATGCCATGGTCATAGTACCTGACTGCGGATGCCATGGTAAAAGTACCTGACTGCGGATGCCATGGTAAAAGTACCTGACTGCGGATGCCATAGTAAGATTACCTGACTGCGGATGCCATACTGTGTGGTAAGATTACCTGACTACGGATGCCATAGTACCTGATCATGGATGCCATAGTACTTGATTATGGATGCCATAGTACCTGACTACCTCCTACGGATACCATAGTACCTGATTATGGATGCCATAGTACCTGACTACGGATGCCATATTGCTGCGCCTCCGTGGACAAAGTCCTTCGACCATCGCCAGGCCACTTGCCAGACTGGGAGTGCTTGTTGTCCTAGCTGGTCCCTCCTCCACGGCATCTCCACTCCCAACAGTCAAAGAGGAAATGGGGGTCCTTGTACAGACACAGCACTGCCACAGTAACCATGGCATTCAAATTCGGATTGTCTGGAATTGCAGGCAGGATCGGCGCCTGGATGGCACGCCAACTCTGCAGCTGCATCCTGGACCATGCGTGTGTGGCTCAACGCGACGAGGCGGCAATACCACAGTAGGTCACCACTTTACATAGTATAATCATTCTGTGTAAATCACCCACCACACACCACTCGTTGCAATGCTGCCCTCTAAATGATGCGTATGTGCTGCCCTCTGAATGATGCGTAAATCAATCACCACCCACCACCACTCGTTGTAATGCTGCCCTCTCCTTGTCGCATTGCGGCCACGCCACGGTCAGCGAATGGTGCAGCCAATCAAGCAGCACCCGATGCTTTGTCTGCTTGGATTGAAACACGTCGATGAAAGCCTTGTTCGCAAGCCTGCACGCCAATCTCGCATTAGCTCGGGACCCTGTCGCGCATCGATGTCTTTGATTATTTATTCAACCCTGACCGTCGCCCACTCACCATGTTGCCTGCTTCTTCCTTACCGCGCAATCATAGCTGCGCCACACCATCTTTCCCTGATTATTGCGCCTTCGCGTTATCATGGTGAAAGCAAGCTTGTTCAGCTCTTGGATCGTATCTGTCGCCCCAAACAATTAGCTCCCGTTCCACATTTGCGACCCGCCACCAGGGCCCAGACTTGCCATCTTTTGCTTACTTCTCAGTGTTTGAAATGAAGGTTGAGTTGAGGCTGATAAACTCTTCATATAGTGGAAGCACCGCAGCGCTGTGTCTTTGAATGCAATGTACAAATTCGACAAGACTGTGTCTAGCGAATTGAACGATGTGTCGAAGAACATTCCATGTAGCTGTATTTTCAATGCACTTGGTCGCTTCGTTAGCTGAAAAATAGCCACGCTGCCAGCGGCAACTCACTTCAGGGCCTTGCGACGGAATGTCCTGCCAGGGATGCTGGCATATTCTACTGTTAACGAATCAGCCGCATCTAGCCATGTCAGTACTCGCTTCATGCACCATATCGGGCCCGTCTCACTGGTGTTGATTCTGGTCGCAGCATTCTTCTTGATATCCAGCGTTTTAGAATCAATGAGCAATCCACAGTACGGAAACTCTTTGTTTGGACATTGCGGAATTTGCTGACCATTGACATGGCAGTCGAAGCTCACAAGGCTCTTCTCCGCTTTGACGGATATACCGTAGTCGGGAATGCCTTGATGCATCAACTGCAGAAACCGGACCGCCACACCTTGGTCTAAAGAAACCAACAGGAAATCATCGATGAGTCGAATGAGGATGCTATCTGCACGTTGAGTGAATTGCAATATATCCTTCTCCAAGCTTCCGTAAAAGAAGTTGCAAAGGAGACTCGACAGCACCGAGCCTTGCGGTATGCCCTTCTTTTGACGATAATACTTTCTGCCAATCTTCACGATATTGTACCCAACATGCTCTCGCAGCAGGTCCGCTATGCCATGCCTATTGTGGGACTGATGTCCCAGGGGTCCAACGGCAACAACACTGCCTCGGTTGTCAGCTTCGTGGCTTTCCAGTCCTTCGTGCCCACATTGGAGGGCAGGCCGCGCGAGTGCATCAAACTTGAGCACTGCCTTCGTATTTAGCGTTTCCTGCCGCTGACCCACGACCTGCGGAGCCTTGACTTTGGCGTGGTTCTCAACATGATACTCTTCTGAGGAGAGGAGGGCTGTAATGACTTGCAGAAGATGCTCCTGAGGAACCGTGTCGAAGCATGCTTGGACGTCAACTTTCGCGAGATACAGAGGTTGGCCACCTCGTCCCGCAGAGGTTTGGCGAGAGGTGAATTCTTTCAGCTTTGGGTAAATATCTCCAACAGAGAAGAGAGAGCATCCTAGCTCAACTTGGTGAGTCGATTTTTCATAATTCAACACTCGAAACGCTGGACCGATAGCAGAGTTTATGCTTCTTCCAAGTATTCTCTTTCCATTCTGCCAAACATATGGTCGTCTCCTCAAATTCATGATGGGACGGAAGCCCACGGCCTTGGGAAGTAACCTAACATGGCTAAAGCCGAAGGTCCTCGAAACCAATTTTGCACGAACTTCCTCTGTCTTCAACTGCTCGAACAGGTTTGCTTTCAGCTCTGCCATCGCAGGCTCAGAGATCTTCTGCCAAACATCTTGTCGAAAGTAGAACAAGCGGTTCCTGTGTGCGCCGGATTCGGTAACATGAAAGTTGGAACGTACAAGTGGCACCAGGAATGAGTCGAAAAGGTAATATACGAATTCGGCGAGAACTTCTTTGCGTTTTTCAAAGTCGGAAATCGACATCTTATGGTCTGCTGTTTGGGCTGGAGTAAGCCATGGCATGCCAGATACCTGTCCAGGTAGTCAGTACGAATTCATCTGCCGCAGGAAGGAGCCACCACCTTGAGCGTACTCATGATCCCATCAAGAGAAAGGGTCTCAAATCGTCTGGCTCGTAGGAAGTGGTCAACCATGTGCAGGATCACACGTTGATTGTGTTCCAGCATTTCTCCAGTGCCCCAAAAGCCTCTGGGTATCACCTTCTTGATCACGGCTTGACAAAAGGCAGACACGCAAGACACTGGAGTAGCCAGATTTGTGGACGAGAACTTTTGTTGACTAGCATCTATGGATTGAAGATCAGTCTAGCTTAGTTAGCGACATCTTCTACAACCCTGGACACCATCAAGACTAACGCTGATCGGACAATGGTGCTTGAGGAGCTCCACATACGCACACTTGTGGTGTAGTTTGCGTAGCGATTGGACCAGGTCAAATGCGACACTGCGAAGCCTCTTGGGCAAAACCGGTTTTGGCGCCGACTCTACTTTTGACTTCACGACAGCCTTCGTTTGCAATCCTCCATCCTTCTGTCTGATTTCGGTCTCGCGCAAATTGTAGTCTTTAAAGGGCAAGGCCGTCTCTTTGTGATCTCGGACGAAAGTGAAGACATTGTGGAGTTTAAACTGCCGTGGAAAGATATACTTCATGATGTGCACGGTTTCTTGGACGTCATCGAGGTTTCGGCATCGGTTAAGTACATCTGTACGGTCAGTTTGGTTGGTAACAAGGAAACAGTGACTTACGTATAGGATGCATTCCTAGCTTGACACAATCTCTCGAAGTGAAGGCCGGCCTGGAGTAATACATTCGATTTCGCACGATTCGAATCTCTGATGGCTTCCGCACATTCGGGTTATGGTGTTGATTGTTGATTTTCGGTGCATCATTGCCTTCTGTTGAAACCTTTTTGGTCGTCTCTACAACCGGTATCGTTGGTATCGTGGTCAATGGATATCCTTTACATATTCAGTATCACTCGCAAACAGTCGCGAAAGCTCACTGTACCACTCAATTGACTTAGAGTTATCCCACCGTCCAAGGCCGGTACAAACAAACAAGACTCCAACAGCAAGTCAACCATGATTAAGTCGCCGCCTCTGCCCAACAAGGACAGCAACGAGCACCATGGACTACTTGTCAATGCTTGCACGTGCTTATTAGCATGCTGATAGACGACACCTGGAATACCAGCAATTGCGTTTTCTTTGATGCCGTTCTGTGCAGTAGCACCGGACAGACGTTCGAATCCTTGACAGAGAAGATGTTGTGGCTTTGCCGGAGGCTGGTGGCGGCGGAAGAGTAACCAAATAACAAAGTAAACCGCTTCTGTTTGGAGAGAATCGGCGGGCTCTGTCTGATTGCCCAATGTGGAGCTGGGTAGTTGTTGAGTGAAGACGGCGAGATCTTGAGCTCGCCGTTCGTGAAGTGACGACGTATTTTTCACGTCGTTGAAGCCAACAACTGAAGTGTCTAGAAGGGTTTTGATTATTCCGATCCGATGATTCTTTTGAGGCTCTGCTGATTTCCCATACTGTGAGATGTATTCGGCGCGAGGATTTTCAGTGAGAGCGAGCTGCGAGACGATGTATTCACGAAGTGTAAGCACATGGCGAAAGTAGTGTTTGAGAACCGGATGGGTTGCGCAGGAGTACTGGTGCCGGTCCGATACTGCTGGATTGATCTTTGGCTTCAAGGTTTTGGTAGAAATGCTGTCCTGGCCTGACTGTTTCCCTGGTCGCTTCCTCTTGGTCCCCATGTTGTCTCTTGCGGACTGTCGAAAGCATCAAGGATGGACCAAAAGCGGTTTCACTACCAGTCCAAGTCCAAGTGCGGGTTGCGGAGTCGAATCGTGGAGGAAGTCCCGTGTAACATGGGGGTGGAATTGGTGATAGGCTGCTGTGCTGCTAGGGCTGGCCTGAGTCGTGGGTGGAGGGTTAGAACTACTCGGAAGGGGACGCGAGTGCGAGCATTGCATGAAATCTTACACGCGTGCGTGATGCTATGCTCACCTCAGGCCGCGATTCAAATGGCTGAGGTTATAGTTTACACAGTATTATACCCACATACTATGGTACATAGTAGCAGCATGCACCCAAGTACCTGGTGCAGTCAAGAGTCAAGACCTGACCAACAAGTGACAAGCTGTCGACCCACTATTGATCAATACCAAACATAATGTTCCGCACGAATCTTCCCTGAATCCTGATGGACATGGGCAGAGGACTGTGTTGGAACTACATACTATGTAGTACCTCCGACCTCCTCCCTCCTGCCAGCCCACCAGTACACAGTACACAGTACACAGTACACAGTACACAGTACACACAATACGAGGTACCGTGTGTGCACCGAGACTGGTCTCTGCCCGAATGCATCGGATTCAGGGGACGAAGAAGGAATGCTGCTGTTGCGAGGCCATTGAACTGCTCGCTGCCGTATCACAAGAGGCTGTCTGGGTGTATTGTTAGCTAGTTCTACCCAATGTATTGATTTGTATCCCCGACGGGACGGCCAGCGAATCTGGAGTCATGATCCCATGAACTCTCCTGCTGTGCATTCGAATCTCTTCCACCTTCACATCTTCACACCAACCACCAAGAGCTCAATTGATATTCTCTCTCCCCAATCCCTACCTCTCCACCCCTCAGCCTTGCAATTCCGTGTCCCGCCCGTGACATCTCTGCGAGAGCCATCCCGCTTGCATCTTTCCGACCCCCCGATTCATTCGCAGAGACGATTGGGTTGGGGCCGTTGGTAGACAAAAACCCCTGTCGCATCTCTCTCTCTCACTCTCTGCGCCCAACCTCTGGCACTACCCCTACCCGCGCTGATTGGCAAGCAAGCAAACTTCCTACACCATTCGTCGCCTCGAAGACTTGCTCCACCAACCGCAGAGAGCAACCGCCAGCTCCATTCCATTCCCACCGCGGGCACGAGTCCCGTTCGAGCCCAGCCAGCGATGACGGTTGAGATTCGGAGCAGCCATGCAGAACAATCCAAACTTCCATAGCCACGCCAGCAACGGCCTCAACACTCCCCTCCATCACTCCCCATCCCTTGACGACGCTCTCCTGGGCAGTCCACAGCGAGCACCTGCAAGGGCCGCCGCCAACCACAGCGACTTTGGCGAGCCGGATGACTTTTATCGTCCCTATGCTGAGCGAACAACATCTCAGCCAGACATCATCCTACAGACTGCCGACGACGACGGAATGGCTACACCGAGCAAGAGGAGGCAGGCAAACACTACCGGAGGAGCTGCATCGAAAACAAGACCGCCCTTCTCAGCTTCTGGCTCGGCCGTACGCGGAGCCATCAGGTCTGCGTCGCAACCGGTAAATCTCACCGCAGCCAAATCCACACCAGCGCTCACAGCCGCCGCGAAAATCAAGCAAGGAACAATAAAGGAGCGCTTAAAGCAGTTCGATACCTCCAGGGACCATAGCCCTGAGCCTCCCGCCCGACTCGGCGGAGCTCTGCGGACGCCTTCCGCTCAGAGATATTCCAACGGCACCAACCACTCCAATGGCCATACTTTGAGGACACAAAATGGATACAATACGGCATCCACTAAGAGTAAGAGCAAGGACGGCCAGAGCAATCGGAGACCATTATTTGGTGAGGTTTTGGACGCCCGCTCGGGAGCAGAGGATGCTGGCTTTGGAATTACCCGTACGGAGGCAGACAACGAAATAGTTGGCTTTGGGATAACTCGTGCAGACGCAGACATTCTGTTGTCCAGCAAAGCTCTCACTGAGGGTGGCATGCGAGACTTGCGCAATGCACGGGATCGGGCAACACACCAGAGAGCACACAGTGATGCTTCAACAATGCCGGGTGCCTTCCCTGGCGATATCGAGTCTGCCAGCTCAACAGCATCGCCTGTCAGTGCACCTGCTTCACCCTATCGAGAAGCTCCTGCGCACAAGCATTCATCGAGAATCCCAGTAAGAAAAGGCCCTGGGGACCCGACAAAGGTTGATAGATTTCCTCCCCGAGAAGAGACATTGCGGGCTTTCGAGGACAAAAAATTGGCGACGCTTGCAGCCAGACGATATAGCCCAACTCGGCGAGCCGACCCTGTACATAGCCTCTCTGCAGTTGTGAGAGCTCCTGCTCCAAAGACATCACCTGCTTTGCGAAGCACCAGGGCAAGGCCACCAGTAACATTCAACCACACATCATCATCTCGATCGAGGGTCGCCGACCGACACGAAAAGCTTCTATCCAGCGCAGGCGCAAGAAGTGCCAAACCGAAGCCATCAGTGCCTGGTCAAGTGAATATCGCAGAGCGCAGAGCCCGTCTGCAAACCCAGCTTCAGGGGGGAAGTGCAGCCGTAAAGTCCGTGCGCCTGGACCGCGAACGGCCCAGCGAGCGCCAGAGGAGGGCTCCTTCTTACTCAGAATACGCACCCGAGGCAATGCCGGCCGAACCAAAGATTGTGGTTGATGAATTGGAACGCAAGGGTTATGTTCCCATAAAAGAGGTCCCACCACCCGTCCCACCACTTGTATTGCCTGTTCTCCAAACCTCGCCACCTCCTCAACTGCACCGACAGTTCATCAAGCTTGAGAGGACCAAGACCACATCGGACCTCGATCAGGCGCGCATACTCAGGCGGGATGAGAGACAAGACCTTCTGACTCCAGCATTTCAGCCGCAAGGGTCTGAGCGCGAGCGACGTGCTTCGGAGCCACTACACTCTGATAGCCTTTTGCACCAAGTCAGGCGCCTGCGAAACTCAAGCCCATCAGCGGTTTCGCGCACTGAAATACCGGATGATTTTCTATCGCAGGCTGATGACGGCGAGACGATCCAAATTCTTCTTGGAGAGACGCCACGTTTGCCGGAGCATAACTGGAAGTCTCCTGAGCCTGAACAGGAACTTGAAAGCTCTCCAGAAGCCTTCCACACTCCACTTGAGGAAGACTCGGAAGAATGCAATGACGACATGTTCGATGGCCGATCATCCATTCACCCAGACGACTCTGTCAGCATGGTGGGAATGCGACGATATGCTGATGCTATGAAAGCTGAGCCAGTGCCTCCTTTGCCTGTGAATGGACTGCAGCAACATGCCCAGCGCCAAAATTTCACTCTCAACAGCGATGCTCGCAGTGAAATCAACCGCGTCTTAGACCACTATCAGGATGGCCATGTCACTCCTGGAACGGTGAACGGATCCCAGAAGCAAGCAGAGTGTCTCACACCAGACCTGGAGCAGTACAGTGTGTGGGAAGCCCTGGAAGCAACGAAAGGAAATCCGCGAGATTTGTTGAGTGAGGAAAACCCGCAAACTGAGCCTCCTGTTGTGTCCACCTCTTCCAAAGCTGTGAAACCTCTTGTGCCAATGCCCAAAGATCCATATGAAGACGACGGAGAGGAAGAGGAAGCCGGCGGGATTGCAATCATCTATGGTCCCCCAGAGCCATATAATCGCGATTCGACTGATGCCCGTGTTGATGCAATTGGCACGCTGCACAGCCATAGCGCCAGTAATTCTACCTTGCGTCCATCGAGGAGTGTAGAGGCGAGAAGTGAGTCCTCGTACTTTGATGATGATCCGCTCTTCCGACCTGAACCGCCGCCAAAGGATGCTCGAACTGAAGGTCGACATGTTGAGTGGCCAGTGCGACCTTCACTTCCCGAGATCACGACAACTGGTTCTGGGCTTGGCCTCTCGATCACCCCCTCGAGATCTGCCAGTCCATCTTCGAAATCTCCTCACCCTCCTCGTCCTGTGTACGCGCCGCCACCACCTCCCACGCCCATCAAGGAAACCCCTATGTCCTTTACCCAACAAAACAATTCCTCCTCTTCCTTGGTACAGCAGCAGAATTCCATTGCGTACGCGAAGCGAGTCGCCGCAGACATCTTTGGACCGCCAGTTGGGCCACCAGCTCCAACTGGACTTGAATCGCCAGATCTACCCGAAACTCCAGCACCCCGAGGGCGATCGCAGCGGATTGAAGTCATGGAAGCGGAAAAAATGAACGCTGACCGCAAGAGCCAGTCGAGCTCTGCGAACCAGTCACTTGATTTGGCGCGTGTGCCATCCCGACCGCAGTCGCGCGATGACCGGAACAGTACATCGCAGGTGCGCTCATCGACGCCAGTGCTCGCTATTCCACCCGGTATTGATGCTGGAGGGATTGAGAAGAAACTGAATGATCGACGAAATCGGTTGAAGGAACTGGTGGACACGGAGCACTCCTTCTTGCAGGACATGATTGTGTTAGTGGATATATGGCTGGAGACTTTCCCTGCAGAAAGAGCACACGAGAAACAAATCTTGTTTGGAAACTTGGACAGGATTCGTGCCTTCTCGTCGCTGTTCTTGGAAGCGCTGAAGGAAGGCGCAGCTCCGGCCTACAAAATCGCCAAAGAAAATCGCTGGAACTACAAGCGCGGAAGTTTTGGGACGTCCAACAGTGGCACAACAGAGAATTCAGTAGTCACTCCGATGACTATCCCCGAGCGCATCGAGCAGGATAGCCAGACCACCATCGGCAGGTCCTTCATTGATCACATGGCAATGCTTGAACACGTCTATGGGACCTACATGAAGGGCCACAGCGCGGCGAATGCCCTTCTTATGAAGCTGCAGAAGGAACCCGACATAGCGAATTGGCTAAACGTATGCCGCGTCGGTGCCTCGGACATTACTAACGCCTGGTCGCTGGACTCTATGCTCATCAAGCCAACACAACGTTTCTTGAAGTACCCTCTGCTTCTGCAAGAAATTCTCATGTGTACATCTCAGAAACACCCAGACTTCATTGCTGTCGTCCAGGCTTATGACATGATCAAGAAGGCGGCCGACCGCATCAATGACAGGAACAAACGCGCGGAATTGTTCGCTCAGGCAATGAGCAAACACTTCAACGCAGAAGGAAAGATCAAGGTCGGCAAACTTTTGAATCGCCGCACCGACAAGCTGAAGCAGCCTGTCGGCTTGAGCAACTTGCCGGAAGATCAAGCTTACAATTCCATTGCCCAGAGATTCGGTGGCCACTTTTTCCAAATCCAAGTTGTGATGCGCGACTACGAAAGCTACACGGATGAGGTCAGCAAATGCGTTGGGCAATTCAGAGTGTTCATGGCCTGCCTTATGGGAACCATGTCGACAAGAGGAGACTGGCCAGAGCAAGAAAGCAAATGGCATAGATTTGCACAGGCACTGCAAGAGATAGAGCGGCATCTCTTGACTGCCCACGTTGGGGAGGTTCGAACCAGAGTGATCGACCCAATCCATACACTCTGGAAGATGCACGAGGAGCCTCAAAAGAACATGATCAGGCGCAAGAAATTATTACAAGAGTTCCAGAAACATAAGGCCATGGTTGAGAAGGGCGAAACGCCAGATCAGGCTCTCAAGGAGGAAGCAGCGATGTTCGGTGCTGTCAACGAAACTCTCATCGATGAGCTACCCAGGGTATATGCTCTTACGAAGGTTTTGATCGATACAACTCTTGCCAAATTCGTCTACATTTGTCGCAGATGGAATCACGCTTGGATGAAGAAGCTGGGAGAGTTCGTGGATGACAAAGAGCGAATTGAAGGCATGAAAATTGGAGAGGCTTTGATTTTCATTGCTTCCAATTACGTCGCAGATGTCGCACCTGTTGAGTCCGAGTTTGCAAGCTACCGCTTGTGTAACGGCGCCGCTTTGGCCGATGCCTTGAAGGTTCTGTCTCCCGCGACCACATACTCCAAGCCTGACGATGATTCCTCGCATAGGAGACCTTCTGCTCCAGGCTCTAAGCGAACATTGTCTCTGAACAGTGAAGAGCCTTCCATGCCCAGCCGCACTAGCGCAAACATGGGATTGTCTCCATTGGTTGGAAGCTTCGCAATGCCAGACGCCGTCCAGCAACCAGGACATGGACGAATTAGAGCGAGCTCTGCCCTCTCCAGTCGTGGTCCTTCAACCCCCCATTCCACGAATATCCACGCTGGTCCAACGGCTCACGCAAACCAACGCACCTACCCTTCCTCCGAGCGAAGCGGCGAGTTATCCCCGCGTGGTCTTCAGCATAGCCTAGAGCCAATTTCTCCACGTCGCCCAGAGCACGATACAAGCCATCTGTTCCCAGAGCACAACATGTCTGCAGCAACTACTCCAGATGAGCGATACTCAGGCATTTTCCACTCCGCTTTGCCAATGTCTGATTCACTTCCCAGCACACCAGCGGCGGTTCATCTTGATGGAGACGCAAAAATTCTCTTCCTTGCTGCGAGCTTATTCGAGTTCCATATTGACAGCACTCGCAAAGAAGGTGGTTATCCTTATTTGACCTACCAACCTGGCGAAGTACGTTAAAACTTTACTAACTTTTCATAACTCTGAAGCTAATTTCTATACAGGTTTTCGATGTCGTCGGAACCAAGGGTGAGCTCTGGCTCGCAAAAAATCAGGACGATCCTTCATGCACTGTCGGCTGGATCTGGGAGAAGCACTTTGCCCGCATCCTCCCAGAGCAGTATTAAAATCTTTACAATACTCACAACTCACCCCATCCTCGACTCGGCTCCTCCAGCGCATAACGAATTTCCTTTGCTCGACTATTCACGACATTACGCCGGCAGTTCGAGGCAGCAGTAGACTTACTCGCTCCACATAACCCCCGGCGCTATACATCGGCTTTTCATCTGTACAAATGACTTTTTCCTATGGCAAACACGGCGTCTTCACACTAGAGCAGCAAAGCGTAGCGGCGTTCATGGGCTCCTTTCGATTTTCCGTGGCGCCTCCCTTTGACCTGCTCTAATCTCCCATCCACGGATTTTTTTGGCGCGATGACAGGACTTTGCCTCCTCGTTTCTTCCCCTCTATCGACTCACAGAGTCCACGCAGCGGCGCAATGGGCGGCAAACAAAATTGGCGCTACTCGCGCTCCTACTTTGCTTCATGCCTGGCGTCCTGAATTTGTTTTCCCTTCTTTCACAGCATCACACTATTCCGACCAAAATTATCCCCCGTTCTGTGTGTTCTGAGGCTGGTTCTGGAGTTTTCACCTGAAGGCGAACGGACTGGATAGGGACGAAGTGTTTTGTATAAGTAATTTCTTTTCTTTTCTTTTCTTCTCGGTTCTTCTCTCGTAATCTCTGTCTGTAGAGACAAGAGATTTTAGCGAGCCGCTGAGGATATGCCACTGGACTTGGAGGTTAGTGGAGAGAGAGTTGATAGTGATTGCCGAGAGTTCAGAGCGAGATTTGCAAATATCAGAGATAACATTCACTCCCTGCGCGTGAGACCTTGATGTATACGCGATAAATTTGTTTTACGACTCGTGGTGGGAGATGGAAGTTGGAAGAGGTTTGAGGGAAGAAGAGTTTGCTGGAAAGGTATGTCAGCACTCAATTCGATCCAAAGCAATGGGAAGCTGACATTGAGAACTATTCTAGATTTCGCATCGTCTGTTCTGCTGCTCGCTCACTCGCTCTGCTGTCGCCTTTGTATAATCTTGCCTCCGTATTTGATGCTAATTGATGATGCCCACCAATGAACTCCCTGCTGACGCCACTAATGACAAAGATTCCATGTAGAGTCCTCCATCTTTGCTGCCTTCGCAACCGCCCTCCCTGCCTGCTTGGTGTTGCTGTTAATTTCTGAGCTGCTTGAGCTGCCCGCTTTTGTACCTTCGCCGACTTGAATATTACCATCGCCGTGGCCGTCTCTCGTCCTGCTTGGTGTTGTTGTTGATTTTCGAAGTGTTTGGGTTGCCTGCTTATTTGCCTTCCCCGACTTCAACTCCACCAACGCGACAGCTGTCTTCAGTCCTGCTTGATGCCATTGCTGATTCCCGGAGTGTCTGAGCTGCCTGCTCTTTTGCCTTCGCCAACTCGAATGTGATAATCTGGACGCTGTTGTTTCTGGTTCTGGCACAATGGCTTGATGTTCTTGCCATGTTCGTGGACCGAGCGATGCCCGTCGCGGAATGATTGTGGTGTCGCTGCCGCCGTTCGTGGTCCGCGTTCACTCAGCTTGTGTGCTTTGCCTCGCTCTATTTGGTTCGAATCGCACAGCTACATGGAATTGGATGATATTTCTGGGTCGACAGATGTGCGGTTGATGGTCGAGGATATTATCTTGTTTCCGGCTCAACGAGAGGAAAAATTTCAACGACTGGAAGATATTACCGCCTCGGCATACCACGATCCACGATCCGTTGCCATTCTTCTCCGTCTCGATCCCCGGACTGGGCTTGTCATGGAGGTTTGATTGCTCGGGGACCCTATGCTTCGGTGTCAGTCAGTTCCGGCATGTGGTGATGTTCAATTCATCACCCGATCCAACAGCCACCAGGTATTCAAGATGTCAACTCCTGAGTCTGGAAAGCAATCAGGTTTTCCTTCCAACGTCCAAGTCCCACCGTGGTCTCCAGGAATTCTGACTGCCAAGAAAGAAGATTTCGCCAATGGTGCTGCATTCTCGATAGACTTTGCAACAACTTGCATCGAGTTTGTGCCACCGAACATCTCTGCACGCCAGCTTGGTCTTGGTTCGATGTCGCAAGGCCTTTGCAGATGCCACTGTAGTCAGTATTATGCTGATGTATGGCTAGTTGTCGGCATCTTCTGTCAACTTCAAAGTTTGCTCAGGCCGTCGTTGCCGCAGGAGCCGGGTGTTGCGTAGATGTACACACTGCCGTTCTGATGCAATTGGGAGGGTTTCGATGCTGCTGGTGAGGCTCCGCGCATGACGCAGATGGCTTGGAAAGTCTCATCATCATTGAGAGGCTTTCTGGCGACATTGATTGAAAGATTGCCAGGGCTTTCGGGATATGGTACTGGGATGGAAGGTCTCATTGAAAAACGGTGGTACCAGTGCTCCTGGCAAGAAAAGACTGGATGTGCCAAATATCTTCCGGTCTTTTGGTAGCTTTGAGTACACTGAATTAGCCTACGTGGTATGCGTCTTTAGGGGGCGCCAGTCCATACATCTGAGGGGCGCCAGGTGAGTTCATGGAGCAGCGAGGCCAGGTGTGTCTTCGCATGCACTGCCAGTCCAATCGGAGGTCTGATAGGAGGGATGCAGAGCCGTTCCAGAGGCTTACCCGTTTGTCAGACTGTTATATGAGGCTCGGAAGGCTGGTTCATATGGACTCACACTCGCGTTCTAGATCCAGTCGCCCTGTTGTTATGGCCACTCGCCAGGTAAGGGGTCAAAGCTCCCTACAACAAGATAAATAGCTTCGCGGCTTGCTTTTACCTTCTCTCTCCTTCACTCAACAACATCAGCGCAACATACTGCGCTCCTTCTCCGTCTTCTCCTTACTTCACCATTCCACCTCATCCTACATCTCGTCATGACGGCACCGCTTCCTCAAAAGGCGAGGCTCGCCAAGATGAAGCGATTCTTCCCTGACAGAGTCACCAATGGCTCCGCCGCCAAGGCCCGCGTGGTATATATCTAGCCCAGTTTATCACTTTTACTCACAGTCATACTGACATTATCTCACTCAGGACTGCTCCGCTCAGGACAGTTACTCCAGCGAGGAGGAAGATGCTCTCACTGTGACCGAATCTGACGTGAGTGAGTCTTCTAGAGGCAGGCTCATTGATCAAGGCCCATTGGCAGCAATGAACGGGGTCAACCAAGCCATGGCCCAAATGAGTCTCAATGAGTACAGCGTTATCTACAATCCTACCGACCCAACCAATGCTCGTCGCACTGTCATGATTCCAAACTTGATCCTCGGAGTCAATCCATGGACCGTCTTCCAGCCCATGATTGAACCCGACACCATCCGCATCATCCACTGGGCGCGCACTTCGAGACTGAAGTTCCGAGGCAAGGACGGAAAGGCGGAGGTCTATGGTTGCGACACGGTTAGGATTCACTTCAAGCACGCTCGCGATGCTATTACCTTCTACGAGAAAGTCAATGCCTACGGCGCCATCTACATGCCAGGCGCAACCAACCCGCGTTTCTAGATGGAGATGCTCAACTGATTTGGAGAGGCGGAAATAAACATCAATGGTGCTAGGATCCTGGAATGATTTTTGATGGAAGGTTGCCAGGGTTTTCAAAGATGCGAAATGGATATTCGATGATGGAAATGGTCTGGAATGGATCTAGTCTTCCGGCAACATCTTTTTCTGAGATTACTGGGAATTATAAGAGCATCCAATAGGCCATCATTTCATTGTATGAGATGATTTTCGATTATGCGATGTTTTCTTGCTTTCAGCGAGTCAGATTTGTGATTGTGCTATTAGTACATGGTTCTTATGAGTGAGTCACACATGTCTTATAAAATAATACAAGGCATCGATTCTTGGTGGATTGAATCTCAACTCCGTATACGAGAGAAGTAGTCAGGTGATCGATCGTAGAGGTACAATCTATGCCTTGCTACTATCTCATCATATTCTCGGGCGATAGATAAAAGTCATAATCCAAGCAAACAGCGAAACCAGCGTTTCTCAAAATTTAAATCTACAGTCTCTGCGTTTCGATCAACATGTGTCATCATCGAGCGACGAGCTCGTAAAGCGAAGTAACTTGATAAGCTCAAGGATTTTTTATGAATCTTGTAGGGATATCTACTCTGTGGAGATAACATGTGGTCCTTTCGCTAGACAGAAAAGTTTCATCTTCATCTAGCTATTTTGCTTTTTCCTTGTAGTGAGTAAATAATCCAAACATATGTCCATTTCCTGGAATCTATCTGAATGGATTGCTCATATCGTTATCTTCTAAAACTGTTGTCTCGAGAAATCACTACACCAAATATTTTACTCAATCCTTTCAGAAACCTGTTATTGAGTCTTTCAAGCAACAGCACCTCTGCCTCCAATCTTAGCCAAAGCATCCCTCTGCTCCTGCGACAACTTAACCTCGGGCAAAGGCAACTTCCCCCTGCCTCCAACCGGTTTATCCATAAACCCTATCTCAACCAGGTAACTCAATGATCTACCCACAAGCTCAACGGTAACATGATCAGCGACCTCAGTCGATGGTCGAACCTTTGCGTCTTCCGTCAAAACGGCCTTGACATTGGCATTGTCCAGTGGAGGACTCCTAGAATCATTGGGTAAATCCGTGACAGCGAGGTGGTAGAGAGGGAGTAAAGCATGTTCAGAGCGTTTGGCGTCGATGGTCGTTTTGACATAATCTTCCAAGACGTAGGTCCAGCCATCGTATTCAGTTTTCCCGACTCTGTAACCGTAGGCCGACAAAGCGCCCAAGTAATTGGTGTATGTGATTGTCCGAGCTGTGGCGTTGAGAACACACATATCTGGCGGTGGGGAAGAGGCGGCTGCAATGCAGATTCGGGCGACACCGTCGACGGGCATGCAATTTATGTAGTTGTCGTCTCCGAGATCGGGGTAGAGATGGATCTGGTCACATCCTTTGAGGATCCGGACTAGGAAATCGTCGGTTACTGTTGTGCCTAGCTTGCTTTCGGCGGTTACGTAGCCGGGACGGATGATGGCGCCTCGTAATCCTTTCTTGCCGGCGTCACGAAGGAGTCCTTCGCAAACCCTGCAGGATGGTGTTAGTAAGTTGCCGTGGCGTATGCTGGGATGCGAACCTACCATTTGGATTGTCCATAACCAGTGTGAAGTCCCTGCTCACTTCCGATGAGCTCATCCGACTCAGGCAGAGGGGCCAGGTTCTTTCCCTTCAAGAAGTGATCTGTGTCGAGTACAGAAGTTGAACTAATGAAGATCATCTCTTTAGCTTTGCCGACACTGCACAGTTTAAGCAGTTCCACAGTGGAGACGACATTAGAGGCTCGCAGAGTCGAGTAGTCTAGCACCCAATGTACACGTGCGCCATTGTGGATGATCACATCAACGTCTCCCGTCAGATTGGCCCAATCACTCTTTTCAATGCCCAACTTCGGCTTCTCAAGATCGCCTACCACACACTCGACACGATCGTCACACTCCAAGCCGTATGCTTGGCACGTGTTCTTGACCCTGTCGAGACCTTCTTGAGCGCTCTTCGCTCTCACATGGACGATGATCCTACCAAATCTTGCTTTGTCTTGGCACAGTTGGTGAATGACATGACTTCCAAGGAAACCAGTTCCACCGGTAATGAAGACGGTCTTTGGCGAGGAGGAAGCCCCTGTTGTTTGGAATCTGGCTGGGAGTTCCTCAGAAAGCTTCTTCCGATCGCTCGAGTAGAAGAACTCAGACTGTTTGGGTACGCTGTCGTCGGCATTCATCTCAAGACCCAGAGGGTCCTGTAACCGCTCGATCTCGGACGCAAATCCTCTCAACGTCGGACTCTGGAAAAGAGCCCCAAGAGAAAGATTGACTCCTGAAAATTCAGTGCGAAGATCGAGCAGCACGTATTGGGCAATCAAAGAATGACCTCCAAGATCGAAGAAATTGTCTTCCGGGCCCACCGTTCTTGCCGAAACCACATTCGAAAGGTGCTTCGCCCAGACCTTTGCAATCTTTTTCTCGGTGTCGCTGAGCGCAGTTTGATCGTAAGATGGCCGCCTCATCGAGCTTCGGAGTTCTCCTGGTTCTGGGAATGGTAGTACTCGCTTGTCGACTTTTCCGTTCGGATTCAACGGCATAGAAATCAGAGGTATGAAAACAGTAGGGACGGCGTATGCAGGCAGCTTGGTCTTGAGATAATCTCTGATGTCGTTCCGGAGTGTCTCAAATGTACGCAAGAGTGTGGCCATTGAGTTGTCTTGGGGAGGGGCCAAAAGACTCTTGCCTTGCTTCTGCTGCCACTCTTCCCAGCTCTTGATCTCTGGCACAAAGTATGAAACCAGATTTGGTTCCTCATCCTTATCTCGACGGACCAGGGTGACGTTCTCTCTGATCAAAGGATGTCGTGATAAATGTGTGTCAATCTCTCCAAGCTGCGATACTGTTAGTTTGCAAAGGGAGCGCTCGTGCGACCAAGATTGTATACCTCTATTCGGAAACCACGGATCTTGACTTGGTCATCGACTCGTCCAACCATCGCTACGTTACCATCTTCCATGTATTTGCCCAGGTCTCCACTTCGGTAAAGACGATCACGGATCTTGAAATCCTTCCGCCAAGGCTCGCTGCCGTTTGCGGCAGACTTTCCGTGCCATGAATCTGTAAACCAGTCTGGCGCAACGAGATTAGCCAAAGCTCTCCTTCAAATCATTTTGACGGAGTCTTACTTGTCACGAATTTCTGTTCATTAAGCTCCGGTAATCCTCTGTAGCCACCAGCAAGACCACCTGCTCTGACGTAGACTTCCCCAACCTCGTTGGTTTGGCAGATTTTGTTTCTATCTTCACGATTCACAACTAAAAGCTGGACATCCTGCATACCTTTGCCTGCAGGTATCACGTCTGGCATGCTATCCATGAAAGCTGGATCTGAGGTCCGACTGGGTAGTTCGTAATAACTAACTGATCTTTGTGTTTCTGTTGTGCCATACATGTTGATGATGTTGACATTGGGAGCCAAGTTTTGGAGCTTCTGACAATCTCTCTTCAGGAGCAGATCGCCAACGAAGAACACACGACGAAGACTGGGGATTTGACATGTTGCGCCTCCAATCAATATCTACCCAAAACAGTGTCAGCTTTCACCAGTCTTTCATATAAATCCATCACATACCTGGCCCATAGCAGGCGTCAAATGAGAGACTGTTGCTTCTTCTCTTTGACACCATTCAGCCAAAGCTTGGTGCATGATGTATTCCTTTGGAGGCACGAGAAGGGTCGCTCCAAGGAAGAGTGGAGTAAAGACATCTCGCTGAATTGGGTCGTGAGCGATCCCCGAAAGCATCGTGAAACGATCATTCTCCGTCAATTTAAACTGCTGTGACATCCATGGAAAGTACTTTGGCAGAGAGTAATGTCGACCGGATACACCTTTTGGACGGCCTTCAGAACCACTTGTGAAACTGAGCGTCGGAGCGTCATCAGGTCCAATTTCGACATTCGGCGATGCCTTTGCATCTGCGCGGGCAGAAGCAAATGTGTCTTGCCCGTTTTCAACCTTTCCAGAAAGCAAAGTACCGTCATCCTGAAGCATAAGTCCAGGAATTTCCGTGCGTAAGTCTAGCTTTGAGCGGATAAAATCTCGGACTTGATCGGAAAGATGACCTGCCTCCTCCACAGTCTTCTGAATTACCACCAATGCTCGTGGCTGGGCAACATCTAGGTATATGACTTGACGATCTGCCGGATAGAGAGGATCCTAAGATTGCGTCAGTTTCGTGATCTTATGATTGAACAACGATGGTTTTGGTGACAGGCTGTATCAAGATCATTCCATGCAAAGTTCCTTGTCTGGGTCCTGGCATACGAATTTCCACGACTGCTAGAAGCCTTGAAATGTCGACCTGTTATTAGGCCTTTGATCTTGAGTCCATGCGATGAATCGGTCCGCGTACCATCCCGCATACCATCAATTCCAATCATACTCACAATAACCGAGAACGCTGCACCAGCTTTCAAGATGCCCATAATAGCCACGACGAGATCGACGCCTGGGGAAAGTCAGATTTGGTCTTGAATTTGGCTCTCCGTTCTCCGTCAATTAATGGATAGAGACGATGTCGTTTGATGTGTGGGCCCTTTTTGACATACCTCTGTAGGCATAGGTCATCACTATCTCGCCCTTAGAGATGCCATTCTTGAGCAACTCATTGGCTAGAATATTCGATGCTTCCTGAATCTGCCTGTAGGTCTAATACCACCTTGTCAGTCATTATTTGATACAAAGACAGGGCCACGCTCTCACAAATTCTCTCCTAGGTGACGTGCTCGAGGCGGTCTCAATCACGCAAATTCGATCGGGATGCTTATCGACATTTTTGTCGAAGATGGAATTGATTGTTCCACCAAAGTCGTCCTACTACTGCATTAGCATAGCTTCCATGGGGGCATTTTGGGTGACCTGGATTTACCCAATGCAGATCTGCTGTGGGATCGGGCAGGTCAGCCATGGTGAGTATGTAGTGACGAAGCTGATAAAGAAGTTAATGACTAGGATATGAGGTCTGAGAATGAATGATAGACCATATGGAGGGAAGGGTGACTCTGATGTGAATTTTCTGTCCCGTATTGCGCTAGCCGATCTCGGACCCTCGGGTCAGTTTGCACTTTCTTTTGACGAACAACAAACTCCAAGGATATCACTTCACCAAGACTTCACGGACGGGTTAGGAGCTCGTTCTTACTGCTGGAATGAAGAGAGGCGCCTAGGGTCAAGATCGAGGTACCGAAAAGAGCTTGGGAACTCTTCTCAGGGGCTGATTTGAAGCCACTATTCCTCACGCCTGCTCCAAGACTTGATTCGGATTCTTCAACTGATCGGGAAAGAAGAGATTGCTCTGCTAAACAGCCCCATATAGGAGAACAACCCAGACCTCATTTGTCATTTCATCCAAGTATGTCACATGACTGTTCATGGATCCTTCAACCTGAATAAGCTCGTGTAGTCCTGGGTCCTTGGACTGCAAGGAAAACAATCTCATCAATTGCTTGGACAGGCCCTCGTAACAGCGATTTGTGGAGGTCGTGAACGGTGCTAACTTCTGCTCAAGAACTCCCTCCAACAACCAGTCAAACCCTCAAACCATCAAAATGGTTCTCGAGGCGATCAAATACAAGCGAGGCTCTCTCCTCATCCTCGATCAACTGCAACTCCCATACACAACCCACTTCGATGAAATCCACAACTCTACAGACGCATGGCACGCCATCAAAGAAATGCGCACTCGTGGCGCACCCGCAATCGCTATCGTCGCAGCTTTGGCACTAGCAGTCGAGCTCACGAATTCATCGCTATCATCAGTGCCCGAAGAAGTGGCTGAGTTTATAATCGAGAAATTGGAATATCTCGTTACTTCCAGGCCAACAGCAGTGAATCTTGCCGATGCGGCCGCAAAGCTGAGGAAGGCAGTTGCGGAGGCTAGTAAAAAGGGAGAAGACGTGAGAGAAGTTTATGTGACTGCTGCGGAAAAGATGTTGGTCGACGATGTTTCTGACAACGAGGGTATTGGAAAACATGGCGCCGAGTGGATCATCAAGAACGCGAAATACTCAGGGGAAAGGGGCGTCAGCGTGCTAACACATTGTAATACTGGGTAATCACATCCTCCGTATCCTCAATGTTATTATGACCTAACAAGTTTACAGATCTCTCGCAACAGCAGGCTACGGCACAGCTCTAGGCGTAATCCGCTCCCTCCACTCTTCAGGCTCTTTGCACCACGCATTCTGCACGGAAACCCGCCCCTACAACCAAGGGTCCCGCCTCACAGCCTTCGAACTCGTCCACGACAACATCCCAGCAACTCTAATCACAGACTCCATGGCCTCAGCTCTTCTAAAACTCAAAGGCCCCAGTGAAAGAATAGCCGCCATCGTTGTCGGCGCCGATAGAGTCGCTGCAAATGGCGATACTGCAAACAAAATCGGCACATATCAACTTGTGAGTCATCTTATGTACTTCCTTACTCCCTTTCTCTCTCGTTTCGTTTTTCATCATCAATCTTGCGGAGACTGAACATGTACATAGGCAATAACAGCAAGATATCACAACATCAAATTCCTCGTCGCAGCGCCACGGACAACCATCGATCTCAAAACACCCAATGGCGACGCCATCGTCATTGAAGAGCGCGCAGGCAAAGAAATGACCTTTATCAAAGGTCCAAAATACGACGGTCTGGTTTTAAACAAAGATGTCGTGGAAACGGTTGCGATTGCCGCCGAGGGGATCAACGTATGGAATCCCGCCTTCGACGTCACCCCCGCCGAACTCATCGATGGTATCATAACCGAGATTGGAGTTTCCGAGAAGGATGAGAGCGGGTACTTTGATTTACAAACGTTGTTTGAAGGGGAAGGGGGATTGGGCATCAAGCCAACGACCATTGGAGGATTGTAAATCGATGGGCTACCAGTTGAGCACAAATTCGATATACAGGTATATTCTCATGAAAGTCCCCCAATTCACCAAGATGCTTGCGCTACTGTACAATGACAACCACCTCGCCACTTGTACTGCTTTTCAATATCCGCCAAGCGAACTTCGTGATCCAACTGCTGTCAACATCGAGACGGCGTCTTTCCGTTCCATGAAATCTCACTCCCAAAAGCCCAGCCAAGGAAAAGAAAGAGAGCACTATTTATGTGCCGAACCTAACTCTTTAAATCCAATCCCAACTTAATGCAACGCATGCTCTTCAGGGAAAGAAAGAAAATCACAGCGTAACCTACCCCTCCATACCCAAGCTCAATGTGAGAAGACACCTCCTTTCCACTCGGAAAATCCTATCCACTTCCAAAAATATGGCGAAACAACGACCATTCTAATATCTACAAACCATCCTTCAATACCAACCATCGAAACCCAGTTCCACTTTCATCAATGACAAGCCCAATATCAGGCGCCCCCACGAGTACAAATCCAACAATCACCGAAAAGTACCATACATCGAACCAACATCTGACTTTGAAGATTCATAAACATCATGCTGCTGTATTGCTACATAGGGTATCGAGTTCGCGCACGAAGAGCTTAGGTATATCGAAAACCTCTTCTCTTCCGCTTTTCATTCCAGGACAAAATCATCCAACGCCAATCATATGCAAAATCACCAATCTCAATAAGTCCACATCTTCTCAGAACAACTGGACCTACACATACTTCTCCTCACCTCACCCTTTCTCTTTCAAACCCATCTAGCACTCAGAGGCAGTCAAAAAGGATATCTCCCACCCCAACCGCACCTTCCGCCTACCCAACAAACTCATCACTAACCAAACTCTCCCAAGCCTTGCCACTATCCCAAACCCTCCTCATCAACCGCCCCGCCCTGCCCATATGCGTCATCCCAAAACTCTCAACACTGCTCAGCCTCTCCATGATCCTCTCCCTTTGTCCTGGATCCCTAGCATGACAACCCGCCGTAAACAGCGGGAACAGAATATTAGCCTCCGCCGTACTACCCGGACGGATCTTGTAAAGCGCGCCCACAATCTCTCGAACCGCCGTTTGCACCTCCACATCTTGGAGTGGAATATTGAGGATGCGGCGGTCGATTTGAATCAGGCCCGCCCAGTGGAACATGTCATTGCAGGCAATGATTTCGAGCGAGTCCCAACCAATTTCGTTGGCGCTGTCCGCGGGGGAGCGGTAAGGACAAGGTTTGTATACGTGTTCTCTTGCTTCTCGGAGATCGTGTTTGAGTTGTTCTGCTTGGGCAACGATGTTTGGTTGGGGACGCCAACTATCTTGGACATCGCCGTTAGCATCGAGTCGATCGATCTCAACCTGTTTTGCTAGCTCGGCAACTCGAGCTAGGATCTTGACACAGCGAGTGGTGAAGCCCATCAGACAGTCAATTTGGAAATCGCCTTCATCGGTATCGTCGTCGTCGGCCCAGTAATTTGAGCTAAGTGGTTTGTCGATTTTTCGACCGCTGAGACTGCCCATGACATCGAGGTAAGCAAACCATCGGCTAAGGAAATACGAGACTTTGTCTTCTCGGTGCAACGGTCTTGGGCCGCCTCTTGCGATTGTCATTTGTCGTGCCATTGAAAGGTGATCCCGCCATGGGATGTTCACTTCAAAAGCGTTGGGTGAAAGAATTTCTAAAGAGGCCAGCATGATGGCCGTCGCCAAAGCCTCGATTGTAACAGGATCAGTTCCCATCAAAGCACGTCTCAGCTTGGGAAATAAATCCTTGACCCACATAGCGATGCGATTTGCAGGTTCTGGGTGGTTGAGCAACCTCGCCCTATGACTTGCCGAGTATGCGAGGAGAAGATTCAGCAAATCAGGATCTCTCAGGGCCACTATTGCGACGAATCAGTGTCTCAATCCTTTGCAGATCATTGAAAAACCTACTCTGCGGCAATACCACACGAAACGGATTCATATCGCAATCATGCGGAACCAAAATCCTCGCCGTATGATTGAGGAAATGATGAAAATAAAGCAAATTCATCCCATTCTCCAAAAGCTGCGGCGGTAGAGGTTCAAGATCCTGCGGTATCTTAATCGCAACCGGTTTCGCATAATACCCACCAGGCTCAAAAGCCATATCCCGCGAACGTTGCCCAAATTCGGCGGCAAAATCATTGATAGGGAAGCCCGGGTCATCGTTGCATGTGTCTTCGCGCGAAACAGGTGGACTGACAATCATGATTGCGTCTGCATCATTATTCCTTGGCGTATCAAAATCGCGTCTGCCCAAATCGTAGCCATATGTCGTTGTTCGTTCCAGATTGCTAGTGATGGGATACTGCCTGATGGATGACCTATACACGGGCTTGGGCTCTTCGTCCGGATCGTTGATTAGTGAAGCCACAGAAAGCCTGCGCAAATCTGGCGGATCTTGAGCAAGCGTAGCATTATATTGATGCAAGGGTGTGATTGTAGATCTTGAGCCATGCCGCAACTGCTCTTCCGATGACGCTATTGACGAGCCGGGTGTGAGAGGAGAGCTTTGATATGGGCTGTATGGTGCCAGGAAATCCAGATTTGGTGATCGTACGTTTGATACTATTGATCTTGCGTCGGATGCAGAGAGGGTTTCGGTTGGTAATCCATGTGGACTGCCAGACATTGGCGATCCTTCGCCAAAATTGCCCACCCTCATACGCTTTGCCCGATGGTCCAGCATCGAAGGTGGTTCCTCGCTATGCGTATGGGCTCGAGTCGGCGGAGAGGAGAGACCCCGGAAGGGAGGCAGCATATTAGCTGGGGAATCGTGAGAACCTAGACTGGTGTCTCCAGAATAAGCAGGACTGGCATCCGAGACGGAAGGCGAGGGGTACTCGTTGATCGGTCTGAAGGTAAAAAGACGGTGCTCAGAGCTTGGGGCAGACGTGATGTTTGCTCTGGGTGATGGCGAAGGCATAGCAGGTGTCATGCCGACCGACGGGCCCGTCTGTGTGTTTGGAAGCACCAGATATCCATGTCCGCCTTCATGTCCAAATGTATGTAGAGATTTCGACTGGCTATGTCCAAACGGCTTCGTAAGATGCGGGTCGATTTGCAGCGGGGAATGGGAGGACGAGGGAGTAAGGTTTGAATGCGACCTGGCATGGCGTATCTCATTCTTGGCTTTCGGCGAGATGGCAAAGGTAGATCTCAAGGGCGATGGAGTTTTCGTCGAATGTCCAGTCAAGGCCTCTGGTGTCGGAAAGACGATAGTCGAGGGAGCCGGCGAGTGGAATTGAAAAGCAGCCTCGTTCTTGTCCTTGATCCTGCCGCCCCAATTCAGGCGTATGGAGTAGTCGCAAGTTTCTCCCTGTCGATCGCAGTTCAGACAGCGCGGTTTCTCCTCTCCGCATTTCACCTTGCGCGCTTTGCAGGGCCTATCGGTGGCAGATTAGCTGCTAGTATGCAAATCAGTGCCTGAGTGCACCATGTATCTATGCCTCACCAGCAGCCAGTCCTGCTTCTCTTTTTGGGCTCGGGCGCACCTTGTTTCTTAGGCCGTGGCATGCTAGGAGGTACGAGTAGGCCGGGAGGTTGGAGTATTCTGCCAGTAGCGATCGTCTGCAGGTCGATCCAGAATGCCAGGCGAGGGTTGTGAGTTGGTGTAGGAGGATATAAACCATAAACCCCCATATCGTGAATGAGGGCAGCGAGAGCGAGTGCCAGTAGGAGCCCGAGTAGTTCATCTCGGCCCCTCTTCTTGGTGAAGATGCAGCCACAAACTCAAACCAGACCAACAAGGTTGACGATAAGCTACACAGCAGAACTAGTTCTAGTCGGTCCGAGGTCAGCCAGTGAGAGGCCGCCGTGCGAAGACGGTTGGTGCATCTCGTAATTTACATGGTTTACATAGTTACTGTACATCGTATTGATCCATTACCGAGATTGGACTTGTGCACATCTACTATGTATGGTACGCAATCCATATCTCCATCCCGTGATGTTTACCATGTATCCTTCCCTTCGTACCTTGTCGTTGCCGCCAACTGCCAGGGACTGACATGGTCGACTACCCAGACCCCATTTACTGTGGTACATGGCTGCCAAGCCTCGCCACGAAACACGCCGTACCAGTCTCGTCTTCACCAAGATAATCCGGTCCCGGTGAATGGCCAGATTTCGTCCAACTGCGACCAGTCAAGATCGGCGCCTTGCATTGCGAAGTCGTCCAACGGCAGGTTTCCCATGCTCTGCATCTGCATATCAGGAGTCTGTCACCATCAATCAGTACACAGCCCTCTCCAACATGGTCTCTTCGGCTCTTACCGTCAGAAGATTCCCGGTGGGTCCAGCAAGGGAAGCAAGAGCTCCGGCTGCCGTGTGCTCATTCAGCGTTACCTCCTGTGCCGAGATCACCTTGTGGAACAACTTTGTAAGACGATCCACCATACCCTGAACGTGAACACTGAGATCGTGTGGTGCAAAGGCCGATTCGAGCATTCCGTAACCTGATACCAGGAACCACAGCTGCCCGTAGTGCTCACCGAGCCGCAGGATTTTTTCTTCTAGTAAAGCTATGCCTCGCTCCACCTTATTCGAGTAGTGTTGACCGACACTTTGCATGAAAATATCGCCTGGAGAACTTGTCAGTTTGCGGCCTGAGTGACAAGAGAGGGCTTGGCTAACTCTTCAATGACCCCCAAAGAACCATATTGTGGCACATCGCCATGCATGCCCTAAACACATCGTCTCGGAGGACGTTGAGAGTATGTAGACCGCTTTCCGCTAGCTTCAGATGCAATTCAAGAATCCGACTCGCATTATTGACACACATCATCTTGGAATACTTGTAACGTGGGTTCGTGCCAACTCGTCTCGCAAACGGTATGTGTAGAGTTAGCTGAAATTGTCGCAATTGAATGTCGAGCAGAACCGCTGGCACCGTCGCAACATTCTCGGAATCTAAAGCAGAATGCACCCATTTGGGTTGTGATTCAAGCGCCTTGGTAATTCGCTCATCGTAGGAAAGAAGGTCATCGTAGGAAAGACGAGCTGAAGTATTGTTAATGAGATCATTTAGTGTAACTCGTAATTGCAAACTCTCATTCGACAAGCGCAGATATGAGGATGATGTGAAGGTCTCTCTTGTCTGTGGACCAGGGAGAGAAGGAGACTCGGCCTCAAACTCCTCATCGCTGAGATTCGACGGGATACCGCAATCGGCAATCAACACTGTACGTGAAGATGGCAGACCTCGGTCGAAGCTTACTTGTAACTCAAGCTCCACCATGGTCGCCCAGATTCGCCGTCTCATCTCGCGTTCGTAAGCCGAATTCTGTTGCTTGTGTGGTCCGCTTCCGGGCTTCTCGTTCAGAAAGATTTTGTCAATCTTGGTCGGGTCCTGGTGCAAGCCAGTCGCTAGGCCGAAATTCAACAGAGCGGTGGCATTTTCCCACATCTGTTTCGACTTGTTGCAGTTGATCAGCTTCGCAAGATAGAGCAAGATCCTGATTTGAAACGCCTCTATCGTCAAATGCTTTCTACTTTGACGACTGAGCCAGCTTTCGCATGCATCGATCCACTCCATAGCTTGCTCCCTTCCGGTAGAACTGAGGCCATGGTAAGTGTTATGAGCTGGCGATTGTGGTCCAAGACAACGAACGATTGACAAGATGAGCAGTACGATTGCAGTAAAGGATTCGTCGGTACTAGTCGGGTTCTGCCAGAACGCTTGGTACTGTGAAATGAATGTTGGGCGATGAAGCACGCGGTATGTGTTTTCCATGAGATCCCAGTATAACTCTACATGTTGATCCACCTTCTGTTTGCTAGGAAAATGCCCGAAAAGGCTGATTACCGGAGATATCGGTGCAAGTTTCTTCTCTTTACGTACTCGCTTCCTGATACTCTCAGCTTCTTGTCGTACCTTCGAAAGAGCACCGCTGCGAACGGTTGGGTCACTCAAGTAGATCTTAAACTCTGGGTACTGGGATGGTGAGCATTATCCTGAACTTCGATTTGAATATAATTGACAGAATCAGAGACGTGTCACCCAAGGATGTACCTACAAATTTCAGAATCAAGTGAGAGTCGAGGATGGCACTCATGGGCGATGACGGGCCATAGAATTGAGTCTTGAAACCTTTGCCTCGAAACACAAAAGCATCCTCGCCTCCAATGGCAACTGTATCAGGAGGTCCACGGTTCTCTTCCATATCTGAAAGAAGGTGGTCGTCAAATTGACCACTTAAAGATCTCATCTTGTCGATAGCTTGAAGTTGTCCGGTACGATGTTCAAAAGAGGAAGAAACAGGTTCTGAACGAGCCAATCGAGCTTCCAAGGTTGCGATACGTTCCGCCTGCCGCTGTATGATAGAGTACACATCTTCATGTGGGACCGATTGGTGGGACGAATGGAAGCCATTTTGGTATGTCGAATCATCATATCTAGGTCTTTGCGATGCCGGAGGGCCCAATCTGCCAGAGTTAGTATCTATCACTTTACGTGGATGAAGGTGATGAAATTTAGCAATTGAAAGGAGTTACACGCTGGGCTACCAAGCCAATGCCTCCGATCTCTAGCAACAGCAACTAAAGCTACCATTGGCTTGAAAGTTTCCTAATCCGAGATTGTTTCAGGTGATTTTCAAAATCACATTGCCAGACATTATCATATCAGTCCCTCGCCAAAGATTGTGTATGAATTACCAGCTGGTGTCGAAGGGTAGTGAGGTAACGGCTTTTTTGAGACGCACTCTTCTGGAGATAGAAATAGTGAACTTACTGACCACCCATCACCGAACCATTCTCTCCACTATAACCAGCTGGGGCCGTGTCGTAAACACAGGTTGAAGCATTGCCGGAGTCGCGACAGCGTCCACAGACCGGAAATGATCTATCACAGCGGAGCTTTCTGCGTCGACAGTCGTAGCAGGCGAAGGTTCGACGTTTTCGTTTCCGACCCGATGCCGATTCCAATGGTTCCGGGGACTCAGATTGGTGGTTTGAAGCTGGAGAAGCCATTTCATTTTCCGTGATAGTTGTGGTTCGGACAAAGGTTTCGGGGTTATCGGTCATGGTCCGGGTTGTAATGCATTCTTTAAGGCTGAAGTGGTAGAGATCTCCATGGATTCTAGTGCATTGACCTGTTATTTCAATGAACGGCCTAAGCACATCTTCATACCCTGATCAGATCAAGAAGATCATACGAGGAAAAGTTACGGAGCGTGGAGGTACCATAGTAGGAGGTAGTCAACCTGAGTCAGCATCGATACCTCGGCAACGATAACAAGGCATGAGTTCCGTCCTCAGGCTCCGACGCTAGCAGGTCCTGCCAACTCGAATCTCTGCTCAGAAAATTTCCTTCCCCAATCATTCGCAAGTCGTCCTCTCAGCACTTCACCAAACTTTCCCAAGAAGGAGCTGGTTTGGACCATCTGTTGATCTTGACTTTGCCAGAACAATCGATGTTCGCTCTGTTTGAACCCCCTATGATCCATGAATTGACTGGACGGGTATAGAAGCAGCGGCACATACTCCATTTTCTAAACCATCTTTCATTTCAAGCTTACCTTGTTTTGGCTCTTGATGCCTTCGATAATGTCTGGTGTATTCCACGCACATGCATTGGACTTCCATTTGCTTAAGAGAGCCTATCGTCGGGATGGGCTCTCTGTTTGCCATGGACTCCTTTTCTTCGCCTTTCATGACGTTGATGGACAACGAAAGTATAGCTTGACCCCATGATTAGGCTTATTTAGATGGGATCACCTCGGAGAAACAGCGATTAGAGAAGTAGGAAGGATGTCCGATGAATGGGATCTCAGCGAATAGGTTTTCTTACACTCTCAGGACTAGCATTGTGCAGTGTTTGCTGTACTTCGACCTGACTTATCAAACCTGACCTCTGCCTTAGCCCGGTGGTGGGTAGTCTTCCATTGCACTTTCCTCATAACAACGTGGGCTATGCATCACCTGGACTTCACTTAGGTTCATAAATATTCCACTTTCCCATACCCTTATTTCAACACCGAACAGTTACTCTTTGTTACCGATTCACAAGCACGCAAACAAACAACATGTTGCTCGCCAATCTCATCGCTCTCATGGCTTTAGTCGTCACCCAGGTCACCTCAGCCGCCATCGCCGATACCACAGAGCTCATTATCATCCGAGGCGACCGTCTTCCTGTCATGCCAAAAGGGTCTCTGTCGGCAGCCGACGCCCCTCACGGAGACTGCGAGTATAGCGGCATCATACCGGGCGTTTGGTACTCTCCTTCCACCCTCCCAAAGGCCCAAGATGTTATCCAGATCCAGAGCAGTCGGCGTAGGGTTCAGTGCCGTCGTTTCTATAGTCCCTGGTGCATCCGTTTCTTGCTTTTTTGCATGGGCGCCACTAAACCATATCGAATATCAGCTACGATTAAAGAGAGTTGGGAATAGGAAGGGGATTTAGGTTTATAACGTACGGGAATGCATTTTTGTCTTTCACCAGTTGGTTGCTGTGTTATAGGGTCTATTGTCGCGCAGACGCCGTATTCAACACCGTTGTATTTATAACCCGATTGTAAGCATTGTGTCTAAGCGGTTTGTTAGAATTATCTTATTTAGCCTGCTTTTATTATCCGACTCCTTAGTGTGAGGCTCAGATTTTAATCTTGCTTGTTAATAACGCTGCAGAAGAATACTCTTGTCGAACTAAGGGAGTTAGATAGTAGTAATAGTGGTACTCACCCATTTGCCGGGAGTAGTAACAGCAGTACCAGCAGTAGCGCTACCAGCAAGGAAGAGGGTAGTAATAACTTCAATCCTCATCATGATGATGTTATCGATTGCGAGTTAAAGAGCAGCTTCGACGGTACCCGCTGTGATTCGAAGGTGTATATGTATACCTTACGTCTGATATGTCGCCAGGATTTTTTGACCGCTGTATACTATACTGTATACAGTATAGTGTATTCCTGGGCTACTACTATATATAGGAACACGTCCTCCTCCTCCTCACAGAAAACAAACTATATATAGTGATTACAGGAAAGACGTGGACACTTGGCACGAATATATCAATTACTCTGAAACCCCCCCTGAGATACCCACTAATTACCGGCATCCACGACGAGCGAAGGGCCGCGATGCCCGCGGTCGTAGCTGGGCAATTAAACGTTAAATCTGCCCCCTGCAGTGGCCAATGCACTCATCTAAATGAAGCCGCCGTTGCAGCTTATTCAGCGTATTCTTGGTGTATCAATCCTTCATCTACGTCACCAGTTTAAGGCCACCTTGAAGCCATGCTTGAAGCCATTTTTGAAGCTATTTTTAAAGCTGTATACACCAGATTTTGAAGTCACAATGCGACATCAGGAACTTACGAGAGACGAGCGATTCCAAGTCATTACCCTCCACCGTGCTGGCCTGGGAGGAAGCTATTACACCAGATTTTCTGTGGGAGACTCTCTGTACAATACCTCAAAGGTGTCAGGACGTGATTCAGGCGGGGGGTACCACACCAAATGGTGATAGTAGTAACTGTGTATTCTAGATAGCCAATTAGATGTTGCTGATTCAGCTGTACGAAACACCAAAAATGAGAGATCCACGGCTTAATTTGAGCTCCAAGGATGGCTGCATTGTGGGGCAGAACTAACGTTTAATTGCCCGGCTACCACAGGGCCGCGGCCGCCCGCGGACGCCCGTACAACCCAGATAGAAACCTGGCCAGCAAAGTAGGCCTATGCGTGGTCCCCGGCCTGAACTATCCAGACGGCTTTCCAATCGACGGCCTCCTCTGTGACATTCGCTGTACTCCGTATGGGTGTAGCCAACGATCCAAATCAGCACGCTTGCGCAAATTACGAGGACAGCCAGTTTGCTGTAAGTTCCTTGTGTCTCTTCCTTCTCGCTCGAATGTGCTTACACAGTACAGCTGTGGTAGTGTAAGCATGACGGAGACTCTTGCCAGGCTTACCACCTTGCCGAGGATCCCACTCTTGGTGTTGCTCATTGCGAGTGGCCGAACACCATCCTCAACTAAGCTTCGAATGCATTCGCACAACACCCATGATGGAAGGAAGCTCGGAGTATGGTGCTCATATTACAAGCATTAGTGTTCGACGAGTGTGGAATGATGATTTTACGTACGGGGATCTATCTGCGTTGAGGTGCCAAGGTCACGTCTTCTGGTGTTCGACAGAAACTCTAATTCAGATACGACCACCACGTTCTCATCTACCAGCTCCAATTTACTCCCCGGCGAATTTTCTTTCCCACAAATCTATCTCCTACTGTTCCGCGAATTGTCGCGCTCGTTACCTTCTGATCTCTTTATCGCAACCTTCATTTCTTGCGGTTCATGTACCAGTTCACTTACCGATGGAACATTCAACATCTATGTCTCGAGGGAAGCCCAATGAGTACAGGTATTCTCCTTCTCTCCTCCCCCTTGATGATGGCCAAGAACAGACCATCTGGGCTTGGTTAGAAAATGATCACACATTTCCCTGCGCTCTGAAGAACAGTCACGGCTGTCAATGACGATGACATCGATTTCCTTGTCATGAGTATCATCATTATCTCAATACGATCCCTTCGCCAACGTCACACTAGGACACTCCTTCTCATCCAACGTCCCAAAAACAACATCCCTATACCCAATCTCAACATCATCGCCAACCTCCCTCTGCCAACTCAAACTATGCTTCAAAAACACCTCGTCATCCCTCTCCCCAAAATCTTCCCTGGCATGACTCCCTCTACTCTCTTTCCTCTCCACCGCACTCTTAATAGTCTGACTAGCACAAGTCAACAGATTCCTCGTCTCAAGCGTCTCAATTAAATCGCTATTCCAGATCAAACTCCTATCCGTCAATCCCAACTCATTCCTGAATTCCCTCTCAATCCTTCCGAGCTTCTCGACACCAGTTGCTAGGCTTTCGTCTGTGCGGAATACAGCTGCGTCAGCTTGCATGAGTTTCTGCATTTTGGTTCTGACTTCCGCTGCCGTTTTATCTCCGTCGCTTGTTCTTACTTTCTCGAGATCGGTGAAGGATTCGAGGCCGATACTGGGGTTATGGAGGGTAGAGCGGAGAGGCATCTTTGATTCGTTGTTTGCTGCTATATCTAGGGCGCAGGCGCGACCGAAGACGACGATGTCGAGGAGGGAGTTTGCTCCTAGACGGTTTGCGCCGTGGACTGAGACGCAGGCGGCTTCTCCGGCGGCGTACAGACCTGGGACCGCTTTTTCTTCGCCCGTTTTGGGGTCGATGGAGAGGACGTGGCCTTTGTAGTTTGTTGGGATACCGCCCATGCAGTAGTGGACTGTTGGTCTGGTGTCTTGTTAGACACATCGTGGGTATTTGAAGGCAAGGAGATACTTACAGCACTGGGATGGGATGTTTTGTTATTTCGATGCCGGCGAATATACTTGCTGTTTCTGCGATACCAGGGAGTCGTTCGTGGATTATTTCGGGTGGTAGATGACTGAGTTGTAGGTAAACATGATCTTTGTCTGGTCCCACACCTCGTCCTTCTCTTACTTCCATGGTCATACTCCTGCTCACCACATCCCGCGAAGCAAGGTCTTTCGCAGTAGGTGCATATCGTTCCATGAACCGTTCTCCTTCAGAATTGAGGAGGTAACCTCCTTCTCCTCCTGCGCCTTCAGTAATAAGGACACCAGCTCCATAAATACCGCTGGGATGGAATTGAATGAACTCCATGTCCTGCAACGGAAGCCCAGCTCTAGCAACCATAGCGTTGCCATCCCCCGTACTCGTATGCGCACTCGTAGCAGAAAAGTAGCATCTCCCATAGCCACCAGTAGCAAGTACCGTATTCCGCGCAAACAATCGATGCAACGTCCCATCCTCCATATTCAGCGCCGTAACACCAAGACACTCCCCTCCCTCACTCATAATCAAATCCAACGCAAACCACTCGATAAAGAACTTGCAATCATGTTTCAAGCTCTGTCCATAAAGAGTATGTAACAACGCATGTCCCGTCCTGTCAGCGGCACAAGCAGTCCTATGTGCCTGACCCCCCTCTCCAAATCCCAAACTCTGTCCCCCAAGCGGCCGTTGATATATCTTTCCCTCTGCCGTTCTCGAAAAGGGCATCCCATAGTTTTCCAACTCGGCGACAGCGGCCACTGCTTCTCTCGTCATGTAATGGATCGCGTCTTGGTCTCCTAGCCAGTCCGAGCCTTTGACAGTATCGTAGTGATGGTATTGGTAGATATCCTCGTGCATATTTCCCAAAGCAGCGTTTATGCCACCTTGAGCTGCCACTGTGTGGGATCTTGTCGGAAAGAGTTTGGATATGCATGCCGTATTGAAACCAGCTTCTGTGAGGCCTACAGCGGCTCGAAGGCCCGCTCCTCCTGCTCCGACAACGAGAGCATCGTAATGGTGATCTACGACTGGGTTTTTGGAGGCAGCGGTCTGTACAGAGGAAGTCGTTGCTTTGCGGCGTTGTTCATGGGAAGTTATGTATGTTCTTCGTTTTTGGATTAAGGCGTTTGAGAGACGAGGTATACGGAGGCAATTCTGACGCAATTGAGAGACCCGTTGAGGTTTCGAGAGGTACATGCTGCAGGCTCGCCAGGGGTATCTCTATTGGAAGACATGTTGAAAGGTCGAATGCGATTTGGTGTTGTTGCGTCGCAATTGCGATGTCCGGTTGAGGTAGAATACCCGGACCCCGCATGGAGGCTCTTTATTCCCGGCTGGGGGGTGGCCCTTTCTCCCCACACATCAGAGCCTAGGGAAATGGACGACAGCCACGACAACCAGGTTCAATAGGTCACTTTTGTTTTTAACAACATTTCTCTTGGTGAGAGTTTAGGATTAAATTGCCATGTATATATCTTGATGCACGTCAGTGATTACTTCTCATTGAACAGTAAATAACATATTAGATGTTTTTAGAAAAGATATTCGTAGAACGAACAATATAGTTGCCATAGCTACTGTATCAAGAAGAGGTGCTGAGACGTACGCCATTGTAGGGAAGATGGAAGTACCAGGGAATCAGATATATTTCTTGTGAGTTCCTAGGTTCGAGCAGCTGTATACTAGAAGTTACGCAATATGTACAAAAATCTTCAACGTCCTTGATATCGTGCCACCTTACCTTACATTATTTCATTATCAGAAGCTTAGATCACTCCATCAATACTTCTTCTGCTCATCATTGTCGTCATCGTCTCCATGCAACGCATGCTTTTGCTCGAGCCCCTTTCCACTTAGTCCAAAGCACTCAGCCATTCCATAGAAGATATCTATGGCAGAATAAACACCACCAAACCTCTCCTGACAAGGTCCCATAGCGAAGACAGGTACATCAGTAAGCGAATGCACCCCCTGTGCTTCATCCGTGCTGAGCGTCCCGTTGTAGAGAATACCCCCAACATTATCCTTGGGGTTGACGTAGTAATCAGACTTAGCCGTGATGTTAACAGCCGGTGTTCGTGGGCCGCCCTTGTTAACAGCATAATCATCGCGGTGGTCTGGAGTGGCGGAAACGCCCTGGAATAGAGTGTATCTCGGATCCCAATTGCTTGGGAAATGCACACCAGTGTTGTAGCTGAGGTTACCGCTATTGGCGTATTGAGATAGACCAGAGTTCTGGTAAACACCGATAGCATCGCGTTTCTTCCTCTGCTCCGTCTGTGCATTGAAGTACTTGGTATCTACCGAACCGGCGACATCGAAACCGTGGCCATGGTCAGCAGTGACAAGGATGAGTGTTTCTTTGAAGACACCGAGTGCTTTGAGGTGAGCGATTGTGCCGCGGATTGTATCATCCAGTTCAAGGAGTTCTCCGAGGGCGCGTTCGTAGTCGAGAACGTGCATCATCTTGTCGATGGAGGCAGCTTCGGACATGATGAACCAACCCTTGTCTTTGGAACGCGTGTTGACGATGTCAATAGCCTTGGTGGTCATCTGGAGGAGACCTGGTTGGTCTGTTGCGTCCTTCTTAAGGCCGTCGGCGGAGTTGTTCTGGTTTCTCAGGTTGTCTTTGTAGACGTTGCGGTCGAGCCATTTAGCCATGTTGGAGACGGAGAAGACTCCAAGGGCTTTGCTGCTGTTGGAAGCGGCTGCGAGTTGAGTGGCGTTCTGGGAGAGGGAGTATCCTTTTTTGGCAAATTCATTGTACATATCACGGTCAAGATAGGACTTTCCGCCCTTGGAACTGTTGTAGAAATTCTCAGCTCCTCCACCGAAAAGCACATCGGGACCAGTCCAGTTGGTCCAGGTGTAGTTCTGAATACCATTGAGGAACCAGTCGATGACTGGTTGGTACTGGTTGCGATCACGAGTGTGCGAAACCAATGCAGCAGGTGTGGCATCTGCGAGGAAAGCTGTGGAGACGATACCTACGGCACCACCAGTCAAACGGTGGAAGAGCTCGGCAATAGTCTCCACCTTGGGGTCATCGAAGGCGTTAGGGCTGGAGTCAGCGTACACGCCGAGGCAGTTTACAGTCGACTTGTGGCCGGTGTATAGGGCGGTTGCGCTGTTTGCACTATCGGTGATGAAGCTGTCAATGGAGTGCGTCATTTGATGTCCAAGAACTGGGAATTGATCCATAGCCATCTTGGTCTGATATTTGCCGTTGATTGTCTTGTGAGCAAGAAGACGTCTGCGAACATCTACTGTCAGAACATTGTACACTCACCTAGCAAGCAGAGTACTTACGCAGCTGTGATCATGTTGGTGGTCATACCATCACCAATAAACAAGATGATGTTCTTGGTCTTGCGGACCTTGGCCAAGTCTCGAACTTCCCATGTTGCTACAGTAGTAGTGCCGTTGTTGTAAGTCAATGTGGCAGTATAGAAGCCTGGGTCTTTTAGAAGCACACGACGGTAGGCTTTCGAGGAGACATTGACGAGCGATGGAGTTTTGGCATCGCGAGCGAATAGATCTGGAAGATGTCAGACGGAAACCATAACTGCCGCAAAAGGCCCAATCTCATGCAATGATCCGTACTACGTGATGGCAAGGCGATTTCAAGGTGGCACAGTGGTGAATTTTGCAGTTGAAGTATAGCCAACACAGCTTTACAGGCAATAGAACAAAGTAAGAAGAGCTTTACTTACCCTCGTACCAGGTGAAGTTCCACCTCTCGATGGCTGGTTCGCTGACATTGAAGAACTTGGTGGCTGCTACAGCAGCACTTTCCTCGTGTGCAATGGTGAAGGTGAAGTTCGGGTCCGGGATAGGGTTGCCTCGTGCCTCTGAGCCATTGACTGGAGCGTGGACCTCGAGTCTGATGTCGAAGTATCTAACACGAGATCAACATGATTGGCCAGGCTCTAAAAGGATGGGCAGGCTGAAAACGGAGGGGTAGGCTCAGAACGGAGGGGTAGGCTCAGAACAGAGGGGTAGGCTCAAAACGGAGGGGTAGGCTCAGAACAGAGGGATAGGCTCAGAACAGAGGGGTAGGCTGAAAACGGATGGATAGGCTCAAAGCGGATGGATAGGCTCAAAACGGATGGATAGGCTCAAAAAGGAAGGGTTGCAACCTACTGTCCAGCAAGGAAGTCGGCCTGATCTGGCGGGAAAATACATCCTAAGCGACATCAGCACGTCAATTGGGCAAAGTGGTCATTGTCCTACACGGTACTCACCTAGTTTAGGACATGTCCCTAACCTCTGAAAGGTCTGGGCCGAGACAGCATCGAACAAGAAGGCGACGGCGCCAACAGACAGGAGGCTCTTGATGGCTACCATGATGGTGGTTCCTGAAGATCTCTCCTGCTACCACAGTACAACAGCAAGGGACCAGGGCACCGGAAACAAGTTTTCGAATGCCAGGACAATTGCTGTCCAGCACTCTATATACCTGCAACAAAGGCGCGAACACATCGGCTCAACCGAGATCCCATCATGACCTATGAGGCGCAAGCTCTCTTCCCTGGATCCTTGCTCGCCCAAGGCAGCTTTTCGGTCGGTACCTCCTAAAGCTGGTCGCGAACGCAAAGTGAGCAGCGCGTGGTGGGATGGGGGCAGGGCGTACCGGGATGGGGGCAGGGCGTGCTGGGATGGGGGCAGGGCGTGCTGGGATGGGGGCTTCTCAGTGCTTGAAGCTCTGCTGGATCTCTGTCCACGGTGGTCGCGTAGCTTCATCGGGAAGGCGTGGAGTCAGCCGCATGGGAGCCAAGGAGCCAGGAATCCCGTTTACCGGTGCGAAGACTTCCACATGTTGGAACGTGGTGTTGTGATAGGAGAGGAACATGGTGTTGTGATGGGAGAGGAACATGGTGTTGTAATAGGAGAGGAACATACTCCCAACAGACAGGATAAGTTCCCGCCGAACCTGGAATTTCTGCCTTGGCGTCCACCGTCTGCTTACTGTGGTACCATAGTACAGCCTCGTGAGTTGATGGTGGGATGCTAGTAGAGAACTCAAGTATAGCACGCTGGCCTTTGGAAATCATGCTCGTGCCAATTCCACTCGTCCAGATTGAAGCATGACAAGTCGACGGTTTCGACCGTTTTAAACCACGACCACGACCTCAACCACAACCGTTCGACTTTTCCCATTTCCTAGCAACCCTCACTGGCATCTCCAAAATCTGTCGCTTTCCTCGACCATCCTAACCTCGGAAATAGCTCCCCGAAAAGAGGACTCTTGTCCACCTAGACATCTGGAACACGACAACTTGGCTGCTCTCTGCCAATCTCCCAAGACTTTTGTCCTCGGTGCAATGCCCTAACACACTCTTGGGGACGTATCTTACTTTCAGTCAGTAAAGTCTCTGGGTGTCACGTGATGTTTGCGTTTTTGAAAACACACTAACTACTAATACATCATACTAACTATAATACACCAACTATAATACACCAACTACAATACACTAACATTAATACACCAACCATAGTACACCAACTACAATACACTAACGTTAATACACTAAGCGATACTAATCCCGTCACATCGCACAATTACTAGCTTACTCCATCCCGTTACAATCAAACAGGTAGGGTGAGCCTGTACCTGCAGACAGACGTCCAACGACAAAGTCCAAACTTCGACACGTGGATTTCATAAAGTTCAATCTTGAATCGCTTTGTCAATGGTCAAAGTTCCACATTCAACCAACTCAAACTCCCACAGCTCGTCTCCTCGATTTCCAGCCTGCTCCAAGACTGCTGAGCACACTCAAAGCAGCAAGCACGACAGCTATCCGCAGCACCGAGACGATCGCATCATTGTAAGACTGCACTATCTTTGCCTTCTTTTCAGGATGCATCTTCTCAAGCTGGTCTCTGAGCTGAAGGATGCCATGCCTCAAAATCACCTGCATCCGATGTTCAGACTCAAAGTCCGGGATCAGCTTGCCAAGTTTTTGCGTGATGGAATTCGAAAAAACCGTTTCATCGATGGACAGTGCGACCGCCGCTACACGATGACTGATTAGTCGTCTAGACTTCCATCGCATCTGGCTGGGAAACACTTACGCCCCAATTGACTCCACAGTACTACGATTGAAGTAGCCATCGAGATGTCATTCTCATCCTTGAAAATCTCCTGTAACAGACTAACAGGCGCCTGAGCACCAAGTCCATAACCAATTCCGAACAAACACTGGAATCCGATCCAAGCCGAAGGCATGGACGTGACTTTAAGCGTTGTTAATAACCCACCTCCAATCGCCATGAATATTGAGCCAGACAACATAAACGGGCCCCAATACCCCAAAAGGGTGACTAAATGCCCTGTCAAGAGGCCGAACAGGGCAAAATCAAGAACCTGCGGCATCATTGATTCACCAGATTCTAATGGCGATGCGTTCTTGATTTCTTGGAACCAATTTGGTAGCCAGAATGAGGTTACGCTTGCGGACCCGGCCAGGCAGAAACCGAGCCAGGAGCAGGCGATGACTTCTTTGCACTTTAGGATCGAAAGAGGGACAGTTCCCATATCGCCGAGACGGATTTGGGAGGCGATGAAGGCGCAGAAGATGGTGAGAGAGGCACAGAAGAGAAGGATTAGTTGCGAACTTCGCCAGGCGTAGCGCGTTCCTCCCCAATCCAGCGCTAGTAGAAGAAGCGTCGTGGAGGTTACCACCAGTAAAAGTCCAGGGATATCGAGGCGTCTTAGTTTTGCTTTCCAGTTCAAGGATGGTTCTCTCTGTTCCGGTGTCGTTATAAAAATGTATAGGACCAGGCTGACTGCTAATCCTGTGGGTAGATTGATCCCTAGACACGGTCAGCATATACAAGGGTCAAGAATGGACATGGCGAGCTTACAGAAGCACCAGCGCCAATTCATGGTTTCGCTTATCACGCCACCGAGCCTAAGTTGGGTGAGATACTGTTCTCGTTAAAGGAATGGGTACCGTGGGGACTTACAGGGGACCTGCAATGTTTGATAATCCCATCATACTGACAACAATACCAACGTAAATAGGACGTTTTGCCGGTCGTACTAAATGCCTAACGATATGCAAAGCTCCCGTAAACACTCCGCCACTGCCCAAGCCAGCGATAGCGCGTCCGGCCACAAAAGCTCCGGACGTTTGAGCCGTTGCGCATATCAGAGAACCCATCTCAAAGAATAGCAGAGCGTACAGGAAGACCTGTTTGATGGAGCAGAAGGTATAGAGCTTTCCGTATGGAAGCTGTGAAGCCGCTGATGCTAGGAAGTACTACACAATTCGTTAGTCACCTTTGTGGGAATGCTAGTACGATTTGAAGGGGATATCTTACGGCAGAACCATACCAACCAACATCCTGCATCGTCTTGTAATCATCTGTGAGCTGAGGTATCACAACTGGAATGATTGTTCCATCCTAGATCCACGAGTTAGCCGCCATCGAATCGTTCACCGGGGGAATACTTTACCAGGCCCGTGCAAAACACCGCCAAAGAAAGAGCAACAGCAATAATCGTGAGCTTAACAGGCGTTGGATATTCAAACTCATCGATACCCAACCCACCGGACCCCTTCTCCAACGAAATCGTGCTCATGTTCCTAAGCTCAATCGTGTCCATCTTGTAAGCACCACCCTTTCCACTGTCGTCAAACACTTCAACCGTCGCTTTCTTAGATGCTCCCTGTTTCTCCTCCTCCTGCAACTGCCCCCATTGCTCCGCCACCATTGACTTGGCCCCCGATTTCTTAACCGCCTGTGGAGCCTCTCCATGATCAAAAATATTCCTCTTCATCTCCGTCTTTGTTTTCCCCAAGATAACCTCAGTAGGCGCATCTTCAACTCCGTAAATAATTCTCTTTACACCTACTTCTGGCTCCCTTCCAAATCCCGCTTTCCTTGCTGTTGAAGGCGTATCGTCGATTTGGAATTTGACGCCGCCTGATGGCTTCTTTTTCGTGCCGCCTTTCTTCAGACCACCTTTGCGCGGCTTCATCACCACACGCGGTGGAGGTGGTGGTTCTGGTTGGCGTTTATTGTCCAGCTGGCCATAGAGCTGTGCAAGTCCTTGCTGGATCGAATCTTTCCTCTGTGGTTCTTTCATCTTGTCGGTTGATGTCGTCGAGTTCGTGTTGAGTCGTACAATCGAGCCCTCGAAGGTCGATGTTGTGATAGAGAGGGTCTGAAAACCAACGTAGGTTGACTTCGAGGAGTTGGACGCGCGTTCATCGCCAAGTTGCTGTATCGATATATGGTCTTAGATGTTGAGGCTAGCTCCTCGCTGAGGGCAGTCGTTCAATACAGAAGCATTGGCAGTGTTTGTGTGTTTCATCCAATTAGAAGCGTTGAACCGACGTTGGAGGGGGGAGGAGACTGCCCTCGTCTATCTCGAAGTTTGGGGTAAGGTCAGATGACTTTCGCCACAATTAAGATGAGGTGAATCGTGAAGGCAGGTCCAGGATCCCCAAGTATCGGTAAATGTCCCGGTTGTTGCCCGATCCTGCGAAGGGGGAAGTTAAGTTTCGTCGACGCCCATAACGACAATAATGACAAGGTGTCAATAATCGTGTCTTCTCTCCTTCTTTTTTAGCCGCCTTAGTTCTATGGAGGTGGAAATGCGCGCGCACAGCAGTGCGTCTGCTTCGTTGCCCTTGGCGAGCTGCGCAGCAGCCTCAAATCCCAAGCAAAACAAGTGCAGATCCTCTGCTGGTATCGTACCTTGGATATTGTGATTCTCGTCCCAACAAGGATACAGCAGCAGGGATAGCCTGAAGTCGAGTTATCAATTCCCATGGCACGGGTGATTCCGGACTCCGTGCAGCTGTGCTTTGACCGTCTGACGGAATCGTCTCGGATCGATGCGGAGCCACGTTGGAATCGGGCTACATCAGTCACGTGTTGAAGATCCCTATCACTGCAATGGATACGGTTTCAGCCTTGGCCGACGAGGGTTCGAACTTTGAGGTTTTGGCTACAATGTCCAAGACAAGATCATGATGCGGAGAGCACAGCGGGAAAGTCGTGAAATCGGGGCGTATGGGATGGCACGACGACCCTGTCTCATGTGAAAGGAAAGCCCTCCTAGGATGTTCCGCTCAGCTCACACCAACTTGACCATGGGGTTGACGAGCCTTGTGGGTTCTCAAATACCCAACCATGAACACTAGCCTTCTTCAATAGTCAGTGAAGCATACGTATCCAATTTCGGTATCTCTCATTGACGAAAGGATGCTCATTTCGGAAGATGCACGGAACTGCTACGACATAACATATCTTCCCACCTCTAAGTTTCCTGTGAGTACGCCCTGTCAAGGCCGCCGATAGCTTCTACAACGTCGATCTCAGAATTGAGTGAGGCAACCCGAGCACCCATCTATGTCTCTTGTGTTGTCCTACTAACCAGTAATTGCACTTGCCGCGCTTTATCAATTTACCTTGACGATCATGACTTACTGTGTATATAGCTATTCATATGCGATGTAGATTTTAGTGGTGAGCATTCCTGGAACTCCCATCGTATCCTTGTGTTGATAGCTGCTGCTGGCGATGAAAGGGATGCGGTGGAGAAGTTACGAGGAAAACCAATTTTCTCTGAACACAGTCTCCCAAAGACCATGCCTACGAATTTACGCGTCAATTTGCAATAGAATTTATATTAGATTTCTTTGTATTACCTGCGTATCGTGCGATACCCATCGCACAAAATGAAACAGCGTACGCACGTTTCAATCAAGGACGACATAGCTTCACCACATTACTGACACCCAACCCGTCGATATATCCAAGAAGCACATCCGCGTCCAGCATATCCATCAGTCCTAGACTAGGGTTGGAGCTTCGAAGCACTCTTCCTCCCCATAATACTCGAACGTATCGCTTTGATGGTGAAGACGAAGAAGACCTTTTGTAGATCTCGAAAATGATCTCCGAGCCCATGCCGGGCCAGACCATAACGTCAACTTGAAGGAGGGATAGTACTCTGTGCTTTTTTCAGCGAGGCTACACTCAAATCACACTGTAGCCGATATCTTACCGCGATATAGAGCCGTCATGAGCGATGTTGTGTCGATAAATCGTGGGATTTGTTCCACCAATCTTTCTTCGAACGTTGTCTGCCAACTCCGCAATCCAGACTCCATATGCAGCTGTTGCAGCACGTAGTGACTCGTTGGAGCCACGGTGAATGTACGAATACTCCCATTGACCAAGGCGATATATTTCGTTCGCTTGATCTTGGCTCACACAGGCAGTCGAATTAGTGATGTTGCAAGGAAGAGGCTTGGCATGACATTCGCGTGCACTGAGGTTGTCGAAGTAAGGATCCCAGGACTGGTGAAAACCAGTGTCGTTCTTTGGAACACCCGAGACGGCATCGAGAGCTGCGAATAAGTTACTCGAAGCGTTGAGATGGCCAGTCCACTCAGGGTTTTTGCCGCCGACAGAAAAGTTCCCATAAAGATAGGTCGCCGCGAGACATGAGTACGCTGGCTCTAAAGAATCGACGGAGGACGGCTGGATCTGTAATGGAAATGGGCCCTCGTGGTCTGGATACATTGCCTTGGTGACCATACTCGCTACCTGACTCGTAATCACGTTGTTCGTGACTCTCCAACTCGTCGTGTTATCTGGTGTGTCAGGCAGGAAGTTGAGAAGGTCATGATAGACACCAAAAAGATCTCGACCGTGCTGATACGAATCACTAAGCCCTTCGCGAGTTATTTGAGGGAACTGACAAGTTCCATTGAAGCCTGTTGGAGCAAAGGGGTTGACCGAGGAGGTATAGACGCTCCAAAACGTAGAAGCAGCAGATTCAGTAGTCGGTTTTAAGGGCTTCGCATAATAAAAAAGGCCTTCATCACCGCAATCCCATGAATAGGACTCATGAGGGAATGTATTTGCAGCGTAAGGTGTTCGTTTATGATGTCGATGAATCTAGCCAAACTTAGTATTAAGCTCCCATTAAGCTCGCATCCAAAGGGGGCTTCTTACAAGCTCCACGTAGTCTAGTTCATATTCTGGATCTGGCACGACATACTCTTTTTGTCGTACATGCGGCATGTTGCACCAATTGTAATCGCCATAGGCTACATTTTTCGGATATGAATCGTTGAAGATGAAACCATGCACCCCAGTTCCATTGATGACTTCGGCAATGTCGTTGATCCACGTCGCATTAGGAGGATGCCATGTAGCATCAATTGACGTCGACAAAAAATTCTCAGGGGCGGCAGGCGAAAGCAAAGCAGAAACCAATGCAGGCAATGAGAACTGGTAGACGAGGAAGCTGTAAAGCGTTACGGATGAGATGGACATAGCGAGAGCGATTGCGGGAGAAGACAAGATGTGGCGCATCGTGTACGATCCATTATGTTTACTAAGGACTCGATGGAGATGGATAGAGGAGTGGGATGGTAGACCAACGTGGTGCTCTCTGTTCGCTTTTGTGGCTGACATGCAATGCGAGTCATGTCATGGATCGACTGGGACATGTCATCGAAGCCCATCTGTATCCATATCCGGGCTATATCTTAGAGATGCTACGCTTACAGAGACGTAGAAACTAATAATTCTTACTTCAAAAAAATAAAATTCAAGCAACCGTACTTACAGTAATACAAATAATACTTCTAGCGAGGTCCCCTTCTTAATAAGTCTTGGACTGAAGCGCTGTCGGACTTTTAACCGGGAATGTAGTAATTATCAACGCCCTTTGTAGGAAGTTTTTCTATAATAAAATACAAAAAAATTAGATGTGAGTTTTTATCACCGCCGCTCACCTACGACATATTCAGCCGTAAATTGAACTAAAGTCCAACAGATTCCGAGCAAAATCGGCCTTGGAGGGCGCCAGAAACCGAACAATGCCGACGTCCAATCCGAATACTTCAACTGTAGCATCAATGAAGCTATGGTCCAGAGTCTCGTGGTTCAAGCCCATCGCTACCACAAACGCCATACGACAATGCTTGTTCTTTCGATCAGCGTTCTAAGCCCTGTTGTCCTTCGGATTAGAGCCATTTTCAGCATTTCCTCCATCGCACTCCAAGCTTCATCTCCAAGGGGTTGTCCCCACTGTCTTCTACACCAAGAACACCTTCAGCTGATCCTTTCTTTCCTCCGGTCAAATAGAAACCTATCCGCCACTCGAAGGATAATGCGACATTGAATCCACATGGCGACCACTGTTGATTTGCTGCATTGATCTTGACAGACTGCCTCCACTCGGAGTCCTTGGGTGCGTCTATCGTCCATTTATATCTTGTCTATCTCCGGTCAACTCCCACTTGTTCGAAACGTTGTCTAACTATGGCTGAGAACTTACAATCCGATTCTTGTTCTCGAAACTGAATAACAGGCTAATCGCGGCCTGCGAACTACCTTCAATCTCTGCATTGCTTCTCCAGTCGATGTCGGTTACAGCATATTGCCATGCATTGTCGTAGTCCATCTTCATTACTGTTCGACAGAATTGCTCTCCATCGCCTGCCTTGATGGTTCCAATTTCCCATAGCAGCGTGGTGTTGAGTGCTTTAGCGTCTTGTATGACACTTCTCTTGCCGAGTAGACAAGCGTCAGCAGCAGCAGATGTGGAGAGCTGAGACTGGATGGGTTGTGTGTCAAGAGTTGGCGCTTCGAGAATTTGCAAAGGCCCAGCTATGGCGTTGAGGGTAAGACTGAGGAGGGATAACAGCAAGAACATGTTTTGTGGCCTTTGAGGATCAAGTTTGCAGATTATGCGCACTACCTATGCGCAGCGGCTCTGTCTTTTTTTCGGGTCCAATGCATATCCGGCTTGGGACTTTGTGATTACTGCTATTTCCGCCTCCATGTGCCGGATCGGAGCTTTGACGTGTGGTTGATTGCGTGCGGCTATAAAATTGGCATGAGACCTCCTAACCCTCTGTGTATCAGGTTCTCTAAGCCGGTACGGTAAAAATTGACTTCTGAACCTGCTATTAGACGAATTACTCTGTGAGAGGCCTAGATCGTCTAGAAATCATTGATCGAAAGGGATGATGCTCTACTGCGGTATTCGTGTGATGGAACACACCGTTTGCATTACCAATGTGGATGTGTGACGGTGGGCCAGAGGCACAAGGCCACCAGCCGGGAAAATGCTGTCGATTTATCGAATGAACCCTTACCACTGATCGAGAGACTCCCATAGATGGAGATGGTAATTGGTCACCGATTCCTCAATCTCTGTGAGCGATATGTTTGTGCCTCGGTGGAGATGTTAATCTCAATTATAGAGTTGTGGTTCACGGCTCTGGCCGGTCAGCTCGTAGTCAATCGTCTGGCCGTCGAGATAGATAGGGCAAGTGGTTCTGGAGAGAGATGATGTGCAAGTATCACACGAGGTATATTGATGTTGATGAATAGGAGGTTTTCTCAATAGAGTGACTTTGTCTCGCGCTGTCTGCCTAGTTCTACCCTGGCCAGTTGTACTGTGTAGAGTCAGAACTTCATTTCTCCTGTCAGCCAGTGATCGATCCCACCTAGGACACCACTTCATGCCTCACGAGCCAAGAACGATATATCTCAGCTTCAAACTTGCCACGATGGCACATTGCGGAGGTTAGGTCTCTGGTGGGAGATGGTAGGGTCAAAGAATCTCGGTCTCACAGCAACTGGCCTGCGGTACGTTTGCGCGTTCTGCCACGACGCACGCCTGCGAAGTAGACTGGAGTAAGAGATGGGCAGGTATGCGCTACGGTGTTACTCTTTTGAGAACGGCTGTCTTCTGTCTCTGCAATGTGATGGCCGATTGCCATGGAGAGAGCTTGAATCGAAGATCAGACACGGTATCTGGGAACATATGACATCTACACAGCTCTTGTCACGGTACAGTCGTATCGGCGTCCGCCTATGGGAGTGGTGACAAGCGGTTGATCTTTTGGTTTGGAACTCGAACCGCAACAGATTCGTCTCTTTCTTGTCAAAGAGATTGTTTCCCAATGACATTCCGTTCACTTCCCGATGCCTACGAATTCGGGTTTCAACTAGCAGGCTGTCAACTCGCGATCTATCTGCAAAATTCTTATGAGTCGCCAGAATTCAAGAGATGCCAATCCCGAGCTGAGTGTCATCACTAACGCAGAGAGTAGTGGCTCAAAGTATACGAATGTTCCCCAACCTTCTACCATCCATTTGTTCTTCACATTACACCGTCTCTTGGGCGGCATTTATTGCGTGAAATACAATTGACTCGAAAGCGCAAACGTAACATGAACATGTTCACCTCGCATTCGTCTTGCCTCATGTCATCGAGGACCCTTCGGAGCCGTGTTCCGTCTTCCCTGATTGTTATGACCTAGGGAAAGATGATTCGCGACCTCCAAACCTGGTCCAACATCCATTTGTCTATATTATGCTAGACTACATGCAGCAATTCGGACCAGACTTTGCGCAATAGTCCACCATAAAATACTATGGCATTATGCACAGACCAAGTCCAAGTCGGGACATCAACATAGGGCTTCTCCATTTTTCAGCTTGAAACCCCGTACGCTTCTAGCTTCGAATATTACTGTGTGTTCTCTGTCGGTGTTTTCGCGGAAAGTCACGGTGCTATAACTCTAGCTTTTTGGAGCAGTACGGTAAGACATCTGTTCCACCCAAATGAGATATTTGCTAGCTCTAGAACCCGCATCCTGCAAGACTCATATTATATTATATTGCTCATCGTTGAACAGACGTTCTGACTTCGCTCAGAATTTCAGGATACCCCTTTGAGAACCCACCGTCTTGGCAATCAGATATCCAGGATGGGAAAACGGAAACTACAGGATGTTCAGAATAGAATGTTCAAAGCCTCATGACCAGGAGGATAGTATTCTGCCCCAAAAAAACTCATGTATAAGATTGCGAAGCAGTCGCATATTTGGAGTCCCTCCCTTCGCGCTCCTTCACGGACCATTTTTTGCTTCATTCAAGCCGAGAAACTGTTGTTAGAATGCTTTACTGGAAACTCATAGCCCTTCTGGGCCTAACTACAGGTGTTGTAGCACAGCAGCCAAAGCCAAAGGGCAAGGGTTCGGGGGGAATGGGGGGACTACCTGCGGGATTGGGTTCACTAGGAGGAGCAGGAGGATTGGGTGGTCTAGGAGGAGCAGGGGGACTGGGAGGGTTAGGAGGAGCAGGAGGACGGGCTGGAAAAGGTACGTTGCTGACATCTCCTCGGATGTTCCACCACGACCACCATTTCGCATTTGTCACGATCCCACCTCGGCCCTGATTTCTCAGCGTCACCTACAAAAGAACCTCCAACAATGAGCTAGCAGGTTCAGATCCATGGGAGACTCCAAAGCCGCGACTTCTCTAAACAATTGTTTCACAGCTTGACATTGCTCCAAAACCTTTTACAAACCGAACACTAACCAAGAAAATAGGGTTACCCAAACCAAAAGGCTCAGGCGGTGGCATGGGCGGATTCCCAGGAGGAGGACTTGGCGGCGGCGGCGGTAGTCTACGTATACCCTCCCCTTCCCTTGCACCTCCCACATCACCATACTTACAAATGGGAACAGCAAAAGCCAAAGGTAGTGGAAAACCAAAGGACAGTACACCAAAGGACAGTACACCAGAGGACAGTACACCAAAGGATAGTACACCAAAGGACAGTACAACTCCCAAGGAAACCCCTCCCAAAGAAGAGACAAAACCAAAGCAGCCAGAAACGGCGACACCACCCAAAGAAGAAGATGCTCCTCCCGCAGAAGCCGCGGCACCAGCAGCGGAACCAGCAGAGGGACCAGCAGCGGCGGCTGTTAAAGGGGAGAAGTTTGGAGGAAGCCACGCTGGTGGCGGACATGGGCACGGTGGAAGGAGGAGGAGGAGGATGATGTGAGAGGCGAAGTAGTATTGTGGGGGATGTGATACTTCAGGACTGAGAACAATACATTTGATTGTTTAAGCAGAAGTTCGGTTTGGGTCGTAGAGTGAGATACGATTGAGAAGGCTTCACCGTGTTCCTCACCATTTTTCCTATGCTGTCTGTTCAATTATGCATATTCCCTTTGCCAGTCTGCAATTAGAGTGCCTACTTCAATCTCGATAGCGACGACTATACCTCATTAACGGTGCCATGAGTTTCCTCATCGATTGAGAGGTTTTATCCAGGTGTAATATCATCCTAAGCTCCTACAACTTAGCATTGATTCTGGGCTTGCTTTGTTGAGGCAATGTTGTGGGATACGATTGCTCGTTCTCCGGGCTTCTCAGCCAGCTTAGGTATGAGTTAGGAATCCAGCAACCTCTAGGCTAGAATGGGTTTGTTATAATTGTGTCTTCATTTCCCAGATCGACTACCAAAATGACCCCGATCAAAGCTTCTTGCCCTGCTCAGATATAAGCCGCTGGATGTTTATGATACACGCACAACGCCTTCGCCTAGACTCCATGCCCATATCCATGAACATCTCATCTAATCTAATCCAGCTTCAATGGCACGAACTTCTGCTCCACACCATCCTTCGTGATGATCATGACTTGTAGCCCATCACCAACTTCGATATGTCTCTCCACAGCACTCGAGAAGGCATCCATGACCAGCTCTTCGACGTCCTTCATGGGCAGTGGTTTCGCCTCCTTTGCTTGTAGGTCATGACCGGTTCCGCTTCCTGGCACGTACTGATTCTTGAAGTTGACCTGGTTGTCGAGGAAGGGCATTATCAGCGAGGCAGCGGCACCAGCAGCTCTGCACTGTTCCCGCTCATACGATCCAACAGGGTCATATGAAAATAACGCTCCCTTGCCATCCTCGTCTAGACCGCCTAGAATTGCCGTAACATAGTATGGGAAGAAGCGCTTTCCGTACAAAATATGAGACAATCGCTGCGCACAAGCTGTCACGCTCATGGGCTTTCCGTGTTGGTACTTGTATAGCTTGACGATGGTGTCGAGCTGTTCCTTCAATGCATCACCGTCTGCTGCGAAACCGACAACGGAGAGAACGATTCGTGCGCCTTTGTGGGATGGGCCGTCGCCGCCTATAAGGAAAAGTTTTGGGACCATGCGGGAGTTGATGCTGTAGCCGGATGTGGAACGGGTATCGCCAGCCATGATTGTGAAGTCGGCACCGCTGATTCCTAGAGTGGATCCGCCATTGTCTGTGTATCTATCAGTCTGTTAGCTGGATGGGAATATGATCAGTGTTGTTCTTGATCGTACGGGTAGAAGCCATGCTGTGTTGGGCCGTTTGCACTGTTTGATACAGTGGCTGCGGTAAAGGAATAGCCTGGTCCGTCTGATGGGCCTGCGAACATTGCGGCCATGGTTGTGAGATATGTGGTTTGGGGGAGATGGAGTGAGGGTTCGAGAGTTCTGTTCAATGAATTCCTAGTCGAGACTGTGGTGGTGTATTTATTTGGAGATGCGTAACTGTCATGGAGTAGCAAGGCAATGAGGTCGACGCGAAGCTCAGAGCAGCCGGGGTGGGACGTGAACCTTTGTTGGTATGAATCCCCCCCGACAACACCAACAACGAGTTCTCTCAAAATGCCTCCGCTTGTGGCATATGGCAGCAGTGACGAGGAAGATAACGACGATATTCCTCAAGAAAATGTAAGACCCGAATAGCTAGCAAACGAGAAGATCAAGGTCACTACTAATTACCAAGTGTCGACACAGATTGAAAGCGAAGCTCCACCACCGACCGCCGATTCGAAGAGTAGGGAAAACTTGCCATCTTCAATAGTTGCAGCTGATAATCAGAAGCAGAAGCGCAACCGGGACCTGTTGCACCACTCGCTCAACCCACAGCTGCTCTCCCTGCTCTCCCTGCTCTCCCTGCGCCGCCTCAAGGACCTGCATTAGGCCCTTCTATGCCTTTGAGACCAAACAATGAACCGATTTTAGGAACAGACTCTGCACCGCAATCGCCATACACAGCTAGTCGGCTTTCGATACGAGACCTCACAATGCCTCCAGTCCCGAATTTCGACATCCCACCCTCACCACCAGGATCGCCTCCTCTCGCAGCCACCAAGAGGTTCACGCGATTCTTAGAACTCAAGAAGCAAGGCATACACTTCAATGCGAAGTTGGAGACATCTTCTGCGCTCAAGAATCCGAACCTACTCCCCAAGCTGAGGCAGTTCGCAGGCATAGACGAAAAGGATTCACTGGCGACCGCTCTACCAGAAGGTCTGGCAGTACCGACGTCATTCCCAGCTTGGGCATACACCGACCAATTGAACAAGACGCAGCAGGTAGTGAGGAAAAAGAGAGAAGAAGAGCAAGCACAAAAGCAGCGTGACTCGATCGATTTTGTACCTGCCACGGCATCTGGCGCATCAAGTAGAAATGCTACTCCTGGGGTGATCAGAGGTTCCTCAAGTGTCTCCGAAAGAGTGATGGCGGGACTGAATCGGGAGAAGCATTCGATGCAAGGCACTGGGAAGCGGAAGGACGACAGAAATGGGGGACACGCGGGAGCAAAGCGTAGTAGATTTGACGAGAGGCCGAGGTGACCCAGCTTCAACACGTAAGGGTGTAAACAGTGGGATTGCCCCGATTTGATGCCGCATTGGGCTGAGATGAGATGATTGAAATTCGGACTTGTTATCGAACTGCTGAAGGTGATCAAGACCTGTGCAATTGTTGTTTAATAATTAGACAACTAATCTTAATCAAGTCGAAAAGTGTCCAATGATTTTGCTGTGTTCGGATAGATGCTCGTTTTCATTATTTCAGCCTCTTCGAAATCACGCGAAAGCCTGGACGCGAATCGTGGTGACAGCCTCCGGAGACATCAGCACCTACGGATACACCTTGCGAGACCACCAACCCATTTACAACCACCACGAGTAATCCAGGCAATACCATCGACTCTTCCTCCACATTGTCTCACCCATCAATCCCATCCCACTCTCCAGAATGAACCACTTCCCTCAAGCATGGGGCCGTGTAAGCTCCCAATCCATCGCCGCATTGGACCTCTACTAACAGCTTTCAAAGCCCAGAGATGATGTCTATGGCCAATACAACTCCGCATACCTCCAGAACGCCGGTCCTATCCAACACACACAATCTCCAATTGTTACCGGAACGTCAGTAGTCGCCATCAAGTACAAAGACGGTGTGGTTATCGCCGCCGACAACTTGGGTATACAATCTCTACTTCGTATTCAGCCAAACCATCTCTAACATGCAACTTCAGCATCATACGGCTCCCTCGCCCGCTTCACAGACGTGAAACGTCTTCGCAAATTCAACGACCGCGCCGTATTAGGCTTCGGCGGCGACGTCTCAGACATGCAGTACCTTGACCGCCTGCTCAACTCTCTCGACATCCGTGAGAACTACAACCATGCCGAACCTGATACCCAACTTTCAGCAAAGAACGTGCACACCTATATGTCCAAAGTCATGTACAAGCGCCGCACAGACTTCAACCCACTCTGGAACCACATTCTTGTCGCTGGTTTGGATGAAGAGAAGAAGCCGTTCTTGGCTTCTGTGGATTTACTCGGCACAACCTTCAGCTCGCCCAGTTTGGCAACAGGATACGGTGCACATCTCGCGCAACCGATCATGAGAAAGGCGGTGCCGGATGAGGCTGCGGCGGAGAAGTTGAGCAAGGAGGATGCGATTCAGGTTGTCAAGGACTGTATGAAGGTTCTCTTCTACAGAGACGCTAGGAGTCTGGATGTGTACAGCATTGCTGTCATATCTAAGGAGGGCGTCGAGATCAAGGAGAGCGAGAAGTTAGAGAACCAGAGCTGGGAGTTTGCCGAGAGAATTAGGGGATATGGTACACAGGTCAACTAGACAACATTTTGACGAATGGATAGCAATGGCGTTCAGGTCAAGGCTGGCTGACAAATACTATGGATGGACCGAAAGGCATGTACGAATACATACCACTACACATTGAATCAAGACTCAAGGATGAGAGTGGCAGATTCATAGTTACAATACTCACTTCGATTCCATCTCATGGTCTGGCTTCCCCATCTTGTCTTCTCTGCTACCCATTGGCACCACAGTTTGATTTCCGCCCCAATGAAGGGAAGCCTTATTTGCGGTCGCAAACAGTCAGTTCACTTCATTTCCAGGAAAGCGACCGCAGTCTATACAGAGAATGCTCATCCATAAATAAGTGAGCGCAGTACAAAACCACTTTCTTTCCGATCATAGCGTTAATCTTTTTTTTTCCCTCGCAGCCACCATTAACTATCCATTGTAACATAACAGCTAGTCCCGCCCAGGGTAACCTGAAAACACTGCAAGTAGTAGCTTTTATACCCCAACTTTCATGGCCTACCTAGGATGAAGACTACTGAAACTCAGTGCAATTTTGAGCCTATCCAAATTTGAGCATGGGTTCCGTCATTTACATCGAATGGGACATGGAATTTATACTGGTATTTAGCCAATAAACAAGCCGTCAGAGAAAATACATAAACGAGGAAGGGAGAATAAGCAGTTCGCTATCTACCTACAACATTCAAGCCCCTTATCTACGCATTGAAGTCTGGTGGAGTCGAAAAGGTATCGTTTATAATCTCGTTCATAATCTACATAATCATGGTGGAATGAATCAAAGGAAAAATGAGATCATACCCGCACAAAGAGATCTGGGGGAAGAGAATAGGGGACATTGAATTTCTTCCTTTTCCCACATGAATATTAAGAATCATTGTCTCGATGATTATACTGATTACGTATATTCGCGACCTTCATGAAGAGAGGTGTCATAAGGCTTTACCAATCTGCCGCCCACGTCTCAACACAGGATAAACTCTCATAGAAGAGTGGTGAACGAAGGTAGGTAAAGTATCAACTAGGTAACATGGCTGGGGAACCATCATAGAAAGAGACGGGTCTGAGAAGGGTGCCTTCAACTGATAGGTATCACAGTTATTACATTCTTCATTCTCGTCCCTTTTGCCACGAGCTCCACGGGAGTCATAGCCTTCTTTCTGTCTATCCACCAATCAAACCAAATCGTGCTGTGAGCAACCCAGAGTCGCTGTTGAATCCCACTCCATCCCTCTCATCATTGCTTCTCCAAAAACGTTTCCGGCCAAATGTGTTGCCAAATATTCTACATGCAATTCCAAACGCTCAAAGGCTTTTCCCATTGAATGCCAAAGATGTTGTTCCCCTCCTGTGCGATAGTATGAAAAGGGGGGGAAAGAACATGGATAGTAATAGGTGAGAAGAAACGCCTGTCAAAATGCAAATGAGCCTCCATCCGAATGTTGTAATTGTAGCAGATTCCATCGACCAACGCAGTAGAATTTGAAAAGAAGTATACACCTCCCGTTGCCATGAGAAGCAGATCAATTGAGGAAGCCTTTGCAGCCCACACTGCCGCAAAGACAAGGGATGCGGTCGGTACTCCCAATTTCCCGCTCAAACTTATAATCATAAGTGAGCTCCTCATCTGAAAGGCATGTTAGCTATTGCTGGCAGCTCAAACTGATGGCGTGACTTACTCTTTGCGATATCCCTCATGGCGTAGATGACAATTCGCTTTGTTCCCTCCACCCTTATAATCTTCGCAGTACATGACGGCATGCAAGAATGATTTATGAACCGAGCGATTCCACCTTTCTTAGTTGCATCAACCACGGTATCGTCATCAATCCTGAAAAGGTACGATGACCCAACACCTTGCTTGTCATAATTGATTTCTCGCAAATCTGCAACCCGCTGTCGAACCTTTTCGCCAACGTATTCAATAATCATATCGTTGGCAGCGATATTCTCCTCGGCGTAGAGACCCCAGTTGTGGATGGCGGAGCGATCAAAACGCACAAGCTTCTTGCGTCTCTTTAATTGATTGAACTTTAGAGCATCAGTGTCGGCGCCAAGAATTTGCTTCTGGGTGTTGATGTCGTTGACAATGCGGCGATTGTTGACACGGTTGGAGCGCGAAACGGCGGTGGTGGCGATCTTGATCGCAGCGGCGGCTTTGGCTGCTTCGGCGGCGGCGATTGGATCGTTCTTTGCCTCTTTCTCTCGCTCCTCGCGTTCTTTTTGCACACGAATGCGATGGGGAAGATACATAGACTTCTCTGCTTGTGTGATTTTCTTTGCGCCTTCCGTCCGAGCACTGCCAGAGGCATTTGGCACGTAGTAGCCCTGGATCGTGGCCGCACTCTTGGTGACACCATGGGCGCCACCGGTGTTGAGCGACTTGATTTGTTTCTGATTGTAAACCCACCATTTCGCGTCTGCGACCTTGGCAGCCTTTTGGGATTCAAGAGCGTTGGCGAGGAATTGAATGTCTTCATCATCCTTGACCAGATGTTGCCAACCGTCGACGTCCAGAACAACTGCTGGATCGTCTTCGACGGTGCGTCGAGGCGTATCGGTAGAAACACCCCATTCAACTTCAGCTCTGGTTTCTTCTTCAATCTCCTCGATGGCAGCAGGCGTGGGCGCTTCTTCCTCTGCCAAAGCTTTGAGAGCCTCCTCTTCAGCCTTCGCCTCGGCCTGTGCCTCAGCTTTGGCAGCTTCTTGTTCTTCGAAAATCTGCTTCTTGCTCTTCTTCTTTGACTTGGCAGCGGCCTTTTTCTTGGTTGTAACCTTGGGTCCCATGTCTGCGATAGGATCAGGGGTCGATTCGGGCATGTCGGCATCTTCTACGACAACATCAGCGATTGGCTCGACAACGACTTCTGGCACAATGCCAAAGAGTTTGTCATCTTGCTTCGCTTTGTGTCGCAGTTTGATTTCTGCGGCTGCACGACGACGAAGTTTGGATTGGTGAGGAAGTGTGGAGATGAGCTGTTCAAGCTCTCGCATGGCCATGTCTTCCGGCTCTTTACCTTGCAAATGACCCAGCAAAGACCTCGAGACAGCATCCATTCCCTCATCATCATCATCGTTACCCCATCCATCATTCACCACTCGTTTCTTCTTCGATTTTGGAGGAGTCGGCTGTCCTTCATCGTCAATGAACCGGGCTGGAGTAGCGGCACCAACATCGCCAACAGGCCGGCTATCAACTTCGTCAGAGTCGCGCGTCGCAACCGTCTGATTTTCATCGTCAGACTCATCATCGTCAACAAATTCCTGTAAACGACGATGCAGCGGTACAAGGCCTCGGGGCCGCGGAGGGGCTGCAGCTTTCCGGCGCTCGTCGTATGGATTAACAGGTCCTTTGACGTCTTGGCGGATCTTTGTGTTCTTGCCAAAGGGCTTCGCCTTGAGTTTGTCGACTCGCGCATTGGAGAGGAATGGTGAATGATTGCCTGTAATTGGAAGCAACGCCCTCGGAGTCGCGTCTCGAGGGTCGGCAATGCCCAACTTCTGGCGTTTTTCGACATGGCGTTCAGGATCCAGATACTCATGAATACATTCTCTAGCAATGCGAAGTTTGATATCCCTCATTGTTGTGTCCATGAGATCTGGTAGCAGCATCTCCATGGCTGCCTTAACCACGTCCAACCGTTCGGCTCGCTCCTTTTTCTCGGCTTCCCAATCTGCCTCATCTGCTTCTCGCAAACGCTTGCGTTGATCCTTCTGGCGATTGCTCGCAGCAACCCGCTCTGGGCTAGGACTTCGAACATAATTGGGATTACCCTTTTTATGGCACTCAAAATGCATTTGGTATGTGAATAGCGGGTGTAGATGGCATCCCGCGAAGCAGCGCTCTGCTTCTTTTTCACCAAACCGCGATTGCTCGAACGTTACATAATAACCTGTCTTGTCGCAACGCACCGCCTCCCAAGTATAGGACTTTAATCGCTTCTGCAAATGCGCAATCGTTGTTCCCAGGACTGGCACAAACGATGCTGCCATGAACAGATATGGTTGTCTCTTCAAGCGAGGGAGAATCGGCTCTATTTCGACGAGGGCGTGTTGAGGTGGCCGTGCGTCATGAGTAGGTCGCGTAACAGCCCGTGGCCCAGCTGGGGGAGCCATTGCTTTTGCCATGGACTGGCCTCGTCCAGACGGACCTTTGGGCGCGTTTGGTGGAGCTGCTCCAGTCGGCGCAGGAGGAGGCGGAGGGCGTTTGAGCATCTCTTCCTTTTGCCATTTCTCTTGCTCCGCATGCCTGGTTTTCAGCGCTTTTTCCACGTGTTTCCGGCACTTTGCGCCTTCGCGATCCGTTTCGACTTTCACAATCTTCAGGTCCAAACGCTGCCCGTTCATCTTTTTTTCTGCAGCCGCAGCCGCATCGGAGGCTTTGACTGCAGCTTCGCCACGCTTGGTCGCAGCCCGGTCTTTGTAAACTACAGAGCATATACCAAGAAAAATGCCGGTTTTCGGATCGGTTTCATTCATGATTTTATCAATGTCTCCATACGAACCAAAATACGACATAATCCGCTGCTCGGCAATCAGAGGATCAAATCCCGTGACAACGATTCTTTTCGCGCGCCCAGGACCAATTGAAATATTCTTATCAAAAGGATATTTCTTAACCGTGTACGGCGAAATTCGCAATCTGGATTTCGTTGGTCGCGTGTGATACGCACCGGTCGTATAACCGGCGATTGCGAGTCTGGGATCCGGAGGTGCAGAGGGTTCGTTCTACAAGCATGTTGTCAGCCATTGCATTCAAAATCATGTCAGCAAAACACACATGCTTGTAGAACGTACCTCTGCACCAAATTCTCTGTATGTAGGTTTTAATGTTTTCCGCTCCTTCGAGGAGACTTTGTGGTCTAGGACAGGATCGAGGGTTATCTTGAGACCTTTGACCACGCCTGGTCCTGGTCTAGCTTGTAGTCTGTTTTCAGGAGGAGTTTGGACCGGAGTGATGGTTCCCGGTGTGTCTGCGGTAGGTGCCAGATATGGCGACTCGGATGCGCCATCTCGCATGTCATCGTAGGTTCGTTTTGTTGAGCGTGGGCTGAGCATCTTGCCGTTCGACGGAGAGGACTCGGCGTTTGTGAGAGGAGTCAATGCGCTCATATTTGATAATGTAGCGTCTGGCGCGTGACTTTGAATTGTGTTGGAGAAAACGGAGGAGGTATTGCTAGACAGCGAGCTCGCTGAGCCGACAGTGTTTAGCACGTCGGTAGGCGAGATTCTCTCAAGCTCATCGTCGTCGCGCGGGGTGTTCCTATGTGAAGAGCGAGTCTCGTTTGCAAATGGATTGTGATCGATCCTGCTTCTCGACAAAGATTTAGCACCACTAGACAGCGAAAATGCTGATGAGCGACTCTGCGAGGATTTGCGATCTTTTATGGATGAAGTATTGCGTAGTGGAAAAGACAGTTTGTCTTTGGCAGCTCGCGACATAATATTACCTGCGGACTCAACACAGCACCATCCCGATGAGAGCACGCAGTCGCTCAATGGATGGCGAATGCGCGATGTGGCGGCCGGGCTGCTTGTGTTCCGGGTTAATGTAGTGTGAAGCGGAGATGGAGGATTCGGGTGGTGGAGGTCTTGGGCGCGTTCGACTCGCGTGGGCGTAGTTGCAGAGACGGAGAGACGTGGAAGGAGGACTGAAGGCGGTTATAGAGGACAAAGACGTGTGTGATGGAGGCCTGAGATGATGCGATGGCCAGAACACGACGAGAGGGAGTGGTGAGAGAGAGAAGGGAGGGTCGTGATGTTGATGTTGGCTGGAAAGATTCGTTTAAGGAGATGCCGTCGGAGACGCCTGGAAATTGGCTTTCAGGCACCTAACCACCACCAACACTCGAAGTGGCTACTGGCGACAGAACACTGCTTCTGGTCGTCCTCTATTGACTCCGACAATAGCGAGATTCCAGCCAGCGCATAATAGCCCGTCGTCTCTCCACAGCCTCGTCCTCGCCCTCTCGAGTCCTGCACCCACCCAGCTGCTTGATGACGTCCGCGCTTCCTGTATAACCACCCAAGCCTCAATAGTCAAGGCCCCATGGCAGTGAGGCCTACTACAATGGCACCACGCTCCTGATATTGCCCATGTTGGCTTGAGTGATGTTATGGCATTTACATTGCTCGCAACTTATTATGAGATCCCGCTTGGATCAAAAGAAGAGTACACGATGGAGCCTGATGCGACGACGAGAAGCCATTACAGAATTCATCAAGATCATAATGTTTGGCACGCTGGGTGAGGTCTTTGGCTACAGGCAGGAGACGTCTAGATCCTTGATACAGAGCAAACATCTCGGATTTTGGATGACAGATGGTCTCGAGATTGACAACGAGAAGCCGCCTAGACCCGTCACCACCGACAGTGTGGAGGTTATGACCAGCAATCAATTCCGAACAGTGGATTCTACGCCAGATGCTTGTGAGCTCATTCAGTTGCTGGGCTGCTCTCCATTGCGATCCCCACTGCATAACAAAGTGACAGAATTGGCCGACATTGCGATTCTTGATTCAGCGACTGGTCAGCGATCCCATCCACTTGGCCTTTGATCGAGACTAACTAGTGGTATAGCTCCCTAGACTGCCTGTTGGTTCGGAAGCTCAGCAACAGGTGGTGAAGAACCAGATAACATAATTTACTGTTTTCACGGGGCGATATGAAGGGTGCATTGCAAACTTATCGCCAAGTGGGGAAAATCTGAGTACGAAGAAGTAAGCTCAACCAATATTCGACCATACAATCGGAACGGTGGAAGGTCATGGGGCGTGACATTTTATGCTTGGTTCAGAGCATCGGATTCCGCACGGTAGATCGGGGTCATACGAGGGCTCTGATCACGACTTGTCTGATAATGGGACGTCCGGTATGTACGACTTGCTGATGCGCGATGGCGAGAGCCTGATCCTCGGGGACCAGGTCCCCTTAGGCCCATAGGGCCTTAAACACGAGCAGTAGGAAACTCGCGAGAAGGCGCCTCTGCCCTCATCTTGATAAAATGCAAGTGTAAGAACTTTTACTCTTGTCTGTGGTAGTCTATCCCTGCAGTACTATCTGCGAGCAATACTGTGTAAGTTCAAACTTGGAACATGTTCCACTCGATGGGCTCAAACATAGTTCCGCGGTAAAAACCTCAAGCACAAGAAGAGCCAGGCAGGTCGGGGTGAAGTGGAGATGATATTTACCATTCCATGTGTTTTGTCATAGCAATCTATCCCACCCTAAGACACTCTTGCATCAACTCTCATCACTTACCCTCCTTGAAACGCATACCAATTAAGGCTTGTTGATTGGTTCCATGAAAGCATCAGGCGGAAGCCTTATTAGGCAATCAGATTGCGCTCAAAGGAGCAATCAGATTGCGCTCAAAGGAGCAATCAGTAGATAGTTTTGNAACCGAGTTCGTCGTCTTCCTGGTCAACCTTCTGGTCCTCCTAGGCGTTAATTCCTGCCTAGTACAAGTACTAGTGCAAGTAGTAGTGCTTCTTTCCTATTTGGAGGCTTAAACACTCCCTTAAATACTCCTGCTAAGTAAGTTATTTCGATTAATATTTCGATTGTAAACTAAAGTGTATATAGTACTAGAAATCCTTCTAGATAGAATTCTCCTTCTGNTAGTTTTGGCTCAAACAGGCAGTGACTACTTAGGTAGTCCTAGCCCCATAGAGACCAAATCAAGGCACTAGGTTTACTCTTTAACAAGGCTGACACTTACGTCGCACAGTAAGCCCTAAGGCGGAGGTGTGCAGTTCACCAGGCTGAAGCGCCCTATATTGTGCAGACACACCTCGGATGCCAGGTTTCCACGTCCGTGGCCCCGCGGGCTTACGACAAACCGAACCCGGACAGTCTGTACCAGGCTCGGTACCACAGTATTTAGCGAAGAAATGTCGATCTCTTGCTAGTTGATCCAAGACCTTGCGTCCTCTAAAAGACGCTCACATTCGTTCGACGCGTCTCATGTACCAAGACGTCGTGGTCACTCTCTCGTCGTGGGATTGTATTTCTCCACCCTCCCATCTTCCCTTTCCTCCTTCCCGCCCGTCGAGACAGAACACCTCAATAGCCTCGAGGGCATTGAATCGTAATCATGGCCCACACAACCATCCATAAAGCCTACCACTTAATCCAACACGCCGGCACGGACAACGACGAAATAATTCACCTCCCCACAACACCCCAACCCACCCCCTTCCACATCTTCTCCCGAAACTTCACCCAAAACGAACTATCCTACTACAGCGAATTCCTTAACCGCGGCTACTCTTTCAACAACGCCTGGCTTCGCGAAAAACACAGCAGCACCGACCGCGACGGCGTCTCCAAAAACATGAAACATGCCGAACGTGTCGAATGGGAGAAATATAGGCAATGGGAGAAGACTGATCTGGCGCCTGAGCCGTCCGTGTTACCGCAGGTTACGGTAAGTCAGGGGTTGAGGGATTTTTGGACCGTCGAGGCCGAGGATATGAGTGCCCTTACTGTTGTTGATGACCCGGGGTTGTTCGAAAGCGAACTCGTTTACTTCCTGCTTGTGCATGGCAAACCCGGGCCGGGACATGTCAAGGTTGTTATGCGGTGGGATTTGCTTGGGGCGGCGCAGGCGATGATGTGGGAAGTTGCTAATGGGTTTTCTGTTGTCTTTTCTGGGGCAGTTCTGAAGGAGCAGTTGGAAATTGGGATGGGGGAGGGGAGGATTTGGACGAAAGTGGGGAGTTTGGCTGAGTTGAAGAGGATCAAGGATTTAAAGACGGCGAGTTTGGATGGGTCGAGGAGTGAGAGGGTGAGGGCGGAGAAGTTGAGGGAGTTTAGGCAGAGTTTGAGAGTGCTTTGTTGAGAAGAATGAGAAGTCGACACTAATAAGGGAGGAACTTTTTGCGTCTGCCAAGGTAAGGATGGACCTCACTCGCAAGGCTTCAGCAATACGACCAAGGCTCACTCTGTATGGATGCCCATGATGGGCTTTGCGATTTATACAGAGTGCCGCAACATCACATGGTGGGTTCATTTCAGTACTCCCTGCAGTGGAGCGTCTGGAAATTGTAATTTCCTTTGGTTTTGTAGTTTCTCACCTCTAGATCAAGATCGATAGAGTCCTGGTAGTTTTTTGAGTCAGAGCTTGCCAATTTTGTCCATCTCAATCTCACATGGATTAGTAAGTAATGTCGAGCAAATGCAAAGTCGTAGTCCAGGACTCCAGGTGCAGACAATGAATAGCCTGACTGTTGCCTCGATGAAATGCAAGACACTGGTGTAAAGAGTGTAGACCGTGCTTTCGCCCATGATCTCTGATATCAAACATGTTCCATGATGCGCGTGAAGGACACCTGCCTGGCCTTGGGCTCAGCACGTGCTGTTGATTCGGGTCTGCCAAGGTATAATCGATGTTTTAAGGTGCGCGCTGAAGAGAAAGCTTGGTGGTGTTCATTTCAAACAGCTAGGTCGTCCACTTTGAGTCTCCTAATAGATCCGCATTAGCAATCTGGTGAAGTCTCTTCTCCTGCCTGGTCGTGCCTCTTGTGCCAAAGGCTATTGCCATACCAATACTGAGTATGCGAGTAAAACATGTATCGATTTTCTATCCTTCTTGAAATCTAGGAAGATCCAGCCATTATGCCTAGTGACTGCTCAAGAGGATGGTACTACTCAACCATCTCGCCCTTATTCCATCCCCTTCTCTTCACACCTAGCTCAACAGCGGCACTGCCCCAATCCAATCCATGGCAATGTCCTTCACTTCCACTTGCACCAGCGATTCCCGCTCTCGCCAAACCCTGCTCCTCGTTCAACACGGTCAACAGACCAAAGATGACGGGGACCTGTGAATCAAGCTGCACCTTCATCAGACCATGCGACACGGAATCTGCAATGTACTCAAAGTGCATCGTCTCTCCCTTGACCAACACACCAATGGCTATTATAGCGTCGAAAGGAGCAGTGGAAGCGGACGACTTGGGCGCAGCAGGTGTAGATGTAGCCGTCAGATCGGTAACAGAGGTAGAGGAGAGGAGGTCGGTCGCTGAAGGAAGGAGCCCGCCGCCAGTAGCTGAGGAGGACGATTGGACTTGGGAGGATGTGTACATCCTAATAGTAAACAATTCGATCAGCTACTTGCACCCCCATGACTGAAGATTCGAAGAAGTGGTTCAACAAACCTCTGCACAGCAAATGGCAACTCGTAACTCCCCGGCACAGTCTGCAACACAATATTCTCGTCCTTCACACCCGCTGCTTTGAGACTCTTCTTCGCGCCTGCAACAAGGGCATCAATCATCTTTGCATTCCATCGCGCATGAACAATGCCAATACGAAGCTCGGAGCCTACAGTTGCGCATATTAGCGGAGCCAGGGCGCATATAATAAAGGAGTGTAGTGAGCTCGAGGAAACAAGGTAGTTTTTACGAGTCCATAAGGATCAGAGGTAGCGACGAGTCCGTGACTCTGTTTGGGAAACGAGGAGTCCAAAAAGCAAGCAAATAAGCAGAAATGAAGCTCTGACAGCTGAAGGAGGGGCAATCTCACCATCGTAGAGCTTGGGTTCAGCAGCACCGTGAGCAACCATCGTGTATGAAATGAAGCGAAAGTGACTAAGGAGCAGAAGGACTGAGTTGGGATGGTTTAAGACTGATCAGAGTTGAGCTGGTCGTCAGGATCTTTGTATACTGTGAGGACGTTACAAACAGCAGGTGTAACAAACAAATGGCCGATGCAATGCCAGATAGTGGGGCCGTCCAGGATGGTCGGGACAATCTACTACTGTGTATGTACAAGAGAAGATCTACCACAGTAGCAACCTAACCACTTGGAAGAAAGAACAAACAAAATGCAGACCTCCATTTCAAAAAGTATCACGTTTGACTGTCACCAAATGCACTGTTTGTATCATTTGTAGTGTTCCATTTCATGACCATCCACACCCCATTTTCATCTAATTGGCTTCCAAAAGCAAGGTTGAAGTAAATATAGTGCTACATGTCCCGTTCAGCATAAAATTATGGCTTGCTCTCTTTCCAGAGAGTTCTTCCCAAAATCATTCGTGCAATATCGTTCCAAGCCAAACGCCGTAAAATGCGAGCGTTCAAATCAACTCTTACTCCACGGTAACAGACTTGGCCAAGTTACGTGGGAAATCCACGTTCAAACCCTCACCAACTGCTAGCCAGTAGGCCATAAGTTGAAGTGGGACGACGTTGATGAGACCCTGCAAGCAGTCGACGGTTGATGGAACCTCAATTCTGTCCGTCTTGGATGCCGGGAATTCTGCATCATCCTTGTTGCAAATGATGATCGGTCTACCTTTGCGGGCGATGACTTGTTGGTATGCATTGAGAGACTTGGCGAAGAGACCGTCACGGGTGAGGATCATCACAATCGGGAGGTTTTCGTCAACCAAGGCGAGGACACCGTGCTTGAGTTCACCGGACATGACAGCCTCACAATGGAGATATGAGATTTCCTTGATCTTGAGGGCGCCTGTGAGAAGTTAGCAATAATTCAAAACAATAGTCAGAGAAAGTTTTACCCTCCAAAGCAGTCGCGTGCTGCATACCGCGACCTAGGAGTAACAAGCTCTTCTGGTCCTTGAACTGCTCACAAAGCTTCTTGATGGACTGGTCGAGTGCAAGGCACTCTTTGAACTGGTCGGAGATCTTTCCAAGACCGTCCATGATCTCCTCGCGACGCGCCTGTTTCGAGGCACGATCCTCACTGAGAGACAAAGCGAACATGACCATGCAGACGAATTGCGAAGTGTAAGCCTTGGTAGATGCAACACCGATTTCGGGACCGGCATTGATGTGCACACCGCAGTGGGTGAGGAGAGAGATGGAGGAACCGACAGTGTTGACAATTCCAACGGTCAACGCACCGCGCTCAAGGCAGTATCTCAAGGCCATGAGGGAATCAGCAGTCTCACCAGATTGGGAGACGAAGACGCAGACGTCGTCACGGAAAATCGGAGATTGACGATCCAGGAAATCTGATGCCAGTTCAACAGCGATTGGGATCTCAGTTAATTCCTCGAAAATCCCACGAACAGCCATGCAAGAATGGTACGATGTACCACAAGCAATGAATATGATCCTACGGCATCGGCGGATGGTTGTGAGGTATTGTCGGAGACCACCAAGGGTGACCTGCTTGTTCTCGATATCCAGACGTCCACGCATGGCGTTGACCACAGATTCTGGCTGCTCGAAGATTTCCTTTTGCATAAAATGGTCGAACTTGCCCTTCATGATCTCCTGGAGCTCAATCTCCAAAGTCTGAATAGCACGGACATTGGAAGTGCCGTCATCCTTTTTCAAGCGGTGGATGTTCAATGAGCCCTCGTGAATGTGGGCAATATCATCGTCCTCCAAGTACAGAACCTTCTTCGTATGTTCGACAATGGAGGATGGGTCGGAGGAGAGGAAGAATTCGGTGGGCATTGGGGCACCATCGTCGGACAAAAAGGCGCGAGATTGCGAGCGATGGAGGAGGGACTTGTCTGGCGGAGCGAGGAGGTTGTTGGTCTTCTTCAATGCCACGTTTTGCGAGGCCTGCTCGGCTGGAAGTGGTCCGTCATCGTTGTACTCGACATCGACAAAGTCGACTCTCATCTTCTTGCCAGTTTTGACACCAATAACCAATGGAGAACCCTTTCGGGCTGCAATAATCTCGTGTGGGTAGTGGACAGACTTGAGGAGGAGACCGAAGGCGCCCTGTAGCTCGGTAATCACAGCCTTTGCGAGAACTGGGAATTCGATGTCCGGGTGTTGGTCAAAGATGTACTTTGCGAGCTTGGCAATGGCTTCTGTGTCCGTCTCGGTCTCAAATTTGAAGCCCTTTCCTTCGAGAAGAACCTTCAATTCCTTGTAGTTGGTAATGATACCATTGTGTACAACGGCGAATTCCCACTTGGGGTCAGATCTGTTCAGCGGGTCACAGTCAGTGGATTGTCCAGGCACGAGCATGTGGTCAGCCCCCAAAATGGGCTGATCTTTGCATCAGAACACACCTGTGAGGATGGCAGTTGACTCTAGATGGTCGGCCGTGAGTAGCCCATCGGGTGTGTGCAATGCCCGCGTGCGAGTCAAAGACCTTGGTGAGATCTGGTTTCTCCTCTGCAATGAGCTCCTTGAGCTTGACGACTTTACCGACCTCCTTGAATGCAAAGACTTCGTCCTTCTTGTCGCCGTCTACGGCGAGGCCTGCGGAGTCATATCCTCGGTATTCGAGGCGGGAGAGACCTATGGGCCTGTTAGCGAGTGAAACACGAGTGCAAAGCTCAAAGTGAGGCTGAACAGAGCTGTACTCACCATTGACGAGGGTGTCGAGAATGAACTTTCTGTCTTTCTCGACCAGATAGTTGACGTAACCAAAGATACCGCTGTCGGCTGTCAATTACGGCGCTGTATGCCCTCGTCCATCCAGACTTACCACATGGTCGGTCAAGTAGCTAAAGGTTACTTTGCAGTGGTGTAGAGGGAACCGCGAGCTGATTCAATCGAATGAATAGCAAGAGTAGCGGGGTAGTAGGGAGACAGTCAGAGGTGATGTTCTATGTGCAACGAGGGATGAGACTTGGTGTGATGGATGGTGTGAGAAGAGCGTACGACGGAGCGATGGGAGCTAGGTGCAGACTTTATAGTCCCGTCGTTTTGCTCTACCCTTGCTTCAAAAGAACAGAAAGGATGTCCGAAGTATGGCAGGACTATGCAATTGCATCACAATGGGGGGGACCGAGCTCACTTCAATCCGCAAAAACAATCGGCAAAACAAGCACACGCTGTTGTGGTTTTCAGGGGCCGAATCCCACCAAACAAATGGCAGCAGGCCGAGCTGCTCCACCATGATTGGCGGTAGGTCGGGGCGAGGCGTTTGCAAAGGAATCCCACATATCTCGGAGAGGCTGTGTACATGGCCAAAAATACTCAGCCAGTCTTTCAATAGAACACACTATTGGGCGGCGGGCAAGCATTGCTGAGGCTAATGAACCACCAATGGTTTTCGGAGCCATTGTCTTCACGAATTGCGGTGAACTGTCCTACGTAGCTACGCTGGTCGTGGAATTCGAAACTACGACTACGGAGGTACCGACGAAAATTCAGAAAACCGAGAGAAATCGAGGTGGCCCCGTGTGGCTGCGGTATACATGCAGAATACCTGCATCTTGCTTCGCCTGGGGTCAAGTAAGGACGAGGCCAAGGTTGTGTATACTCATTCGATTCGACGTTGTTCTGGCTTCCCTACACCGCCGCTTCTCTCCTCGTACCCAAAAGATCTGATACTGCACAGCAACGCCATCCGATATGTCCTCACGATCCTTGGCATACCGCCACAGTCGATTGTCCCCTTCCGAGTTCAAATGCCTTCACAGAGAACGGTTCGTCGTAGATGGTAGTAGGACACCTAGCGTGAAGAGACTTTGCTTCGTTTCCACTTTTGTGGCGGTGAAAGTTAGGAGCGGATGGCTCGACATATCTATCGATGGATTCTTTTTGATCAACATCTTACTCGTTATATGTTCACGGCAGGGGAGATGGTTGAGTATCATGTAAGGACTACAACGGGTCTTACTCAGTCCTTCTGTGGACTCCAATGGTGGGGAAGCTAACGTTCAGCTATCATCAGCCCTATCTTGATTATTTTCTGTTCCTGAAACAAGGGAGTAAGCGATCAGTTGTTCTGGTTCAGGCGGGCTGATGGATGTTTCGATCTCTTCGGAATCAAAGACGAGTCGGACGAAATTTTCGATGGGTTTTTCGGTTCCGTTGCATCGTCGTTGACAGAGCAAATAAGCACGTACAAATGAGGTAACTTAACGCAGGAACACCCAGTCTTGAGGATGGTCGCCAGACCAGCAGAATCCCTGCTAGCACCCAATGTTTCAAGTCGGCATTGATAGTCCCGTGTGACCAGCAACCGGATCACGCAGCGTTCCAGTTTACGTAGAGATGGAAGTACGACGCTTCCGATGTAGCAGTAGGATAGATTTTTTTTTTCGGATCATCTCGTTGATCTTTAGGAGAGCATATTGCTGAGGATAGCGTTGCGTAATTGAACATCATATTATTAGAGTTGCACAGCAGGCAGCAACACGTTGACTGAATGAGGTTAAGATGAAGTCAAAGCAGTAACTTTAGGTTGGAGGCAGGCTCGGGAAGGATGAATGCAAGGGCGTCGACTCCGTCAATTTATATGCCATCAACGAACAGCGTATATTGATGGACGACGCATTGGATGTCATGGACGGCGATATTATCCTGCTCATTATTTGCTTTCGACGTGCCAGAAATTTGTCGGGACTGATATCGTGCCAAGATGCTGTACAGATGAGGAAGGAAATGGGGCTCGCGTGGCTCGGCACTGTTGGACTGTGGCGTTTTGTTTTGCTGGACCCTGAATTCGATCTTTTTGAAAAAACATCCGACTTTGACTTCGACTTCCACCGATTTCAATTACTGTGGAAAGATTATTCAATCGTCAACAGTCATACCGTCTGCCGGATCGATCGTCACCTCCGACATAAAGTTCAAGTCACATCTCGATCGCTATATTCTCCTCCTACACAACCAGATCGCAAATGAATTGGACCTCTAAGACACCACGAACCCAGCAATAATTCCACTCCTAACGAGCCCAGCTCTTACACCTCTATCGACCACCAAAATGAAACTCCTGACTTTGAACTTCTTAACCTGCGCTCGAAAAGCCTGCAAACCCCACGCCTCCAGTTTCCCCCTCCACCCCAAAAACGCAGAACTCGAAATCGTAGAAGCAGACATCAATACCCAGTTAATCATCAACATATTGCCACGTCTAGACTGGCCAGCCCTTGTCGGACTTTGCACAGAGCTCGGCTTGATGTTACAGGAAACGGTACCGGAAGCGACAGAGTTGGTTGTGAAGGAGGGGCAGGATATGGAGGTCGAGGGAACGGAGAAGAAAGAGGAAGAGGAAGAATTGGAACCATCACAATTGGCGAAGGATTTGCATAGGTTACTGTGGGAAACGAGTATTCTTACTGGAGAGTTAGTGTGTGCGAATTGTGGGCATGAGTACGCGATCAAGGAAGGCATTGCGAATTTTTTGCTGCCGAGTCATTTGGTGTGAGGATCGGTCAAGATTTGAGAACTGGGATTTAGAGATGTGAGAACTGAATGTCAGCGACGCGGAAGTTGCTGGTCTTGATATGGAAATAGGAACGTGGGGAGATGACGAGGTTACGATATACCCCAAAAAGACGTTGAAATGGTCGATTATTGCTGAAAGAGGCACAAGCTGGGCATGAACCCCAGTTCCCATGGTCGCTGCTGAATCTAACGACAGAAAAGGTGCTACAATCATGTCCTAAGAAAAGTGTCTCTGGAATATCTCCTCGCTAACGTAGTTTCACCCACGATTGCGGTCAAATCTCCGAATATTCCAGCGGTTCCCGTACGCGATCCTATCTGGAGACTAGAATTTGGTCGGAATTTTGACACAGGACAGATTTACCAGACACCATAGTTTGAAGAACCGATCTTTGATTTCGCATTCTGGAAAAAAAAGCTATGCCATGAAGTGTCATGCCAAGTGCAAGTGTCCATACCCGCAACAACTCTGATGAAACGCCAGCCCCATGATAAGTTCTCACATCCTCAGTCCCTCATTTTCCACACATTGTCCATTCCATACACTCTATGTGGTCTTGGCCGTTCGCTTGCCCTTCGCGTTCTTCTTTGGCGTGTCGGAGATGGAGAGTCCTATTGTATATCCTGGTTAGCAGTGTTCTTAGATTCCTCGGAGCGTAAACTGTGCGCGTGGGCGTATATACCTGGGGGTAGGGACTGCTTCAGCTTCTCCGCGCGGTCGGAGTCCTTGAGGACGAGAGTGTAGAGGTGACGCTTGCATCGGACCTTGAACTTAATCTTTTGCGTCTTCTTGTTCTTCTTTATGCGCGCAGCTGTATTCCATTGTTAGCCAATGTCCAAATACCGATTTTCCTCATTTTTATACGATCTCAACTGGCATGTGGTTGGAGAGAGTGTGGACGTACAGACGGCATCCTTTCGGCGGCAGATCTCGATGAATTGCTTGATGTCTGTTACTTCGGCCGGCATTTTGAATATTGTGAAGATGACGATTGACTAAGGAACACCGTGTGGTCGATAATTTGAGAGTTCTTGGTGGGCAAACAGAACTCGCTTAATTTTCCAGCTAAGCCTAATTAGTAGTGTGTGTGGCGCGACATGTGGCGCATTCCTTCCTCTCAGTTTGTGTTTCGGCGAAGGCAACACTTTCACATCTTCAACTCTGTCCTTTCTCTTGCTCCTCAATCCTCTTTCGAATCGTAAAATACATTTCCTAAAGCCATTAATATCTCGAATCAGCGCCAAAATGCCAACTCCTCTCGATCGCGCGCTTCAATCTAAGAGTGCCTTCTTTGGCTTCGCAGGCATCGTTACGGCTGTAGCTGCATGGACGATCTGGTAACTACTTTTTTGCTTTTGACTCTTGAGACTCAGAGCTGAGTACAATCTTATAAGGGGCCAAGATAGCATGTTCCCGAAAGAAGCAGATCCAAAAGGAAGTACGTCATCTGATCTTTTCTAGCGAAGTCCTCCAGCTTACTGACGATGCTACCTAGATCCTGAAACGTGGTCTCATGAAGAGTTACGAAGATGGCTGAACAATGTAGCTTGACCTTTTCAACCTTGTCCGCCTGAAGAAAGAGTTTAATTCTAATTCGGCAGCGTCAACTTCTACCCGACCCTTCTCACAGCAGAGAACAACTTCTTCAAAGAGTTAAGGACAACATGCGCGATCTTTGATGCAAGGACGATGGGCTTCAAAAGGGTACGATAGGCGTTGTAACAAGACATACCTTGGATTGTGAGTTGAAGTGGCGTTGGAATGTGAAAGCTGTTTGTATCTATGCTTTAGTATATCATTAATACAGCGGTAAGCTTATGGATACCTCTCTTCCAAGAGTTCCTCACGCATTGGTATTGAATGTTGTTTTCTTCCCTCTACCTCTGCCATATTAGGGAGTTTATTGTCCTGGGGCATCTTGCTTAAGCTTGTGTGGTGGGGCTTGAACAATTATAGTCAAGAAGTACAGTGATTTCACCAATTCAGTACCCTTCGACAGTACCTCACCCATGAACAACTGCTAAACAGACTCGAGATTGATAAGTTTCTCGCAACAAACCTCCTGAAGCGCGCTAGGAGACTACTAGTATCGATATCGACTTGAACTGAAGAGATTCTGAAGCCTACACAAAGCTTGGTTCGTTGCTCTGAAAAGGGGTACTGAAATAAGAAAGCCACGGTGAAAGGACACCACTCCAGCCTCACACTAAATGCAGGACCGAGCTCGAAGAGGAAAATGCTAATTCCGAGGTGAGAGCGGGAGAGTGGAGATACAGTTGGGATGATGCTAAAATTAGTCACTGACAAAGATTTTAAACCACGCTAAAGCACACTATCAACAGCAAACGCGGCATCACCATTTACACCTCCAAGGATGAACTAAGCCTCAAGTGCGGCCTACAGGGCTGATCTGTCGCTCGTTATGCATCGTCCTCGCGAGTCTCCTCTAAATACCGGGGGAGGACCTCCTGTCTCGCGTTTGGATCAACATGGACATAATCCTGTTGCCTTTGATATCTCAGCTTCAATACCTCTCCTTGATCCTTATCTCCTTCCAGGATTTCTCTCACTCGGTCATTCAAGATGGAGTACCAGCCACTTCCAACGCCTGAGCAGCACCGAGATGAATTCAAACCCACTTCGTACTCTTCGGACATGCCAAAAATGCGGCAGGGCATACACTGGAAAGCTCCCGCTATCATGGTCTCTTCGTTACTTCTTGGCTTCGCATTTATTCTCGGACACCATTTCTACAACCAGTCTTTACATCATACCCCAACTGGTGATGCGGTTTTCGAGCAGCAGGTCAATACTGGAATCGGGACTGCTTTCGCGTTCATTGTCAGAATGTTTCTCGTTGTCGCTGTTGGAACTGCTTATTGGCAATTGTTTTGGCATCAAGCCAAGGCTCATCCTACGCCAATCGCTCAACTTGACAGCATGAGCTCGATTATTGGAAGTGCGCTGGAATTTATGAGCATTCGTACTCTGCTACGATTTCCGCTCCTAGCGTTCATGGCTACGATCATTTGGTAGATTTGCTATCTCAGTTCTGCTTATGGCCCTAACATTCATGAAGGTTAATCCCACTCGCGGTAGTCTTTCCGCCAGCGTCGTTGACTGTGGAGTTATCGCCTGTGCCACTGATTTCAACAAAGGAGCTTGCAATTGGTGTCCCGAATTTCAACAAAAATGAATTTGCTCAATTATCTTCCCTCGGTAGCAATTCAGCTGCTTGGACAACCTTCGGAGGACCTCGTGCAAAGGTGATGCAAATTGCCAATGCAGTGGCCAGCAGAGGCGAAATCCTAAATCTCCCTGCACCCTCACCAAACTCGTCTTACGAAGTTGATTTCATGGCCCCAGCCCTACAGTGTAGTAAGGTCGAAGGTGCGCCACGCGCGACTCTTTTACAAAATGTCACTAAAGCTCTCAACTGTTCCTTGGAAGCCCGTCATCGAAAGGACAAAGGTGCTTGCCCAGACATGCAAATGTATCTTTCGTGGGCTCCGGGCTATTCAGATACAAGCGGCAAGTTTGAGGCTGTTAACGTCGAAAATTTCATTGGTGCACAACGCGAGGAGTCAAATGCCACATCCTGCTCATTGTTCATCGCTACATCGCCCACTATTGAAAACAGTAAGCCTTGGAATATCGTCAATTGTTCGCTGCACAACGCATCCTACCATGTTACAGTGAATTATACTGGCGGTGTCCAACAGCTTGGGGCTAAAAGAGATATTACCTCCAGTGTTGGTTACTTCGATCAGCTTGACAGCATTGGTTCAGCGACTGACGATGAGTCGATCGACGTCGATCCTATTACGGGCGAAAAGGCAACTCTGTACACTGACCTGAACCAATTCGGGTATCAGGCGATTATGGCAGCATTTGGACAGCTGCTGGCAGGGCAAATCTCTATCGATATGTACAATGCAGTTGGACGCTTCGGCATCAACACAACAGCCACATCCGTCCTGGCGACGAGTCTGAGCAACACAATCGAGCTGTCAAATTTGTCTCAAATTGTTGAGACTTGCTACGGTGGAGGGGGGTTTTCAGTTTGCAATGAGGATGCGAACAACAACATACTCAATATCACAGGTGCAGCAGCGGGACCCTTGTCACTACTTCGAGCTGCAGAACAACTTTTTGAGAACATCACCTTGAGTTTGCTCAGCAATAACGCTTTCTTGTGAGTAGGCGTCCTTACCAGGATGTGATTCATGCTAATTGTTCCACAGATCTGTACCTGCGACCGCTTCGGTCACAAAAGTTACCTTCAATAGCCCACAAAATCGCTACGTGTATACATGGTGGCGCCTGGTTGCACCTTACGTTGCGGCTCTGGCCCTCAGTATTCTAGCGACGGCCATTGGTAGCTGGGCGATGCTGGCTAATGGCATGACCTATACACATAGCTTTTCGACCGTATTACGGACGACGAAGAATGCCGAAATTCAAGACACTGTTCTAGTTGGGATGGATTCGACTGGCGCAGATCCCCTTCCTGAGCACATCGCGAAAGCGGAAATCGACTTCAGCGCACAAGACGTGACTATCGGTTTGAGAGAGAGGCCCAAAAGATCGGAAGACGGTTCAGATGTGGCATAACGCAGAGATGAAGCAAATGTTAACCATAGAGACATCTCAGTTTACAAGACACAGCAAGCGTATCCATACTCCATGACTAGCACTGAGAAGCACACTACGAGAAGACCAACTTTCTGCCCTTCGACAACACCTGAGGTCCGTTTCAACACTCTCAATTCGAGATGAAAAGCGATAAACTTCTAGAGAGCCCCCAAAATCAGGTATCGATCGAGACTCAAATGACTTCAAAGCCAATGGCGACTCAGGTACGCAATAATCCGAAGGGCAGGAACTAACGAAGCTACGGTAAGCACGATCATTAGCCTTGAAATGACCGGTACCGGCATGTAAGCACCGGTTGCGGCTCTTCCTAGTTTTGACGAAGCCAATGGTGACTCAGGTCCGCGATACCTGATCAGAGGGGCAGAAGAACTGACGAAGTCATGGTAAGCAAGATCATTAGCCTTACAATGACCGGTACCGGCATGTAAGTACCGATTGCGGCTCTTCCTAGTTTTACGAAGCCATTCATATAGCATTGCATCTTCCTGGATTCTCATGCCAAGCAAACCCCTTTTATTACATTATTTTGCGGCAATTAAATGATAAAGTGAGTATACACAAGCCTCTGGGGCCTTCATCGTCTTTGTTATTCTATACCTGACTCCCTCGTTCCGTAAACGCTCATCATTCGTGAAGTGCTGACGAAACTCCTGCCGGTCTATCGAAGGCTTCAGCAACATGGCAGCCAAAATAATCGTTCCATCGCAGACGACGCTACTTCTTCTTGATCTTCAAGTCTGCAACGCTGCGGGTCCAACCATGGAAGCACTCATACAGCATACATCATCGGTAGTTGAGATGTGTAGAGACAAAGGTAGTAGCCCCTGGTCCGCCAAACTAGTATTGCTGACTTTGATAAGGCATCACAATCGCACACTGCCGGGTCGCATTCACAGAATCAGAGATGGCCAGTATACCCGATACAAATCCCGTATTCTCAAAGGCAAAGCATGACCCTACGCGCGCCGCAATGTACCACGTTGACTCTAAAGAATCTGCATTCCATAGCGCGGTAGTTCCACAGGAGGGAGACATTGTGGTACGAAAAAACAGAGTTGGCCCCTTCTTAAATGCACCTCAGGATGTCCATGCTATCTTCACGGACAAGGGCATCAATACGCTCATCATTGGAGGTATTTCGACAGGAGGAGCTGTCGCCGCGACGGTGGTACAGGGTGCGGATCTTGATTACCGCCTTTTTGTGTTGGAGGATTGTTGCGCAGATCCGAATCAGGAGACTCACGAGTTTCTGATGAAGTTCTTTGCTAAAAGAGGGTCTGTTATTTCGAGTAAAGATATTGAAGGATTGGTAGGGTAGGACTTTCGGCGATTTCGGCGGCGTCGATCTCAAATAAGGAGCTGGTGAAGAAGGAAGAGGCGTTCCGACATGGCAGAGTACCATCGTGAAAAATACATGCCAATTCTATTCTTGACAGATTCCACCTTCTCAGTAATCCGAGTGACACGATTGTCCCTCTGTTTATGATTGCTCATCTCGAGAATCTCGTGAAGGATGAGGGGATACAAGAAGAGATTTTGTCTGCTTTAGAGGGAGTGCAGGGGTTTCAGCAGGATTCTTCCCCTCTGCAATGCTTGAAAATCGGATGAACGCTTGCATTCAAACATCGATATCGAAAATGTATGGCGAAATCGTTTCTTGATCGAAAAGACAAGAGGGATGCTGGATTGACGAAGCCACTGTGGGAGGCTATTCTGAGGACAATTCCCTGCCTCGTCAGCCTCGGTCTCAGCCTCGTGCTCATATAAAGGCCCAGATATGACAAAGACCGATTTCTTAGCAGATGAGGAAGATTTTGGAGAGGATGATGGAATGGAAAGGTTCTGTCCTTGACAATTGTATCGAGTCTTGCATGTGGCATAGGGGTATATGATTTTCAAACCAGCTAACGCGGATACTGCCTTACTAACTTGAACAGGCGAGCTCGAAGTAGACAATGATTGCGATATATGGGACGATTGGGAGGTATGGAGAAGTGGCGTCCGAGATAGCGAGGATAGTAGGAAGGAATATCCGGAAGGCTTCGTCTGGGACTGCTGTCAGAGGCGTGGTAATGCTGAGTTCGGATGCAAAGGCGGTCCCCACAGAAATGATAGGGAACGCGATGAATATAAGCAGACTCGAGGTGATGAGACGGATGAGGATGTTGATGAAGAGGGACATGTTGAAGGCGAACGCGAGGATAGTGAAGACTGGGAATCGTAGTGGGTATGAGACCAATACTTGTTGACTAACATCTCCCAATTCATATTCCTTCGAGAATTTTGGGACTTGGGAGGTATTTACTACACAGCTTGTACCTCCTACCTGATGTTCGACTTTTTATGGCCGAAAAGAATCTCATTGGGTGAAATGAAACGCCTGGTGGAACGATTCGAGTTAGGCCTTACCCCCTATTTCCCCACCCAAGTAGGCTAGTTTCGAGCTCAACATCACCCACCTCTTTCCAACCCTCCCCCAACCTCCCTTTCCCTTCCCAAGGTATAAGTTTAATCAGCCGAAATGCCATCCCAAGATCCCTCCCTATCAACAGCCATCAAAGACGCCTCAAAAGAACAATTACAACGAGTATTGAACGCCATTCTCCAGATTCACCCCGAAACAGCATCCACCGCCTCCAGTCTCTTCGAGGCCCAAAAATCAAACATATCCGAAGAACTTCCAGCAGTATCGGATTCCAGCGACCAATCTCCCAAAAAGCGTAAACGGGTCCAAATCTGTGCTCAATGCAAGCGAGAATATGCTGATGCTGAAAACAATCAAAGGGCGTGCAATTGGCATCGTGGTACGAATTTCTTTCAGATTCCATATCTTTAAATAGGAAGACCCTGGATTGACATAATGTAGGCAAGATTGAATCCAATGATGAGAGCGATGCCGGCCCGCACAGTATGGAACTCGTAGAACAATTCCCTGAGGCATACTTCTGGGATTGCTGTGAAAAGAGCGGTGCGGATAAGAATGGGTGTATGATATCGGAACATTCAATCACGGGTCCGTTCAAGAAGTAACCCATAGTCAAGTGTGAGTATAGTAGGAACGTAGACTCAATTCCATGCTCGTCTACTCAGAGTTCAAGCCCGCAGGCATCTATTTCAACACCATAACAAAAAAAAGAACTCACCCCCAAGCGCCAGATCTCGAGGGAATTAGTATCCAAAGCACAAAGGGGTCATCCATCGCTCGTATTGCTATTCATCCATCCCCAGAGAAACGTGAAAAGGGTACATATGCAATCCGGCAAATCATGGCCATCTCCTAGTATTCATGCCAACGCAATCCCACGAGCCCCAGCACTCCATATCCTCCAGCTCAATCCCCTTCAGATAGTCAAGTCTAGGAGGCCTCCGTTCAAGTGCGCTGGTCGTGGTGGTCGAGGAGGCGCTTTTCTCTGCGCTGGTGGAGGAGGTGGTGGTGGTGCTGGTACTGGTACTGGTGGAGGAGGTGGTGGCACCATTGGCGCTGGTGGAGATGGAGGTATGATGTTGCGGCGGAGCTTCTTGATGCCCTCTTTGGCCTTGGCCACGTACTTCCTGGTGCCCTTCTTGGCCTTAGCCACGGCCTTCTTGATGTTTGAGGCGAATTGTGGCATGGTAGAGAGTGGCGGTTGGTGGTTGAGAGGGATGGTGGTGAATGATTGATGGTATTGGTGAAGGAAGTCTGTTGGTTCGGGATCTTGTGGATGAGTTGATCGTGAACTGAAGAGAGAAATTGGCAGAGGATGGACCTGTACTTAAGCACTTCATGAGTATTGATTGAGAGTCACAATACCAACGCCTGCCATCCAGATCTTATTCATCGGCATACGTATCAAGATACAGAATACGTCAACTCAATGCTTAGTGGATTACAATCATTGTCATTGCAAGAGCAAATTGTGAGCCTCAGTGAGGCGGAGAAGGACAATGGATTGCTATTGAGACGCATGGTGGAGTACCAGCGGAGCTTGGATTGACATTCAAGTCAGGGGCAACATCGAGTATTGTTCCCACCGAGCAGGAGACAGCGTGATTGTGTCAGGAGACGGGAGGTGAGAGTTGCAGCAGAGACTCGAAGAGTTCCTGTTTGATGGGAGAATGAATACTTGGATTGGTAAGTGGTGAAGATGCTGAGATGTCCAGAACCTCAAGTGGATTGCATATAGGCGTGAAGTGGTATCCAGGTAGCTTTCGATCCTGCTCCAGGGTTTATGTTGGATCGCAACGTATATCCAGGTGCGCGATGTTTACATCTTTACAGCAAGTCTCTGCTATGATCTCGATGCCGTATCTGGGAGCTGTGCGTCTTCGTCGCTGCAAAAATTCTGTCTTGATGTGTGCGGCCGCCCTATTGCTTTCGCAATATTGTTAGACTTAACAACACCATCAACCATCAACCAAGCAGTCAAACATCAAACAGTACACCAGCAATCCGACTCTCTTTGAAGATAAGCTGAGGCTTTCATCGAATCCAGATATCCGTTCCTGATGGGCAAGCATGCTGCGGTCTCCATGAAGGTGCATTGCGCGAGATGAGTTAAGAGCCGGACTACTGGATCTGTACGACTCTGCTCGCAAGACCTACAGTCAATGGTGAAGCAAAGCGATAGGCAGTACAGAAGAAATCCGGAGCCCTTTCTCAAACAGCAAAACCTCACTCATGGTCGACGCGGTCTTCCTAGCAAGCTGTCTTCGCATCCATGAGTACATCAGTCTCCACACGGAAACAACGACATAGACAGCTGTACCTACTCGTTCATGCTCACGATGCTAACAGTCCATCGAATAGCATGGCCAAAAGCAGAAGCGCAGGCAGCCAAAAGCTCTGGTCGGGCTACTGGGATCCCACTTGAAGTCTGTACATCAACCTCCGATAGGCGACAGAACCCTCTCATCACAGCTACACCGCGCGCAAGATTCGATTGTCGACCCGGACAAGCATACTCTCTTTCTCTCTCTCACCTTCCGCCCTTTGATCGGATCGGAACAATCATAATCCTCAGGTCAACCAGGACAAGAATCAAGGGGATCCAAATCAATGACTTCAGCGACAGACACTGGCTCCTCTTCACAATGACAGCAATATCCGGCTCTTGAGCGCTTGCAACTGCGAAGAACCCGCAGGGCGACGCCTTCCAAAGCCAGATGCTTTCCTCATATTTCCGGGCATACGGGTATCATTCGATCAGAGAATTGAGTCGGACATCATCGGTAGCCAAGGGCAACTCTGGATGGCACGCAAACTCCAGCTTTTGGACGCAGAGATCAGCATTCGCCCGGACAAGTATCAACCAAAAAAGCACAGATTGCGGGTCAAGAGACTCTTACACCGGCCAGGACCCAGACTGATGGCCAGTTTCTCGCGTACAAGATCTGGCCCTTGGGCAGCGGGCATCAATTGAGATGTGGTTTATGGTCCTTGGAATAGCGCCCTGAGGATCAAGGAGCTCCATCTGAAGGTGATGGAAGCGGCTTGCTGAAGCTTCCGCCGCCGATCATATCGTAGCAACATGGGTGTCCTAGGACGGCCTTGGTATGTTCAAGCCACTGCTCCCATGTTGATGCATTCTCGGCAATTATAAGAGCATGGTGGCAGAAGTGAGACGAAGTTTGATGGTAGATTGAGAGGGTTGAGGGTTGTCGTTTTCTTTGGGTCCGCGATTTTCCCGAACCAGATCCGAGAGCGGAATCCTCCTCTGTTTCTCAACCTCATAGAACTACAATGTCTTCTCAGACACATCGAAAGCATCACCGTCAGTATCATCAGGCTATAGGTGGTTCGGGCATAGTAGACCGCACTCTTTCAGCTGGATGTGTCTTTCTCTGCAGCACATCGACCACAAGCATGCGTCAGGACGATGCTGATACCCCCTGAGCTCTTTCAATGCGCTGCAGTACATCTTTGCATGTCGACATGGCAAGATCAAGAGCTTGGAAGGAATGAAAATTGAAAGACGGCGTGTTCCACTATCTCGCCCATCATCTCGAAAGTCGATCCTTTGCCATCTTTCAGAACCGGAGACCAGCGAGCATGCCTGGTCAAATGTGCGATGGGATCCGAGCGTCATCTGCCCGAAATATTGTTGGGCGCCATGTCTCGCTTCGTATGGGATGCGATTGTGGGTGTTGTATAGATGTGACACACCTCTGGCAATATTTCCGGGGGAAATTCCGGGACATTGAAACCCACCAGAAAACTTTATGGGGGGGGGGGGGTTTCCATGTTCCTGGCAGTATCAGCCTCGAAGATTGCCAGAATTCTTGACCGTTCAAGCACTCTGAACGACTGTTCGCCCAGAAGCTTTTTCTTTCTTTTCAGGAGCAATGTCTCCGACCGAGCGCCAGGATTCTGGAGCTTTGTCCGGGCTGTTGGAAATGTCCAAGCTGACTCGAGTCCGAAGCGTCTACGTTGAGGAATGCCAGGAATGTTGCCCACTCTCAAGTTCGCTGGAAGTAAGTTGTCGGACTACTGCTTCCAATGGTACGGCTGTCTTCGGTAGCGCGTTGCCAGCTCTTTGTCAACATGCCACTCTTTGAATTTGTATGCTCTACTCATGTAGATTGTCGAGGCTCTTTCTTCGTTGGCCCTACCTCTGTATGTGCAGCGTGTGCCTGTTCTATCTCCCATTGGCGGTCATCATGTCCATCCTCTCCAGTTGTGCGTTCTGTCCTGACAATGTTGTCCGGAAGCGGCAGTCCTTTTGGTACATATGAGGGTGTTTGAGCTCAGTACTACTGTGAGTCTTTCGAGGGTTCACGCAGCCACCGTGCTGTACGCGGTGAAGGAACCGTGGTGGGTGACAAGAGCGCCGGCAGCTACGTTCAGTAACACTGTCTGGCTTGTAGTGAGTATGTAGTCGACTTCAGTGCGAACAGAGCGCACCGAATATGCGTTGAACATATCTTTTGTATGGCTATTGCCCTGGTGGTGGTAGGAATCTTGCTGTTATAGCAAGCAATGGTGGATGATAAGTCGAAGGCTGAAAGGTTATGAAGTGGAAAGTCTGGATCTTGAAAAGGCCATGGAACACGTCTGAGAAGTATTCTTACCCTCATTGGGTACAAAGCCAGTACTAACAAGCTACAGACAGTATATGGCCTCGTTGTTCTTGCGTGCCTGACTGACTGAGGGATGGTGGTCAGGCATCCACACAAATCCCTATATAAGGTAGTTCACTGACAAGATACAACAATCGCGCGCGAGTCACCAGAGATTTCCCCCATAGCAAGATCTCACGCGTCAAACAGCATTCACAGCGACATTGCGCCAGTTCATCATTCACGGCACATACACAACAGCACAATACTGTCTTCTGCACCCTCACGTCTCTACAATCACCAGATTTCCGCGCACAGCGCCATCAATTCACCTATCCACACACCGAAAGTCTCACTGACTATAAACCATCATCAATCATCAAAAGTCTCACTGACTATAAACCATCAATCATCATCATCAAAGTCTCACTGACTATAAACCATCATTCATCACCAAAGGGCCATCCATTGATATATATACCTATAAATATATATCTTCAAAGATGGATCCCAAAGTGGACCAAGCGTTCACCGCCCTCGGGCTCCCCACCACCGCCAACCATACCGCTATCAAAGCGGCATACAGGAGACTTGCCCTGCTCCGCCACCCAGACAAAGTCCCTGCCGGGCGAAAGGCACAAGCACAAGAGGACATGAAAGTCCTCAACGCGGCGGTCGAGACCCTGGAGAGGTACTTGGACTGGAAGGACGCCGCCGATTCGGCGAGGGAGAGGGAGAGAGAGGAGTGGGCGAGGAAGAGGAGGGAGAGGGAAGAGAGGGAGGAGAGGGAGAAGAGGAAGAAGGAGGAGAAGGAGGAGAGGGCGAAGAGGGAGAGAGAGGCGTTGTTGGAGAGGATGAAGAGGGCGAGGGAGGAGATTGAGGCGAGGGAGACGAGGATGAGAGAGGAGTGGGTGAGAGAAGAGGAGAGGAGAATGCTTGCGGAGGCGCGCGTGGAGCACGCCACGTGGAAGCAGAAGGAGGAGGAGAATGAGAGGCTGGCAAAAGAGTGGCAGGAAACTGCTGCTGAAGAAGTCCGCAAGATGAAGGCTGCTTGGCAGCAGCAATATGCCGAAGCAGGAATCTGGCTTGCGGAGAAGAGAGCTCCTGTTGGAGCTAATGCTGTTGTTGAAGAAGAGGAAGAGACGGATGCGTGCGCCGCCCCCTTGCCCTCCGATGGCAAGATTCGTTTCTCCCTCCGCAACCTCAAGAAGTGAGGAGAGACTGTGCTGCGGTGCGCCGTTGCCTTTTTGTACGAGTATATAGCTGATTTCTTGATCTGACCCTGCTCAAAGCAGATGACAATGGCAAGGTCTTTGCTCTCCCAAACTTCACTATATTATGTTCCAGCGATTTGGATATCTTGATATTATCCTTACATCACCCTGCTAAACATGAATTAGATGATGTAATCGCGCCAATAAACACGAGGATATCATAACATCGTACTACGGACTATATCCGTTTCTCACATCGCAATTCGAAAACCCCATGGTCTTGTTTTCGGATAATCCTTCAGACCTTAGATGATAGCAGAGCATACATTCATGAGCAATAGCAATTATGTTATAGGACTTGTCATAGGTTCCGAGAGGTCCGAGAGGATGGTTCTTTCCGACTCATAATCACAGCCTGATATTACGATGTGAGAAAGAAGTAAGTCTCGATATTGATGGTTATGATCTTGAGGATTGCGGTGTCGATTCTTATTTCAACTGTAGATGTTTGAATATAGGACCATACTACGTCCAGATGAACAGTTATTACATGATCAAGTGCTCAAATACTCAAGTCATCAGAGTCCACTTCTTTCCTCAATCACGAATCTAACATACCAACTCAAATATCACAGAGCTACAACCTCAAAATCACGTTACCCATCTCCCTAGCCATCCCAAAGTCAAGATCCCAAGTCTCTTGAATTCCTCAAGTCTCCTCAACCTCATCACATATCCAAAAAAGACGTCCCGTCATCGAGCTCGCCCGCCTGGCAAGTACCAAGAAAGTGCATCCCGGAATCCTTCCCTAAGCCACATCAGCCTCAAATCCTTCCCCGACAATGATCGTCCGGTTTATTCCGTCTCCATGTTCCCGTGAAGCTGGAAAGGAAGCGGCATGTCGAAGCATGCTTTGTTCCCAACTGAGGTTGTAGTTGTAAGCGTCATCTCCACAAGTTCAGCCTCGTATGGATGGATGGGCCGATTAAGTCGAATAATGAAAGTGTCTCTATCTGTAAGAAGTGAGCGATGTGAGGATAGGGTTTACAGAGCTTCGAGTATCATGAAACGAGGATCGTATCTCTTACCGCATCACTTCAACATCTTTCCCAACCCATCTCATTCTCATGATTTTCTAGCCAAGCAATATCTCCGGATGGTCAATACTCAATACACTCGGTACGCAGCAAAAGCACCTCCCCTATTCCAATGCATAAAACCCCACAATCCCTACTCGCGAATATGCATCATCCCTTCGCCGCACGAGTGCAGGAAAGGCTTCCCGCGCCGGAGGGGAGCGGCTCTTCGCGTCGTTCGCGAGATGAAATCCGGGTAATAGCCTCTCCTCTTCGAATCGTTGGGATCCTCGAAGTCGAAGCAAGTTCCAGAGAGCCCACCTAGCACGAATCCGGCAACCGCTCACCCTTCCACCTCCCCGAACAAAACCCAACAAGCCAGAAACACCCACCAAGTCCTCGCTACCAAACTCCCTCCCTTCCCACCACCTTCATCAGCCCGCTCCAAAGAAGACCCATGTCAGCCCACCCAAATCCCGCCCAAAAGAGAAACAATGCCACCAAACACCACCCCAAAAGCGTTACCTCCCAACATTCGTGCTCAATGATAAGTGGCCACCTCGTTCCAACGACCCGCAGGATCGCAGCAACCCAGTGTTTCATATTCTGCCTTGGCGCTTACTATATGCATACTAGTACTGCATGCAGCATCCGATCCTCGGTTCTTTTGGGTGGTAGGAGGTAGGTAATTATCCATCATTTATGGTTGCATGAAATGTCCTGGTGATGACATAGCGATGCAATTTGCTGCTGTTGTTTATCTGGGAAGTGGGGTTATGCGACAAGGCTGAAGGAGCGAAAGGCGGGGTAGGTAGCATCGAGATGGGGATGCAGGTGCATTAGATCGATACTATGCGCGGGATATGGATCTGAGAGGATTCTGGCCGAGGTTGGAAGGTTGAGATGGAGACGTCGCCTTTTACCTCGGAGAAAGGTGGTCCCTCTGGTAAAACAAGGGAATGATATCGTAGCCCTAAGGGACGACGAGTGACATGATGGTAATGAGTGGATTTGGTTTTCTCTTGCTACTTTTTTGGCTATGTAAGTGATGAGCGATAGCTCGGTCTCCATCCTCCCATACGCGATTAAAATACCCAGCCCAGAACTTCTCCTTCCTCTCGTCTCTCGCCTTGGTGCGCAATCATAATTCGTCAAAGAAAAGAGTTACCGTGACATGCGAACGCCAGAGGGCAGGTTGAAAAATATATATGGTATATGTTAAGATTTGAAAAGAGGTTTAGCTGGGAAGGGTATTTTCGAGGAAAAAAATTCAACGCTGGAACGCAAAAACACCGCACGTAGGAAAGATCAACAATTGGATACCTTTTGTGGAAAGGAAGCCATTTACATGCCCTTGCCATTGATGTCGACGTCGTAGCCCTCTCTTTTCGCTTTCAAGGCTTTGGCGAGCATGAGCTCTCTCATCCAGTCGATTCGATCGTCTTTTGATTTGACAGCGAAGTGGTGTGTCTTGCCCTGGAGAGCGCGTTCGGGAACAAGTTGGAACTCGAAGGCATCTTTGAGGGCATCTTTTTTGTCGCCGCTAGCAATCTTGAGCGCCTTGAATCTGGCCGCAAGCTTGTTTGATGAGATAATGCTGCATCCGACATCGTAATGATCAATGTTGAGAGTGTCCATGGGCGAGGACTCGGCAATGTCATTGCGATGCATTGCCAGGCGGTTGCCAGTAAGGCGGAAATGGTGGTCGTTCCACTCGTGACGCAACATTTTGGTCTTGCGCTTCTTCATCCATCCCGCGTGGTTGACACCTGGGTATCGAGGGTCGACCTCAGGCTCGTCTGTGATTTCTGGAATGGCCCCAAGATCACTGCTTCCCATGGTGTTCTTAGATGATCGTCGAGAGCTTGACTCTTCGCCATTGCCGGAGACTGGACTGAAGACTTCATTTTCTTGAAGACTTGGTAATTGGAATGACGGTCTTCGATACCCTTGGGATGACGGCCCTCGTGCCACAGGATCGCGCAGAAACATGTTGGGTGGTACCGATTGCGAGGTCTCACGTGCCAATGGGTCGACTGGTGGCGCAAAATAAGGGACATCCATTTCCGATGCTGGAGTGCCAAATCGATAAGGAAGACCACCAGGGGTCATAGCGGTCATACATGGAGACATTGTGTCTGCGAAAGCATCAGTCGTGACCATGCCTGAGGTGAGGTCAATGTAAGCTCCAGCAGAGTTGGATCGAGGTATTTGTAGACGTGGAAGAGCCTGGAGAGTGGCCAATGGCGGCTGAGAGACCACAGGTTGGAGTGGAGGGAACATCTGCAAAGGCTCTTCAACGGCTGGCGGTGACGGCGTCATTCCTGCATGCGGTTCGATACCTTGGAGAGCGAGGAAGTGCTTCACATTTTCTTGTGCGTCACGCTTTTCAATTTGCTTAAGGGTGTCTTCGTCCAGCGCAACTTGCGGCCGTTCACCAGGTCCGAGCAAATCACTAGATGCGACGATAGAAGGGCCTACTAGGGAGGGTGATGCTGGAGTGTGTGATGGAGCAGATCTTGGCCTGTAAATGCCTGGCATGAGGTTCTGTGCGTTGAGCGCATTGCCCGGATTGCCGGACATGAGAATGTGACCGCCGTCCTCTGGGGAGATTGGAAACATGTTTTCTTCTCGGATACGCTGGAGAAGTTTCTGCTGCTTCTTCCACTTTGAACAATTCTCCCCTTTCTCGCACTTATGTGGCCGTGGTACAAGCTGTTCTATAGCAACAATGGATACAGAATCAGCTGGTGTGATTGGATCATTGTTGCGGTATTTCCTGCGTCTTCGTTGTCCAAGGGCTGGTGGAGGACCCGATTCTTCGCAAGGCTGTTCGCGGTTTCTGTTGGACGACCTCGATCCCTGGGAGCTCCTGTTGCTAGTATCCTCAAACGGAGTTGGCACTGGACTGATCCTTCCATCGCCTTCGCGAAGAGTGCATATCTTGTTCCAAACTTCGTGTCTCTTTCCAAATTGATCGATCCCCAGCTCTTTCAGATCCGTAAACTGCAAGTCCATCAGTACTTTGCCGGTGATGTCGTGATAGTCGAACTTGTCGACAATGGCGGACTCGACGCCAGAGTTGTTCATCCATAGCGAGACCTGTTGGGTAGTCCAGGTACTTGGCGAGCCCATTCTCCAGTCATCATAGGACGTCGTGAACTTGGCTGCTTCGAGGGCGATGGTAGTGGCGGGTGTGACATCGACTTCGTTGTTGACGTGATTGTTATGATTGTAGTTCTCAAAAGCCGTGTCAATCCTCAAGTCCTCTTTATTTGCTACCAACGGCGATAATTGCAAGGCATAATCAACAGATAGTTCAGATGCATTAGAAGCGCGGAATAGGTGCGGTCCACGTGGTCCTTCGACGGATCGTCTAAACTCTGGTTGGAAAAATGAAGCGGCAGTTCTGTTCACAGATAACGGCGTGGATACTTCTTCGTAAGTTGAAATGGTTGAACGACTTCTCCGTCGGTCATTCTTGAGGACTGTATTAGCGCCGACGTTTATGACAGTTGATATATGCTTACTGAATCCCAACTACTATGATCTCCTAGATCTTCTTCGAATTCGCTGTAATCATCTCCATCCGACTGATCTTCTTCGTCCCATATCTCCGTCACTTCTGATATGGGACGATGTTTGCGAAGCTCGGGTGGCGCCAGCAATGTTGTTGGAGTCTCGACCTCAGGCACAACTGATAGGAGTGATTGTCGATTCGCAAGTTGTGTGTCAATTGAGAACAATGGTATTGTATTTCCTCGAGAGAACATGTCGACTTCGCCCTCCAGAGGGCTAATTGGGGTCAATGGAATCTGGGGAGAGATTTAGCACAAGAGTGGGCACAAAAACATGGATGGGTAACCCACCATGGCGACTTAAGAAATGTGGAAATGGGCGAGGAGAACGAAGCACAATGGGCCAAGTGCTGGGTGGTAATACCAGACACACCCGCGTCTATGTGACGGTTGCTGGTGCCACGACGTGGTGTACCTACTGTGAAGGTTGAGGGCGAAGGTGTATGGAAAGTGAGATCAGGAACATGGAGTCACGACGGCCCTGCGGGCGTGGAAGCAGTGCAGTCGCTTTAGTAGGCTTGGTATACTGTGTAGAACTAAAGGCCCTGCGAAGCTGCAAGCCTGCCGGAGAATGGCGATACCTGGGCAGGTAGTTTGCAGAGGCGGCCACCGAACAGCGACCGTGTAGTATCACGTCTCCGTGTGAATTGCCAGGAGAAGAAGCCGGGACGACCTTGAAGATCACCTCGCAGCCGCCAATTGCAGAAGCGTATCACAGGCTAACAGAGCTCGATGCAACGGGCGCGTAAATCTTCTCGTCCACCACCACCACGCACGAGTCGAAGCGGGATAGCGCCATCACAGAGGGTCCTGGAGGTCGAGTTTAGACTCGCCAGCCATTTGCATGTCTCCGCCCAATGATTGGGCATGAACCAGCCTCCGCCAAACCCACAAGCCTCATCTCAATCTCCCACTTCATCTCGGGTCGAATCGCGACCCCGTCCATGGCACGTACGTGATGAGGCTTTGCGTGAGCGTGCGCGTGTATCTAGAACTGAAGCTCTGAGAGGACGAGCAAATGGTCTGGAAAAGGGTCACACTCCTTTCCTTCATTCTGAACACATCTTCTATAGTACTCGTGCTGAAACAGGGTACAACATATCTCCACTATGCGACTGACTTCAGGTTCCTTCATTCCATGCGTTGGTTCATCACGGGCTTCGTTCTATTATGGATTCGACTCATAGCGATGCTCAGCTTCTCCACAGCAGATGCACTGGCTTGCGACCACAGGGATAGACGGATCCTCACCTCCAAAGTCGATATCCGCAAATTCGCTCCTTCAGTGTCTCCGGTTCCATCTCCCGTCTTCGAGACTCTGGGCAGATCTCCAATTCGACAAGTTAAGATTGTTGCTCCACGGCTAGCGGTTCATCTATCTTCCCCTCTTCGCTCCTCAAGAGCAGAACAAGGAATACGGCGCCGACATGCCATAAATAAGAAAGCGCTCGCTCGAGCAGTCCCAGCATCTTGGGAACATAGCGAGGGGTGGAGCGTGATAGACAAGCCTCGCTCGAAGAACGGCAACCTCACCCTGAAGCTTTCTTGATGCACACCGTCCTGTTGGACGCTCAAAAAGGTGCGTGCGCGAGATCAGCATCCATTCATTCTCTGGTGCAGCCAACGAATTCATTCAATTGCAACTCTATCCTTCGTGCTACTCTTCTGCGAAATTTTCGGGCTCCTGAAAACTTCCAATCCCATGGTCTCGTGCCTGGCAGCATGTTCCAACATCCCAATTGGTACGCAACACGACAGTAGAATAACAGGACAGCATCACGTTGAGCGACGGACTCGCTACACGCCTTTTCGGCAATTGCGGGAGTCATCAATAAATGACCATAGTAGCTACAAGCTTATGCAGCAAGTCTACAGCACTAACAGCGTTCTCGGGTCGTTCAAATTAAAACTCAATTGACAAATTCTTCCCGTATCTTAGTCATATCTCCAAGGCAATCTAATGGCAATGCAACTACATTCGCACAAGTTCGAAGCGGATATACCCTGTGGTGTGGGGCACAAGCCCGAATTCGCCAAAACACTTTTCAAGAAGCCGGATGGTAGAACTACATCGTCGCGTTCGGAAATTGCACAACACCTCAAAACGCAACCTGCAAGAACTCTCAGAGCAATCCGTGGCGTCGACATTTCCACTTCTTCGAGTAAAAGTCTACAACACTCCCATGTTGTCTGCCTTGCCTTCAGCGTGGAGGGCAACAGCATGGGATGAGGATATAGAACAGGGAATGGTGTGCGACTTCATTTTCAGATCCCAGATTCGGATGCAGTCAATCCTGATATCCGCGATCCTTGGAACGGCGCGCTGGCAGCATCGTGCTGTGTGATCCGGCTGCCTCGTACCTTGCAGTCAATCTGTCAATTCGTTGGTTTAATACTAGTATGTTCAATATATGGAATCTCGCGATACCGACAGCCTTGCAGATGACGAGAACTCGAGCCAAAGCCGCATGAACTCCAGCAACGTCTGTACTCGCCCGTGATCGCGGAAAAGAGCCGTGTTTAAGCGGAGAAGCGTGGCAGCGGAATATGTACCACAGTAGTCGAGGCTCAAATGTACACCGCCAAACAAGTCGAGCTGAGGGTCGAGGTCATTTTGGAGGCCAGCCTACTAAGGACGAATAGCACGCCATCCTCTGCCTTGTCTCAGAGACGGTCAGTATCGGTACGTACTCTGTGGTGGACCTTCGCTCCGACTTTCGTACTCAGGTGACATGCTATCGAAGTCATGGTACTCTTTAGGTTGTACTTGCAGACATTCGAGAGCGAGCTTGGTAACCAATCGGACGACGCCAACCTGGACTCAAGTCATGCACCGGAGAGAAGCTGGCAAAAGGCCGTTATGTGCCTAATTATGGACACTTGTGGCTCGACGTTAGCAGCCAAATGCCGCGAATTGCTGTTAAGACTGGATTTGGTTAGTCTAGGACAGCGGTGCGTCCCGCTTGACCTACCAAAGCGTCTGGTCAAGGATGGCACGCGCACTAGTCACTACCCACTAGAGTGGAGTCTCCTATCAGCCAATCGTCCCGTCCTTCCGCAATCACCAGTACCAGCACCAGCACCAGCACCAGCACCAGCACTTCCGTGTCTCGCTAGGCTTTATCCTGGCCTTATGGAGTTGTGGGCTCATGGCGTTCAATTGCAAATTCATGACATGGGGTGTCCTGGTCACGATCGGCAAGCCGTGCGGTGAGACATGTCAACGGCCGACTTTAGCTGCCAAGATGGCTATGATTTGAGAAACGAGAGATGAGGATGTCCGTGGTTTCTGGAGGGAAAAGGCGACGAAGCAGAAGTGGTCGAAAGCACGGCTGATCTGGTTCTCGCACGGAGACTCGCCGCTTCTCCCTTCTCGCGGTCCGGGAGACGGGCAGATATCAGCGAGACTAATGCATGCAAACGCAATACACAGTACACGAGGTGGGGAGGACAGCGACAGCCATGCTGCGCGACAACAGCGACTTGCATCGTCGGTGTACAAACCGAAGAGTATATACTTTCCACTTTATTCCGTCCCTGTCGCGATAGAGGGCTACCATCGCACTGGAACTCACACACAGTACACAGTATGCGCAGTCCGATGAAGAGGCCCGTGAGGCCCTGATGAGTGATGGATAGGCGAGTGCGAGGGCGAGGGCGAGGGCGAGCGATCAATAGAGTGGCCAAGCCGGCAGAGCCCACGGGCCTTTGCTTGGCCCTCCAGACGGGCCAGTCAGCGATGGCGGCTACCAAAATAGCTGCATGAGGCATCGAGCACTTGGGCAGGGCCGTGAGAAAAGACGGCTAATTAGTGAGCTTCACGTCCAATCGGCAGTCCGCATCACCCGCCTTCGTCTCTTTGGGCTAGACCCTGCATGGATAACAGCAGCATGTCTATTTTTATTTATCCTGCATTTCGTCCACATCTGTCAGTATAAGGTCACGGCCTGTTCCCGACCCATTTCCCACATACGAATCGCTCTGAACCGGCTGGCTGTCGCAGCATCTAAAATAATTACCTTCTCTAATCACATCTTTCTTTATCGAGCACTTGCTGGTCAAGCCCACTCGACTTTAATCCTAGCTGCCCCGGTGTTTTCGCGACCATCTAAATCCATATTTACTCATATTTCCGTTTTTGCTCTACTTCCTCTGGAGCCCGACAGTCTCTGCCATCACCATAATGCCCAAATCAATGTCGCCTTGCTCGGACAAGTCGTCGACAAACATGTCTGGACCACACACAGCCGGTTCGAAACAAACACAAACAAAGATGCACCGTCGCTCGCGAACAGGTTTGTGCTCACCCCGCAATATGCAGGGTTCACGTTGACTGACACTGACTCCTGCCAGGATGCTTCACATGCAGGCTGCGAAGGAAGAAGTGCGATGAGGGAAAGCCTGGATGTAAAGCGTGCAGACATCTTGGACTCAAGTGCGAATACAAGCGGCCCATGTGGTGGAGCAACAATGAGCAGCGAAGGCAGCAAAAAGAGATGATCAAGAACATCATCAAGCGGACGAAACTCACCGAAAAGGCCTCGCATCCAGCCCTCCTCAACCCAAACTCACCTCCATCGTTATGCCACTCGACTACAGGACCCGATCAGTTTTCCGACGCCATGGGAAGAAGAGAAGGCTCAATCGACTCGCAGTTTTCCGTGGACTTTGGCTTCAACCCTTGTATGTCGCAAGACATGATGTTCGTCCCTGGTATGCCAATGGACGCTCCTTTCCCTCAGTATCCTCATTTCCCCCCGTACGAGGTCGATATCAAGACGGAAACGCAACTGTTCATCAACGATATGCCAACGAGGAAGGACTCGACCATCTCAACATTCAGCACTTTCCAAACCCCGCCGACAGGACCTTTCGGCGCAGAAGCCTTCTTGCAACATGAGTCGTCTGTTGAGCACCGCCAGGAGTTTTACACCGAGGAGCCAATCGACTTCCAGTACTTCGACTTCAACCACTACCCAGTATCACCAAAGCACCAGTCGGTAATACAGGTTGATGAATGCGATCAACATCTTTTGGACAACTTCATCCAGAACGTGGTGCGATTACTGTTCCCGGTCATGGAGGTAAACCAACACGGTTCGCCGACGGAGGCCATCCTCCTCGCTCTGGAGTCTAACAAGGCTTACCTGCACAGCTGCCTCAGCATCTCAGCCTTACATTTCAAGTCAACACAGGGGGTCCGAGGAGAGCAGATCGACAACGATATTCAACGGCATCGTGGACTGGCTCTGATGGAACTTTGTGAACAGATGAAGACTGGGAGCAACAACTCACAGAACCTCGAGGCCACTTTGAGCATGATCTTCCTCCAGTGCTCTGTAGCTCGTCCTGAGGACTGCCTTCCCGATATCCCATGGCACAAGCATCTTGACTGCGCAATTCAATTCGTCCACAGTCTCAATATGCCAGAGCAGCTCGTCAGCAACTCTCAGCCTCACCCACCTTTCAACATGACTGTTACCGCCTGGATCGACATCCTCGGCGCCTCAATGCTCGGGCGCAAACCTCTCCTCGCAGATACCTATCGTGAGAAGCATGTCGCAAACTCAACCGCTGGACTCGCCGAGCTTATGGGCTGCGAAGACCGCATCATGTTCATCATTTCTGAGATTGCCTGCCTCGAAGCCTTCAAGTTGGAAGGCAGCTGCATGGACGACATCCAACTCTGCGGTTTCATTCAAGTCCTCGGCGACAAGATCACCATGTATGAAAGCGAGGCGGATCCCATTGCCAACGCCTTCAACACCCATGGTGCTCGCAGCGCAAAGCAGCTCAGCACGAACATGACCGCCGTCTTCCGTATTGCAGCACGTCTCTACCTCTGCAGCCTTGTGCCAAACTACGACCGTCAAGCGCCAAACATCACCAATCTCGTCCAAAACTTTGCTGATGCGATGGAATACATCCCAATGGGCGAAATTGGCTTTGACCGCTCCCTCGTCTGGCCATTCCTCATCGCCGGCTCTGCCTGCCTTCCTAATTCCAAACTTCGCCAAACCTTTGCCGTCCGCATCGCAGGCATGGGCGACGCAGCCGAGTGTGGATCAATAGCCAACGTCCGCGAACTTCTCAGGGAAACATGGCGAGTCAATGACGATGCTTTGGCAAGAGGCGATACACAGAATATCCACTGGCGGGACATTATGCGGACACAAGGATGGGATTTCCTCCTCCTTTAGATCTCCTCCTGGTGAGGATTTCTTCCCCCCCCCC